>VZSC01014178.1:398239-409574 GCA_013398225.1 Steatornis caripensis | reverse complement strand
GGGGGGGGGGGAGAGGAGGAGGAGGAAGGCGGGAGGAGGAGGAGTTGAGGAACCCGGGCCCGGGAGCCTCCCCGCTTACCACACTAGGAAGTGACGCTTTCCCTGAGTCCCGGAGAGAAAGAAACAAAGTTTGGGTTCCCCCCCCCCCTTCTCCTTTCCCCCGTCCTTTGCCAATTGCCGCTTCGCGGGTGCCCGCCGCGGCAGCCGTGCCTCGCTTCGCAGGTGAGCAAGCACCTTTTCGTCCCTCTCCTGCTTTCCGCGGTTTTTTTTTTTCCGCACGATTTGCTTCCGTTTTCCTGCCATTTTGGAGAGGGGGTGCCTTTCCTGGCTTTTCTTTTTTTTTTTCTTTTGGGGGTGTGTGTGCTTTGTGGGTGCTGGGTGCAGGATAAGGAGGAAGAGTACCTGTGGAGGTGACGGGGGCGGCCGGCTCCGCGCGTGGGCCGCGCAGCGCTGGGGGGCAGGGGCGCTCCCGGCCCGGCCCGCCTGCTGCGGGGGGCCCCGCTCGGCTGCTGAACCGTTTCCTTCTGTTTCTCCGCGGATCGTTCGGAGGGCTCCGTGGAGGGGGAGGGTTTACTTTGCTGCTGCCTGGCTGCAGCAGCGCGTTGAGGATGCGTCTGTGCCCGGGCGAGCTGCCTGCGGATTGTATTTCGCGGGGTTAGCTTGGTGTTGAGTGGTTTTGGGGATTTTCTGCCTGGGTTTTTGCTTGCTGCGTGCCGGAGCAGGGGCAGCTCCGCGTGTGCCGCGGCCTCCGGGCGCTGCGGGGGAACACGCCGTGCTTTGGCCGCTCGCTAAGGCGCGGCGAGGCTTGGCTTGCAGAGGTTGGATTTCTCTGCTGGGATTTACGCAGTGGAGGGTGGTGGGGAGGAATTCATTAGATAATTTCCCGTCCTCTCAAATGTAAGGCTGTTTCTCTGGCAGCGACTGCAAAGGACCCATTCGTTGCAGTTTAGCAGTAAAAGCTGACAATACACCCACGCACGTATGTGAGAGTCTTATATAATACAGGTTTTTTTTTTTAACAGGCGTAAGCAAGATTCATTTTTGGTTTGTAAAGTCTTGTGTGGTTGCAGCCTGTAGAATTAAAGAAATACTCTCTTTGCTCAACAGAGATTTACCGGGCATCTTCTTTAAAACGGATAGCTGCTTTCTCATAATACCCCAAAATAATTTCGGTTCACCCCAACTACGTGTTTCGAGTGCAGTGTAAAGGCCATCTATACTGGAGGAAGCAGTAAGCAGTTAAGGGAGGGGAAGACAGAAAAGAAATGTCCTAATGCGGGGACTGATATTAGGTTGTTTAGAGGGCGAGACTGCAGTTCCAAGCAGCAACAGCAGCAGCTTTATGACTGTGTGTAATTACGGAGTGATTGCATAGGACAGCATTGTTGGAACGAATACGTATACACAGGCTATTGTGCAAGATTTCTGTACCGAACAAAACCTAGTTTTGCGTTGCAAATGCTAAAAAGATAATGTATTCTGCATTGAACTGCCACATTCCTCTGACTTCACAGAAGAGTTAGAAAAGGGGGGGGGAAGGAGAAGTGGAGCGAGGCTGATCGTAGAAGTCACAGACCTGAAATACTCAGCAGAAACACTGCCAGTAGTCTCTGAAATCACAGAAGAAATTTAAAGCTCGTCGAATCTGTGGATTCGTGTTTCCAAAGGGATTGTGCAGCAGGTGACAATCTGTCAGGTTTGCTAACCGTCCTGCATGTTTGGTGTAATTCTTGCTGTGGTCTGATTGCTTGTATGGGAAAAACACTTGTGTTAAAATAAGCAACTGCAGTTCAGCTAGCTTGCTTGAAAACAGGGAGAAGAGCATTGGGGAGAGTTTCTGTGTCAGGCCACAAAAAATAAGAGGTTGGAAGGAATGCTAGACTTAGACACACATTTTAAACACACTGTTTCAACTTTAGTTTAAGAGTTGTGTCTTGGTCATCTTGCAGGCAGTATTGGCTGAGAGACAGGACAAGACGTTGAGAGTGTGCCACTGACACTATATTAGCAAGTCTTTTAGCTAAGACTTTGAGAGACCATCAAAATTATGCCAAAATTCTTGTGGATACAACTCAGGGTACCTATGATTTGTTTTTCAGAGATGCTGTAATTTTTATTGGTTTAGTTTTGGAGTTACCTGGAATTCATGAAATGTCAGATCCAAAAGATTTCAGGTCTGGTACTCAGAAATCGGTCTTTCTAGGAGAAGAGACAATTTTCTGGAAATGTTATCTTTAACCATCATTGCTAATTTCTTAATGCTGTGAAAGCCTGTGAAGTTTTTTAAGCACTGTGATGGAAAATACTATAAAACTGGAAAGCTGCTTTAAAATTTCGTGGTGTTCAACTAGGACGTTATTTTGGTTCAACACACCGATCATCTTATTACTAGTAGTTTCCTCAGGTTGTCAACTAAATGCTTCATACAAAATTTATGTAGCTTTGTTAATGAATAACTTAGTGATGTGCTGAAGAAGTTTATGTATGTTTGGTTGGTTGGTTTTTCAGCAAGTAGCTTATTAACCACAACACTAGGCCTGTCACTTGACAAACTTACTTTCATAGTGATCTTTCTGTAAGTTTATTGAAGCATTTTGTTTTAATACAAAATAGGCAAAGATACGTTAATCTGTGCATTGCTATGATATTCTGTTCGTAGATTCCTCTTTGAATTGTTCTTCGTGTCTTGGCTGACTTGTAAATCTGTGTTACAGTGGGTGCTTTAATGACAAAATTACTTAAAGATTCCTTGAATCATTTGTGGTAGTGATACAACATAGTCATTCCTTACGTGTAGTCTCTTGCTTTTCATAGCCTATGTGGTGTGAGAAAATGTTTTAGGCCAGGATTCTTCAGGCTTGTATACAAAGGAGCAGGTAACTTCCATGTCTGTGAGTCGTCCTGCAGTACTCAGAGGTATTAGTCATAGACATACATTTGTGTGCATATTAGCAAAAGGGAGGTGTAGCCCTGCAAGCCTTTAACCCATTCAGGCGCATGGGAGTAGCGGTGATACAAAACGATGACAGCTGTAGCACGGTACAAGCCTTTCGAGAGCCTACATGCTTGTTCCAGGTGTTAATTTATGCTTTTGCATTTTCACTCTTACTGTCACTCATAAGCGGTAGCTGTAGAACTGCAGGAGATATTTTTCAAGCCTGGCATCCCTCCTGTGATGCTCCCGTTCTGTCAGGCTGCCAGGCAGTTCCTTAAGTTGCCCCTGAAGGAGGATCTGAAGCCTTTCTTTGGAAATGGCCACCTTGGTGATGGTGGTAGCAGCAGTGTGTGTGTGTGTGGGGGGGGGATGTTCAGGCATGTAAGGAGACTGCCCTGAATCACAATGGGAGTCCTGTTTCCAAAGGTGGATATGTTTTCTATATGCTTAGCAACTCTTGAGGAGTTTCTGCTCGAGAAACTTAACCTAGTTTTGCCTGGAGCTCAGGTAAACATTTAGCAGCCTCTTTTTTAACCTACTGATCACATCATAGAATGAGGATGTTGAAGGGGCTTGTATTAGGGATAAGAGCTGATTTGTTTTTGTTGTTTCACCTTTTCTTAAAAAAACCCAAACATTTTTTCTTCTTTTTTCTGGGGCATTGCATGAAATCTTAGTATTGGTTGCAGTAAATCACAGTTTATGCTAAAATGATATGTTGTAAATATGCCCGTTGTCTCCAGTGCAGTTAGTTATGTCTAAGGGACATAAAGGGAGAAATAAACCACTTTTCTCGGAGTGTTCATCATGTGAAACAAAGGGGTGAGGGAGGCAGGAGCTCTGGTGGTGAGGTTTTGCAACACATGTCCAAAAAGCTAGCAAATTCTGCACAGGCAAAGCCAAGGCTCATGAGTCAGCTCCGAGTGGAAGACTTGTCACTGAGCAATTTGTAAATAGGAAGGATGTGCTGCTTATTCAAGGAAACATCATTGTTAGGACCTCCCCTAATAATTGGAATAGCGTGGTGCAGAGCTGTCTGTCAGACGGGAGTTGTTCGTGCTTAGAATCACATGTTCCCTTAGTGTGATTTGAGCATTCAAACCAAGAAATCCTTGTCGTGCAGTATGTAGGTCCCTGAAGGAGGTTGTTGCTCAACTAATAATTTAAATTTTTGTAGCTGCATACCAGCAACTTGCATTCCGCATGGAAGCTCCTTGGCAGCTACAGCAGCTTCCAGTGCACAAATAGCATGTGTTTCCAGCGTGATGCTGCTTACTAAGTACTTCACAAGGGTTTGTGCAACTTCTGTTTCTGAATGGTCTCCAGGTGTAGCCCTTCTCCAGTGCTCTGCTGATCAGCTGTAGTGGCTGATAAATGCACAAAATGTTACAAGAAAAAGCTATACTCTTCACACCGGGGAAGAATGCAAATTTATGCATTTTGAATGCAGCCAACATTCAGGTATTCAGGAGAAATTATCAAATGGGGATGCAGAGATAAATCTTGGTAATTAATTCTTTGCTTTTCTGGCTGCGTTGATGCTTTTCAGTCCCATTTGGTGCAACTGACAGCCAACTGATCAGCAGGCTTGAATTAATATAATTTGTTAATCTATATATATAATATGGAAGATGTACAGATATTATTTGAAATTTACATCTCAAAAATCAATGTTCTTTTTACATACAAGTAAATTACATGAATACCTCTTGTGTTTACAGCAAGTTTTGTTGACTGTACTATTATTTCAAGCTTGAATATTATGCTCATTTTCATGTCGTATCTTGACTTACTGTTTTTAATAATGTTGCTTTTGGTATTTCTAGAGCTACGGGGACCAAGACATTAATGAATTGTGACTGCAAGGATTGTTCTTCTCTTATTTTATCAAGGGCTTTTAACTGAGGTGGCTTTTTGAAATACTGGTATTGCTTTGCAGTCTGGTTGTGGTACAGAGTTGTATGGTTGACTTCCAGCTACCATATCGGCTGCATCCCTTCAGCATGGGTATACTAGAATCTGTTCTCTGAAGCTACGTGTTGTGGGGCAGTAGGCCTGCTGAAATGCTTGTCACTTTGTGGTGTGCGTTGTGATGAAGTCTAAAGTTGAAACTAGTTCCAGAAGTCTGAATAATCTCCAAAATGCCTAGTTATGGTGTAGGGTAAAAATGCATTTCAGTTTAGATCCCAGGTGGCTTGAGGATGTTGCGTGATTTCAAACTTGACTTAATCGTGTATGCTTAGGTGCGGCCTTATATGCTACATCTGTGTACACTTTAGATTCCTTGAGCATCTCCTTTTGAACTCCTGCATCTCTCTCTTAGTAATCTGTCGTAAATTACATTATTGTTTAGATTTTTATTGTAATGCAAGTCAACTATTCTTGCAGTTTCATAATACTTGATTCTTGATCCTGAATAGTAGTCTTTAGGTACACTGAAAAGTAAAGTAAAACAAAGTGCCATACATTAAAAATACTCTTGAGATTTTACTGGATCTTTTGCCATTAAACTGTCTTATTTTAAGGCTTTATTTTTTCCTACTTAATGTATTGTTCATCCTTTCAAGCCCTTTCTGAAAGGAGAGTTTACTGTGTTTGTGGGAAACTATTATTCTTGGGTGGAGAAGAGTTTAGCAAAGTATTTTCATATTTTGAATTGGATTTTATACTGTTTGAGAACAAAATCCCAGCACTGCCAAATTGTTGGTGAGAGGAGAGCGAGCCACAGCTGTAAGGCATTCTGATTGCTTTAGGAGATTCCAGTGATGACAGTTTAGGATGCCAGATACTCATGTGTGTGAAACTGGCAGGGAAATCTGACTGCCCCTAAGGTTTAGTTTGGTTCTGTGACTTAGAAAATTCTGAGTTGAATTATTCTCTTAGAATCTTTTTTGACAAGCTCTAGGTGTTATCCTGTATGAGACATGCTAAATATTGGGAATGTTTATAATATTAATTATATTGAATTGAAATTATTAATTTATTTGGATTTTTTAATTGGAAAGCTATTGTCTTTTCAAATTTTTAGAAAATCCAAATATTTTTTCAAGTATATATCATGAGTAAATCATGTAGTCTTTCTACAACAGTATTTGTTTAAATGAAGGTGTTTTAAGGGATGTTGAGATGCCTGGGTAGAAGTAAATGAATATACTATAAATCAAAGCTAGGAATTAAAAAGTATCACTGTACTATAGGGTATTCTTATTATTAAGAGTTTAAGCTGCTCTCCTTGAGTATTTGGAAAGTCTTTTGCACGTGAAGGGTGTTACTGCAAGTAAATGATTGTGCAAAATGTTGTGTTTGATTATGAGCTTCATTTTCTCTGATTTAACTTCAGTATTGGTCTTTGTTACCATGACTTTCTAAATACGTGCAAGAATGCAAAATATATTCAAGTCATTTCTTTTTTCCTATTGAAGTATGAAAACTACTTTGACTCCTCCTTGGTTTTTTTTGTTTTAATGCTCTTCTTTCTTTGGCAAAAGTGAAATGTTTCAGGTGTGGTACTAGCTGACTTATTTTGCTGTTACCACTATTTCTTTCTATAGAAAATGTAGAAAAATTTGATCTGTAATTAAAATGCTCTTTTATTGCCTAAGAATATGAAAAGAAGAATGTGGCACTCCTTATAAACAATTCATTTTAGTTTGAATTTGAGATGAAAAGAATAAACATTTGAAGTATTGAGGTATTAAAAACCAAGGGCATTTGGTATACATGACACTGTGCTGAGGTTTTACACTTGTTAATGGTGAGTAATGGGCTGTCTTGCGAAAAGCTTTGTTGAAGTCAATGCTGATATTTTTTCTTTAAAAAATTAACAAAGCCTGTCTGAGGCTTTTCATTTGTCATATAAATAAATGTAGTTACCTTACTGTTGCAGAGGATGCTAAAATACAGAGAGCTTTGTTAGCAAAAGAAATAAAATGCAGATTTGAATCCTTGATTTGTTAACTTTTTCTCTACAACTGGAAGAGCTCTTGAATCAATAGTAATTATTATTTAGTTTCCTCACTTAGGTAATCTCTCCTGGCATTTTAAAATGAGCTAGCCTGCATGTACACACATGTATGCCAAGATGCAGGTTTTTGTTTCTTTGTCAAAGAATGACATAAGCACGTATTTGCTAAATTGTAGAGGACAGGAGACAAGAAACTTGGGCAGACTGTTCATAAAGAAACAAGGCATCTTTCCAACACAGAGACGATAGAGCAAGATTGAAGACCTCTCACTGGACTTCATATTGCGCTGGTGCTTTTTAATGAGTTTGTGATTTCTCCAGAAGGCACCTCTGTCAGAGGTATCATTAGGCAAGTATGAGACCAAAGGCAGTGGCCCAAATACTTATCAACATCAATAATTGCTTGACCACGTGTACTTGGATATTTAGTTAAAGGGACAGTGTATTTGATACTTCGAGTTGATATTAAAACTGTCACATTGGCAAGATGCTGCTTCTTTTGTGCTTACTATATATTTGGATGACAGTGAATTGGGTTTTACTTTTCTTAAACAAAAGTGGTTTTTATTTTGTTTTTCTTCCCCAGTGGTGATAAATCTAAATCAATAATCTGTTCCAATCCTCACCAGCAATATTTTATTACTATAGTACTGTGAAGTTACAGCTGATGTTTGTGGAAGAATGAGTTTTAGATGAAAGGGCAAAACTTCTTGTTTTTGAAAGACAATCTCCAAGCAAACAAACATTCTCATGCATGCATGAAATAAAAAAGTGCCAAGGCAGGAGGATACTTAGATCTAGAAGCTTTTAATGCTTCCTTCATGAAAGGTGTTGGTGTTTAAACTATACTTGGATTTGGATCTCAAATTGTAAACACTCGCTTCAGTCCATCTACTGCCATAATAGCATACTTCATGCATGACAAAAAGCAAACAAGAAAACTCAGTTTTTGAACTGGTTTGCACATTGCTAAAGAGCAGAGATGGACTGATGTTCGCAGCAACTCTTTGGTGTCTAATACAGAAACATAATTTCTTAAGAAACAAAAAGATCTGGTTTTGTATAGTCTCTTGTCAAAAAATTGAGCAGAAATCTACTGCAGAGGATTTGTGAGAATAATTCAAATCTGCATGAGATGGTTTGCTTCTGCTGCTCTTCACATAATGAGTGTTAATAAAAAAGTGCACCTGCTCTGTAATTCTGAGCCTACGCGTTATAGATAAGTCTACAGTTTTACTCTATTTCTTTCATATTCTGAGCCAGTATGGTTTTACTGCAGGTTTTTTACCATTTTAGTTTGAATAAATGTAACAAAGGTGCAGGCTATGCTTAGACCTTTAGAGGTCTAAGTGTTCTATAGGTGTCCCTTTTTCAAAGGCAAATATAAGAGTCTGATTTGCTAGTGAAGGTTGCAATGCTGTGACTGGGTCTGTAGCGCATGGAGGCCTGTTTCAAGAATACAGCCTAGAAATTGAAGTTATGGGGAGCTTTCTAATGTGTTGATCGGGTTAAAATGTTTAAGTCACATCCATACTCTTACAGAGAAGTCAATGGCTTTGTTTAGGCTTTAAACATCTGAAATAAATTCTTGCTTTTAATCTCTATTAGCCTGAAGTGCTTGTAGTGTTCTATCTCCGAGTTAGCTGGTGTTAATATATTGAGGGGGAAAGCGTTTGTATTTATGACTTCGTTCAACCTTTTAGTCATACGTAGACACAACAAGCTGCTTATACTGAAACTAAAATTGTCAGCAACAAGGAGCGTGTGCCTAGAGCTTAGAGGAAGTCTTGCTCTTCGCCTTGACCCAGAATACCATTAGGTTCCTGCATCTGATACATGAGTCTACGCTTGCATTTGCAAACTGTTAGACAACTAAGACCAAAGACAGACAGACTTGAAAGACAAGGCAACAAAATGCTGTGCAGAGAGGAAGTGTTTTCTGGTTCCATGGGACATACAACAAAACTGTTTTCAGCCTTTTTCCTTTCTTGCAGTCTCAGGTGTGACAAGTAATTTACATTGTTTGCCTTGATATCATCCTTGTTTTAAGGTGAGGTAATTACCTTCGACGACTATAGAACAGTGCTCTGACCTAACAAGTAGTGGCACAATGTAAAGAGTAGGAATGGAGACTTTGCCCCATGCAGGGGAGCTGATTGATGGGGGGGCTTGGTTAGGGGAAGGTGTGATATGTGAGTCTGAGCTTGCATCTCCATGGCTGAGTGAGCGTTTTGTTAGCTGGCTTTGTACAGAAGGTCACACCCTCTCACAGCTATGGTGTTTGAGGTGGAGCTGGCTTTGTTGTTCAGAAATAGTTATTGGCACTCCCCTTAAGAAGAGGAGTCCTGTGGACCTCCAGCACAGAGGCACTTAAGCTGTAGGTAGGATAGCAACTTTTTTCATTCAGATGCAGATACATGTTTGCCGGTATGAGGCATCCTCTGTGGGCTCTTCTGACTTGCTTTTTCCTGGTCACTTTGATTAAAAGACTGAGTTTTAGTTGTCTGTGAAATGCTTAATCCCTTTGCGTTTGTTCTAGAAATCTGAAATGTGGAACTGAGGCCTCTGGATTGTACTCTAGAAACGAGGCACCAATTTCTGTATTTCTTTTCTAGCCAGGTTGGTTACTTGGCTTTAAATCAGATTATCAGTGAACAGAATGATCACCTCCGTAGTTCTGTGCACTTAGGTGATTTCAGTCTGGCTCTTACACAGAGGTATTTCATACTTTTCTGTTTCTCTTGGGTAACTTTGGCAGTGTCATCAAAAAGGTCAAAGATGGAAGAAACCAAAGTGATAGATGAACTTTCTCCCTTGGAGCGTGGTTCCAGGGCATTTTTCCCAGGTGGTTATACTTCGTTCAGCTTCTGTACTGTTTTTTTTTTTTTATGGTGAAGATGAACACAACTACTTAATTTTGCTGCATGCTAAAAAGTATTTTAAGATGACAGTTCTTTCTGAGTAACTTGATTTATGAGAGAAGAGTACAGTTTGGAGGTGGAAGGGTATTCTGTGTTTAGTGACAGTTATAACTGAGTTATTGTAAGTGACAGAATTTGCTTGGGAAAGTGCTCTAGATTAAGTGTAGGATGCCTGGCTGTTTACAAGTAGCCATCTGAGCCATACAGTTGGGATGCATGGAGGGAATGTGAAAATCTATTGACATCTTTAGTTACTCAACTAGTTTATTTTTGGGAGCTCATGAATTGGCAGGACATAGTGACCCTGTCTGAAGGGGAAAATTGTCATGACTTTGAATGCAGGAAACTTAGTGAATATTTTGTCAAGTTACTTGCTAATATTTCTTTGTGGCAACTATAATGGAGATTTTAAACCTTTGGTTTCCCACTGAACATTTTTGCATAGTGTTGATATTTTTTAATGAAAATCCAGTACTAATTGTCAGCACTAAAATGCGTAATGCATCATGCAACAGATTTGAAGAGTATGAGCTTTTCTTGTTTGAAATGGGGGGAAAAAATGGTTTGGTGGTAGATTCCTTGTTTGTAACCCATTGTAATGTTATACCCTTTATTTGGAATAGCTATAGCTTGGATTCAGGATAGGTCCTGGGCACAAAAATGCTACAACGTAGAAAAGACAGAGCTGTCTTGCACACAGGTAGTACTGAATGGTGAAAAAGTAAAGAGCTGAGAGGAAGTTGTATTTATGTACAGAAGCACAGCTGTATTTTGCATGACACTGATGCTGCTTTTGTTCTGTGTGGCTAGATAAGACCCAGCAACCAGGATCAAAACCAGACAGTAACAACTGCAAAGTCTTGCAGAAACTTTCCCCTTCCTATTATAAGTTTTCTGTACAAATCTGTCTGAATTGCACAAAACTGTTAGTGCTTAGCAATGTGCACAAGAAAGTAAAAACAAGAAAGCTTTCCTGTAGTGCATTCCTTCCAGTTACTACTACAGTCCTGGTTTGGAGAACTGATACAAAGTTGCATGGAGTAACTGAGGAGTTTATTCTGGAAAAAAAGTTGGTTTTCTTCTGGCTTTCAGTATTCTGTACCGTTATACCATGAGAAATTCTCATGTACGTTGTCAGTTTAGTTGGAAACTACTTCATTGCTTGAAATAAGTTACTTTGAAGCATTTTACTTAGTTTTACTTGCAGTTGTCTTACTGAAAATTTAAAGCTGTGTTCATTACTCTTAATCGTCCCATATCCCTTTATTCATTCACACAATTCGCTTTTCTAACACTGGCACTACAAGATTTCTTACAAATGCTGAATTTTGAGAACAGATGACTTGCCGGTCACTTTGAAGGGAAAGAACCACTGATTTGATTTTTGCGTGTTATAGAACCAAAATTTTAAAAATGCCAACAGATGAAGAAATAAAGCAAAGGTAAATACTTGGCCTGCTGACTGGACCACAGAGACCATTTTGCTTTAAAGTTTACTTCTTCCCCACCCCCCCC
>VZSC01014178.1:337462-398086 GCA_013398225.1 Steatornis caripensis | reverse complement strand
TTTTTTTTTTTTTCTTAAATAGAAGGGGTTTTTTTTAATAAGGAAGATCTGGAAAACTCATATGTGCCTGGAACAATGTCAGCTGTGAGCTTATCTATTAATCAACAGTCCCTTACTATTATTAAATACAATTGCTGGAAAAAATTGTCTTGGTTCTCACATCTTAACTGAAGGCAGGGATGTTAATTTGTTTTTAAAGATTTTTTTTCTGAAGTGTGTATTATATATTAGTTTCAAACAGTATGAGTTCTTTTTTCAGTACCCTCAATGCTAATTTTCAATGTTATTTTAATAAATATTTTAATAAAACTTACTAATTTATGTAGCACTTTAGATTAGTTGTTCTTAGTTTTAAGAATAAAAGCTTCCTCCATCACAGTAATTTTTAAAAATTTAAATATTTCCAGATGAAAAGTCTTTTTTCCCCTCCCCTTTGTACATCACCTTAAATACAGGTTTAACGATTACAAATCCCTTGTTGGTTAAACATGAAAAACTGTATAGTTGTACTTTCATGCTGCTTAATAAGTTGTTGATAACTGAGAGTTCTCAAACAAATTGAATTTTGGAGGTGAAAAAACTGAAGTCCTTGATGCATCTCTTAGAAGAACTTCTAGAAAGCAAGATAACTGTTTTTATTTCAAAATTTAAACAAGGGAGCGTTTCTACAATTCCTTGATGACTGAGAAGGCATTATTAATATACTGGAGCCTTCATAATTTAATCAGATTGATTGTGTAGTGCTTGTTTGGTTGTGGAGATAAAGTGTAATTTTAAGAAAATATTATTTAAGTAAACTACTTTTGAAGAATTTCTTCAATTTAAATTGGTTCTTACTTGCAGTGTATGTAGTCATGTCAGTGTATGCATGTATACATACAGTATAGGTGTAATGTATTGTCAGGATAGAATACAGCTGATTAATGATCACAGATGTTGCTTATTGTTGTGACTTCAAACAAAACGTGCTTTGCAAATAGCATTCATCTCTTCCTCTTGCCAAACAAAATATCCAAATATATATTGGACGCTAGTATAAGGGAGAGCGTCACCTTTGACCAGGCCGCAAGTACGTTACGGCCTTAATTTCAGTGAAAGCATTGCATTTCTGGAAAGCTGAGGATTAAAGCAGTTGAGAGATACTTTGTTTTAGGGGCTTTCTTGAGGGATGTGGGTAGCAGTGTATTTTTAATATTCAAAGCAAAACAGACCTTCCCGGTTAGCAAAGTCTGAACACTGTGATGTAGCTAGGCTCTTTTTAATCTAATTTATCATTTTAGGGAGCTTGCTTTCCTAGTAATGCAGAAGTTTAAAAAAAAGCTGTGTATATTCATTGCTCATGGAAATGGAGAGCAAGTAGTATAAACAATAGAAGGGGCTGTATATTAAAAAAAAAAAATTGAAAAATCCTCATCCAAGACCTAAACGAAATGAATGTATTCCAGGATGTCTTTATGTGCACTGCTGGACAGGGTGCAGGACTCCTTGCGCGTGCCGCAAATGTCTTATGGACTTGTTTGTCTTTGCAGGGGTGTTTAGTGCCTGGCTGGGCCTGGGGGGGCGGCTGGATGTCGCAACAGCTGCAGCCACAGGTCACAGCACGACAGGCTGCCTGCAAGGGTGGGGGGATCTGCCAGGTGCCTGGTTTTGAGGGCAGCCTGTGCTTCGTGACTCTTAGACTGGTGAGCTCAGCTGCAGGCTGGACACAAACCCTTTGAGAGATACTGTTTCTTCAGGCTATCACTTGAGTTCTTGCTCGGCAGCTGATGCATTTCATTGGGAAGTGCAACATCAGAAAAGCATGCTTTTAGACTCCAAGTGGCTTTGGAGCAGCTGTACTACGGCTAAATAAATATAACCCGCTGTAAGAGGAAATGACTTTTCTACCAGATATATGCAGAGATGGATTGTAATCGTATTGAGGCCAGTGTTTGCCTCAACAAGAGGAAAAAAAAATTTTAGTAGACAGCTATAAATGGAGATTTGTGCTTACACTAGCTTCTTGCAGCAGCTGTTGGAGAACACTATTCCTGCTTAGTAGGAATGAGATAGGCATCTTAGGGAGTCTGAAAAACTAAAGGAGCCAGGGAGATCCCATGAGCTGCAGCAGCAATGCACATTAAAATTAATTGGTCCCCAGATGCCTACAAAAGTGTCTGGGAGCAGTTGTTTTACAGCAGTGTGAGTGGGCCTGAATAACAGAGGTGCATGTGCCAGAGGTACTAACTGGATGTTAGTATGTTCAAAGAGAGCAGGGGAGGATAGCCTTCCCCTGCTAGGGGGAAACCCAGTGTCTTGGCGCCTCCAAAATACAGATTGCATTTTGCATAGAAAAATACAATTATTATTTTTTTCAAAGAATGCAAATTTGGAAGAATTTTAGTAATTAGAGATACACTTCCTAAAATATTTGATAAGTAGAGCAAAGTACAGAGCTAGATTTCTATGCAGACAGCACTTAATGTAAGCTGCTGCTTCTACAGGAAGGAGTTAACATGCTAAGATAGTGGATCTGGTCTAAGATCATTCCAGGAATTTTTTTTTCTTTAACGAATGAGGGAGTTCTTTAATGAATACTTTAACGAAGCATTGTTCATCACTTCATCTTCAAATACTAAGATACTTCAATGAAGAGGGGTTTTGCTTTAAAAAGCCAGCTTCAAACTGAAAGCAAACTTGTAAATTAAAACAACAACCTTCTGTGTCTTAAAATAAATGGATTGTATCTCCTGACAGAAATGGTGCCAGTATCCAGAGGCCTTAGGGCCAAGTGGTGGAGTTGCACGCCTTAAAGACTAAGAAGTGACTCTTAAGTTAGTGCGTATGTTTGCAATTGTATGTCTGTCTTTTGTTGTTTTAGAAAAAAGGTTGTTAAATTTTAGTGTGGGAGGAAAGAGGTGGTCAGTGATTGCTTCTAAACGCTGAGATTTTCCAGAATGCCTGGAAGGGACATGGTGCTACTTCTGCTGTGCACGTTCGCTGAGGTCTGTGCGGTAGAAGAGAATGCAGCAGATCTCTAGGTAGGGCTTGCTGTGCTCCACAGGCCAGTTTTCCACAACGCTCAGCAAACTGGTCACCACTGATTATTCTTTCCACATGTTGATTTTGTGCATGAAGCTATGTTGGGGAATTGAAGGCAAAATTCAGGAGCTGGGAGGTTAATTTTTTTCCTTGCCTTTTTTGGTGTGTGTGCAATTTGCTTGGAGGGAGAGGGAGGAGAGTGTTAACCATTTAGAGGTATACATTTCCCCTTCCTTCCCAGAATGATTGTGGAAATTACTCCTAGGCTAGTCTAGTGAAACAGCTAAGACCCTCAATAGTAGAGACTATTGTAAGTATGCAGATTAGCAGGAAACACACAGTGGGTGAATATTGTTACTGAAGAGTTAATACTCCACAATGAACAGAAAAAGAATGCCTCCATATTCGGCTGAGGAAATTTTTACTATTGCAGCTCTAGGCAAGCAGACTGTCTTTATTGCTATAGACTTCGTTTTAAACTGTTTATTCAAAGACCACCAGAACTGTAATTTTACTTGCTTATTGTATAAAAAGCTTGAGAAGTTGGAGTGTGGTAAGCAATTTCCTTTTTTAACATTAGATTTGCAGATCTGCTTATTTTAGAATTTGACTAGAGAGCTAGTGAGGTGGTACTGGGAGTTGAGCAACTGACCAGTTGTTTTTTTTCCGGTTGCTGCCATTAAAAACCTGAACCTTTCTTTGAATCCAGTGTCTGCTGAATGCTGGGGGGAGGTATGTGTATGAAATTTCTCAATTTTTTTCTGAGAACTCAGAATCTTTCAAACTATAAGCAGTTCCTCCAGTGATGTTGAGAAATTTGGCACACAGTATTATTTCCATATTAAAAAAAAAGCGTTAATTCCCCTTCACCATGCAAATATCTGTGCATAAAATGAAAAGATATATATTTAAAAGTGAAATGTTTGGGAAAACCTTGTATTTCTTCAAGGAAGGGAGCTGAGAAGTATAACTAAAATGATAAACAACTTATTTTTATTGGTTGTAGGTTTTTTGTGTCCAAATCTCTATCCTATTGCTTTCGGTTAAGGTAGAAAGTAAAATTATGTTAAAGAAATTGCAACTTGTGAGAAGCTACTTTATAAAAAAAAAAAAAGGCTCATTAAGAAGTTAATATAGTTGCTTAATTGGGTGGATGGTTCATGTCTCTTGAAACAGTTTGTCCTGCCATGATATCTTTGTGGAACTAAGTACATTTAACTGGAAGGCATCGTGTTCTAGAAAATGAACAAAATGTACTGGGAATGTAGGTGCAAGAGGAGGTGTATCTGCAGGGACTGATACACTTTTGGTTTCAGAAGGGTGATAATTTTCTTTTTCCTGCTGTTTTTTTTGTCGTCTCACCTTTTTCTTACCTGTTAGCTTCTTACATGTTGCAACATGCATGGAAACCAGCCATTGTTCTTCACCTCAATCTAAAATCGAAAGTGGTAAATTTTTTAACCTTGGGCCTGTGAAACTGCTGCTGGGGGAATCCCTGTCTCTGCGCAGATGCTACTGTCAAGCTTTATGTCAACACCAGGGTCACACATCTTGCAGAAGGTGGGTGAAGATATCTGAAGAATATGGAAACCTAACTTAAGCGCAGCCGTTAAGTTTAGAAAAGGCTACAATAATAAAAAGTTAGCCTGCTACATACAGAAACTGTGTACATGTAGAAGCCATTCTTTTATCTGAACTTTTTTTCCTGACNTCGAAAGTGGTAAATTTTTTAACCTTGGGCCTGTGAAACTGCTGCTGGGGGAATCCCTGTCTCTGCGCAGATGCTACTGTCAAGCTTTATGTCAACACCAGGGTCACACATCTTGCAGAAGGTGGGTGAAGATATCTGAAGAATATGGAAACCTAACTTAAGCGCAGCCGTTAAGTTTAGAAAAGGCTACAATAATAAAAAGTTAGCCTGCTACATACAGAAACTGTGTACAGGTAGAAGCCATTCTTTTATGTGAACTTTTTTTCCTGATGGTCTTATGTGCAAGTAGCGATGGGTGTGAATTTTATTCTGCTTTTTTCTTCAGTTTTGTGGTTCTGACAGTACTTTTGTGACTCTGGCAGATTTTGTCTGAGAGGAAACTTTTTGTGCTGAGTGTTCAAGACTGTTACTAAGGAAGAGAGAGAATAAAGCTACAAATATAAGTGGTGGGAGATTTAGGATCAGAACTGACTGAATTTAATCTACCGTAATAGGTGAATTTCATTGCTGTTATGTGCGGATTAGTACTTGTTCTTTCTTTCTAAGTAGTACTGTGACTTAACATTCCTCATGTGTAACTCTCAAGACTTTTTTTTATAAGCAGCTGCTGTAAATACATGGCTTTTTATGGAAAGGGGAAAAACAAGACTTGCAGTGATGTTTGCATTTTAAAAACTCAAGCCCCTATTTTAGTTTTTCCATGACACTTTGTTATATTTCGCAACCAAATGTGTGATGGTTCTGCCCCTCCCTTCCCTCTCTTCCCCCCCTTAAATGACAGAAATCTGATGTTCGCGGCTGCAGAGCAAAACCAGGGCTAAGGGCCGTGGATTCCTCCCACCTCTGGGACCTCAGAAGTGCCAGTGGTGGCAGCGGCAGAGCCCCTTCCTCAGTCTGCTGAAAGAGTCCTCCCTACTGCAAATGAGCTGCTGCAATCTCTGCTAAAAATCAGTACAAGTTTTGCTCTTAACTTGGCCAGAGAGAGTGTTAAACAGAAGAATCAGTTACAGGATTCAAGGGGTGGGCGCTTGTCCCTGCGCGGGTGGGCTCTGGACACGTGCAACTCTGACACATCCGTTTCTTGTGGGCCTGAAAGCTGTTTCTTATTTGTGGTGCCTCAGATGTTGCAGCTGTGGGAAAAGAACAAAAATTCTTTTCCCTTGGAGTGGTTGTTGGGAAGGAGGTTGTAAGGATGGGAGGAATATACATGTCATGGTAATTGCTAAAAGGCACTGTCTTACAGGATTTAAGAGCTCCCCTTCCTTTTTTTATTCTCTGATTCGAAAGTGTGCTTCTATGCTTATAGTGATCATAGGTGATGTAAACAGATGAAAATATGTATCAAAGCTAATCGCCTTACAGCTATAAATGAGTATATTCCTTCCCTTCTTTCTCCATTTGAATTTGTAATTACGTTCAGGGAAGGGATTTAATGAGGTTATTCAGCATTGTTACCTAATCCTTAGTCAAAATTAGTAACAACATCATGTTTGTGCCTGAATAGGTCTGCCTAGTATTCCTGCATTGCTTTGTGTGTCCGCTGGACGCTACTGCAGCCAAGGCTACTGTATCACTATGCATATGTGCCTCATAGGTTGCAACTCTAATAAAAGCTAGAAAAATATTTTTAGATCCATAATAAACCTGCATTGACTGCTATATGCTTATCTTGAGTTTGTTATTATGCATGGCATACAGTCTCTGGGGCAGGCTGAAATAGGAAGAAATGTTTCAGGGCAGTTTCATTTGCACTGTAGCCATCCTTAGGATGGGATTTCAAACTGAGTAATAGACTAAAGATGATTGAAAGGGTAGAGCACTAGCTTGACACTGAGTTGGGTTCCCTGCTCTGTCATAGACCTCTTCAGGCAAGTCACTTCATAGTTTCTCCCTCTCAGACTTAGTCTTCTTCAATAAAAAGAGAATAGTAGTAGCTCCCTCCCTTAAAGAGGTGTTGCCAGAGTAAATGCATTAAAGAATGTGTAGTGCTGTTATGCTATGATTATGAGGCCATGCAACTGTGTAAAATAGAAATTTGTGTAATTCAGTTTCTGTACTACAGTACAAAAAATGAAGCCATGGACAACAAGAGGAGTACACCTGGCTGGTGTTGTCATTTTCTTAAAACAAAATACAAACCCCCCAAGCAGTACAGTTCATGCAAGTGGAAGAGCCCTTCCCCTTAGCCCGCAGTTCCAGACAGAGCTTGTGGACCTTACAGAGGCATTGTAGAATGCTGCATCTGTGGAGTATTCGTTAGAAATCTCTAGCATGACACTGCCATATGTATATTAATGTTAGAGCTTTTCTGCAGATATGGGTGGGTGCACTTCTATGTGCTTTAGAAGACATTGTGAATTTTATATTGAAATAGCCTTAACGTTTACATCAGGATTGGGGGGGGGGTAGTTCTACAGGGTGTTTTAAAAAGTAGTGTTCTGTACCGGCTTCTGAGTTTTAGTGCATCTGTTCAAAATGAAGATGATTTACCTGACATCTTGCAAATGCAGTCTGCATCTCCACCGTTTGAAGGAGTGAACAGTGGGCAAAATTGAGATGAAGGAATTCCGGAATAATCTCTTGTTGGCTACGCATTCGCTCTTTAGTGCAGAACAGGAGGCTTTGTCTCTCTTTGTTTACCTGTAAAAATACAGTATGTTGCACAAGACACGTTGTGAGGTTGAATGAATTATATTGCTTTAACTTTTGCAAAGTGTTACATAAATGTTAAGTATTCCAATAATGTCAAGTTTGTTTGCGGGCAAGTTCCTTCAACTACTTTGCCCAAACAAAATTTGTCTTTAGTGTAGCAACTGGTAGAATGTTGTTCTGCCTTGGTTGATTCATAGATTTCTTCCCAAATTGGGTAGAACGCTGTAATGAATGTCAGCCTGCTGATGGGAGACCGGACATTTGTTCTTATTATTTGGAGATTTGTTGAAAATAGTAATCAGAAGCTATGGGACATAAGGTGAACTAGTAAACTATTTGAAATGAGTGCTGTCTAGCTGGTGTGGAAAAAACCCTTTAGGATCTACCAGATGCGTTATGGATTGTAAAGGAGCATCGATCTCAGAATTCCTTTTTCTTCGATGACAGAGGATCAGGTTAATGGAATCAATACACCTAAAGGGATGATTAGTTTATTAGCCTTTCATTCTGAGAGTGAAAACTGTATCATGTAAGGGATTTGTTTTTAAATGCTTAGCAATTTCTTTTGGAGACGGTCAAGTGTTTAGCACTGATCTCTTACCAGATTTTCTAGTAAGTTGCTGTGTGACTTTCCAATTATTTATGGTTTGGTTTTTCACAATGGGGAAGGACTTGCTGTTCCTGTAAATAGCAACTACATAGTTTGCATCTTTAGCAAATTCAGCTATTCAAAGCGTAATGTGGGATTATTGATCCAAAATGTTATGACTTCAATTAGAATGTATTTATATTGTTCCAGGACTCACAGAGTGAACTACAGAAGTGCAGGAGAAAATGTAAAAGCGTGTTATGCTTCTGATCTGCTTAAAGCTCTCAGAATTCCATGGGCAGATGGATTAATGCGTAAACTTTAGTTTTTGCTGTAATATGGAACTTGATCATTGCGACCTTAATTTTGTATTTTACTAAGAACTGATTCTTTTGCTCAATTTAAAATAGCTTTGTAAGGGTTCTTAATAGAATGCACTTTTCCTTATGCTTTTATTGAGTGACATTTTTTCTTTATAGTTATGAAGTGCAGGATGAGTGGTTTGTTTGGTTTCAGATAGGCTTGTTGAGCTGGATCTTTAGGAAGATTCCGACTTTGCTCTGAGTAAGTATGAGGCTGGTGTCACTTATGCCCAATTGTGGAAGTGCCTTATAAAGTTAGTAAGGATACAAATAAGCCACTACAGAAATGGAAGAGGCTCGCTTTGTATTTGATCCAGTATTGATGGCAACCATCTGCTCTCCCTTTCCTCCACTGAAATCCCTGTGGCAAGAAGGAGGAGATTGGGCTGGTGTCTGGCAGGTAACTGGCAGGGAGCTCTGAATCCGTGGGCCCAGAGAGAGCTCTGATTCTTTAATTAAAGATTAAGAAATCAGAATGCTCTCTGGGCCCCTGGATTCTTTAAACCTTGCTGGTTTCCACCATGTGATGATCATGCTTGCTCATGTCCTTCTGTGTTCCTACCCCTGCTATTAACTAGTGTGCATTTGCTTAGCTGCGTCGTGGCCAAGAGCTTACTGTACCTTGTAACAAACTAGCACAGTAAAACAAAACCCTTTTATGTTCAACAGTGACCACGAGACCTCTTAAAAGACATCATTTTAGAAATTTGAGCTAAAGTCCTGTCAGTGCTGTTAAAGACTCACTGCTTGAGTAGTTTTATAATACATTAGCTCAGTCAATACTGGCATCTCTCTGGCTGCAAGTGTGTGGATGTGGGCAAATCAGCATCAGCACTGCTTCAGCTTAGATAACTGCTGAAAAACAAAAAGACATTTCTGGGTTGAGTGAGGCAGAAAGAGGCATATGACAAAGAACAACTGTGTTGTTATTTGTGTGACCTTTTCCCTTCATTTTTTTTGACCCCTCCCTCTTCTTTGATTATCACTACTCTGTTGCATCGTGTCTCAAATTAGACTTTTAAGCATTTTATGGAAGAATGCCTGTCTAGCCTGTTAGTGGGTACTGTTAAAGATCATATGGCTTCTATGGCCTCAAAATACTTCGTGAATATCAGTGTATTTGGTTTCAGGGATTATTCTCATTTTATGAACAGATCTGAAGTGGCTTGCTTAAGATGCGTGTCTGTAGCAGAGCTGGAAATTGATCCCACGATCCTCTGAGGTTCTACCTGTGCTTGTAGTCCCAGCTATTCTCCAGCCAGACTTGGGCGAGTGATGATGCCTGCTTGATGGCATCAGGAGCATCTTTGCCAAGAGCTATGGTCTGGGTATTGAGTGCGTTCATGTCTCTCGTGAAGAAACCTCTGGGAATGGAAAGTATCATCATCTCTATGAACTTTCCCCTTTCTCTTCCCTTATTTGTAGGCCGTTACCTCTTGCACAGCCTTGAAGGAATCTGTGAAGCGCTCAGACTGTGGTATTTCATACACTGGACACCTACATATGTCTGATTTTGTGGAGTGCTGGAGAGGTCGAGATGGGAACAACGGAACCTGCAGCAATCTTTCCTGTTGAAGCTCAGTGCATTCAGATGTGTTTTCCTCTCAGGGCTAAAGTCCAGAGAGATTTGGTCTGTCTGAGGGGTCTGTGCAATTCTGCAGCTGACGCTTTTGTGGCGGGAGAGCCATTGGGAGTGAAGGACACATTGTGGTTATGTCAGCTATGTGAATGTGAGGGCAGGGAGAAGCTTTTGGCCTGCTCTCTGCCATTCTGACTTCAGAGCCTGCTGCGATTCCTGCGTATTGAAGTACTGGTCTCTCTGTTGCTAGCAACTGGCTTCCCTGACAGGTCCAAACAAAAAAGCTTAAAATAGCTATCTAAATGCTTACAATTAGAAGAACTGTTAACCCATTTCCAGTGGGTAAGTGTGTTCCTGTAACTTTACAAAGCCTGAAGGCAACGTTTCATACTCCTTAATTGCTATGCTCTTTCTGAGCGCTAAGGCTGCTCAAGCCTCTTCAGATCATGGTATTTATCATGATGACAGATTAAAGTAACTAATATTCCTGACTTCAGTACAGTTTATAAACATTAACTAATTTAAGAAATGTACCATATACCTATTTTGTTAACGGCTAAGCCTGCACTGTGCTGCAAAGCCATTTGTAAAGATGGATTTTCCTGCATATTTGTTTACAGGAGTCCAGTTTACGTAGCTGTCTCTTTCTCGTAGTTTCTCTCTAAGAACTGCATGTTGTTGCTGTGCAAGATGAAAGACGAGTCTGCCAATCGTGAATCTTTTGTTTTCGTGAGATGAGGTTTGGGCAAAATTTCAGTTGTTTTGGAAATACTACCCAAAGTTTTGCTTGAGGATAAATTAAATTGAGGCTCTAACTTGTATTTGCTGTAGTACCTTTTCAGTAGCTGGTAGAAACAACATTAGCAATACCTTTAAAAATAAATGAGGGTGGAGTTCTCTTCCCTTTTGTTGTTTGCTTAATAATCTGCTAAATTTTAAAATTCCAATCTGTCTTTTTAATAGTTTTTCTTCCTCATCAGTGCTGATTTTGTTCTGGTGGAGCTGTTTGTGTAAGCCAGGTTTTGCCTTTCTTGTTTGTCGTTAAGGACAAGACTAATCAGCCCTTAATGGACATTTTCTTTGTAACAGTTTTTTGTACCTTTCTCATGCCTTTAAAACAAAATTCTGTGGAAAATCCCAGGTGCATTTTGAAAAGCAAACCTCCAATACTTGTACCGAGTTTACAGCTTGAATTGAGGATGACAACCCAAAATACAGGTTATTTTTTAAGTGTTCCTTGAAGGTACACAACTTTCCTCTCATAGAAGTGTTACCTGAAAACTACCTTTTGACGCGCATCTGTGTGGCTTCAGACCTGTAATTCAAAAACCAAAAATCCTTCTCTATAACATCCTGCATACTAGAACACATCAGTTTATTTAGATGGAATGTGGAAGGTTGTGGTGATAGGAGATAAATAAAAACACGTCCATGGATCTGAATGGTAGGTCAAAATATAATCAAAATGTGTGCTTAGGTGAATTTTAAGACCATTTGAACAGACAAGATAGCTGCCCAATCGAATAACATGCATTAGAACACATTTTCACTGCTTCTCCTGTATTACATCCTTTACTGTAATAGACCAAAATGTTTTACTTACGTAGGGTTTCTATTTCTCCTTGGTTTGATTAGTTTGTGACGTGTAGTTAATACTTTTGTCTTGGGTGTGTATGTTTTCTGCAAACAATATGGTAATTCTACGTTTTGTGTTATTTTGCTTGCTGTAAATAATTAACTAACCTGGGATGCTGAATGTCAGGAATGGTCTAGATTGGAGCAGTAGTTTGTCCCATCTGGTGGTGCAATACAAACTACCTGATTTTGCTGGCACATAGTCCTTAAGCATGACCATTGTCTCCCCTGCTTCACAGCACAGAGCTAATGGATTTCATGTTTGAATCTCTGGTTAGGACAGTGATTTAACACAGCTTTATCAATTCCCAGCCTCTGAAAATGGGGAAGTGAAAGTAGTAGCAAAGTAATTTTAACCATGCTGTCCTCAGGGCAGAGGCACCCTTGAAGTCTGTCATAGCTTCAGTCTTTCTCCGCAACAGAAATGGGCCAATCACGTGAAAATGAATATTTGGGTAGGCCATAAACTTCGATGTGTACTACTTATATAGGTATGTGTTTGCTAGCCCCAGGCAGGCACCTTCGGGCAATAGTGGAAGTTGTCAAGCTTCCTGGATGCTGTGTTTTCCCTTTTGTTGTTGTCTGTCTGTGAAGCAGCTTTCCTTTGATCTCTTCGCCCCTATTATGCGTGCGCTGTAAAGAGTTCCTTTTTTGCTAGTGTAAGAGTTCCTTTTTTGCTATGCAGTGTTACAAACAAGTAACCTTTCCCCGTTTCATAGGCTGTCTTGATTCTAGGGCTTTTGTCTGATACAGTTCCCTAGATTAGTTTCTTACTTGGAGGTTTGGGGCAGGGGTGGCGGTGGGGTGTGTGGGTGCGATTGTTACCTACTTAAATTCTTTTGTAGTGGGCTTTTAAACTGGAGACTGTTCAGTTGGTTGCTTTTGCTTGTTCACTTTGGGCTTCAGTTGCTGCGCTTCTGTGGTGCTAGACTCCTGGAACATATGCCTTTCGCTGTAGGGACAGGCTTTCTAGGTATCTGTGGAAAATGCCCTGCCATTTGGGATAAGGTGCCAGAGACATGAAACCGTGATCCTCCATTTAGGTTTCTGGCTTTCTCGGACAATGTTGTGTTTCTCAGTTGCTTTGAGCTTTCCCCTGCCTTGCTTCAGAAGATAGATTGCTGTGCTTTGCTGTATATAATTTACAAACATGGTCTATTTTCTGTTTTTTCTTGTTCCCTCCTGGGGCGATGTGTAGGAAAGCTGTGCTGTTATCCTTCCTGTTCAAGGTGTCTGAAGGTGGTGAGTGGGAGGTTGCAAACAATCTGCAGGGATTTTGATGTAGCTAACTGCCTGGAAGTATATGTGACAAAGTGAGTGTGCGGGAGGGGCTTTTGAGGGAGAGGTTGGCACTGTTTTCATGTACAGCAGAGTAAGCATATGGATAAGCTGTGCAATAAGCTTTGCAAATCTTCTACCAAACAGAAAAACTATGCCATGTTTTCATCGCTTTCTTGATTCTTACTCAAGACTGTTGCAATAGGTGGTGGTTTCATAGGGACAAATTTCTGCTAGCTGGAACAAGTTTCTTGTTTGTGATGCCCTGTAAGTCTCTAGTCAGTTTAAAAAAACAAACCACCAAAACCAGAAACAAAATCTATCCTATTGAACTACCTCTGTCCTGCTATTGCACTGGAGGAATTACATTTTCTTTGCTGTTTCTGCATGTATGTAAATAGCACGCCCAATTTTTATCTTTTGCGTGTAGATTTAAACCCATGTTTTTTTGCAGGGGAACTGGTAGCTAGTATCCTATATAATGTTCTTGATTTTTGACCTCGTTTGTTGTGTGATCTTAGAAGTGGGTTAGTTCCTCTGTTTTTGTTCCTCATTAGTAAAATGTGTGTCATGATTCTTTACCTGTTTCATAAATGTGGGATTTGACCATAATAGTGAGCAAATTAGAGAAGAAAGGCTTGATTGTTCTGTCTCAGAAAGACACAGAGTAGCTTGCTGCATCTGACTTAAATGTAAAAATTGTTCTTGGAATCTGTTCACCATCATTAAGAGTGATTGAGCTTCTTACAGGGCAGATCAGTAATTTGGGTTGCTGGCAGCAGGAGGGTTTACTGAGAAATGATGCTCATCACTCTAATTTGACAGATTTCCCGTAAGGAACTCCGACAACCTTGTTGCAGTTAAGGCTGAGAATGTGCATTAGCTAGAACCCAGGAACACTTTTTGTTCTTCACATGAAAAAAAACTTAAAATAGAAGTATTTAAAATAAAAGTGGTGAAATAGAAAATGTTCTGTGACTTGGTGTTATTTTCTGTATCATTAACTTTGCCAAGATTTGAGGAGAAGTCAGAGTCTTATCCTGAGTCATTTCTGCAGCATTCCGTCAGAGCGAATTGTGTGCAAATGATGTCAAAGGAGTTAGGAATGTGCAAAATTTAAACTTACCGATCGTGCCAAATATAGGTGGTGTAGCAAACTAAGCAAAAGACAGCACAGCTCAGAGCAGGTGGGCTCAAGAGTTTAAGGTTACTACAGTGTGTGAGGTTGTGAACTTGATATGTGAAATTGTACAAATAAGCGCATACTTAGTGAAGAGAATATTTAAAGAAATGGAATAATGCTGGATGATTATTAAATATACAGGCAAAAAGTTTTAAAGGGAGATAAAGATATTTTATATTAAATGGTTGCAAAAGAGTGTTTTTAATTTGTCCTCTAAATCAAATAACTTTTTAACTTTAATTTTAAAAAATACATTAAAAAAGGTTTTATAGCAAACTCTTCAGGCTAATGATAAACTGGGACAAGATGTTTGTAATGGACAGAGATGTGTAAACTATTCTGCAGAACCTACTTTGGGTTGAGTAAAAAATCTGGTAATGGGTGCTGAGGGCTGGTACCAGGCTAGTGGGGTGAATCAGAGTGCCTGTGCCCTGCACTCCTCAGATATCTCTGCTTTGAAAGAACTTTATTAATTTGAGAACAGCGTCCCGGATGCAAGCAGAGACTCCTCCTTCGTCCTGTTGTATACTTAAGTAAATGCCTCAGGAGGCTTTGCCTGAATCTAGCCCACATGGTGTTTCATATGTGTTTATGATTTTCTTTTAATGCTGTAGTACAGATATGCTGGAGAAGTTCTAGGTAAAATTGCTAACTCTAACTTCTCTCAGTAAGGTGCCATAGGTTACTTTGTGTTTTTTTCATTCCAGAAAATACTGCGTAAGTGCCAACTTGGTATATGTGTATCTAACTTGACATTCTTTTTAGTTCTAGAAGAGAAAGCCTTGCAACATGAAAAATTCCTTAGAAATCTGAAAATATTTACAGTACTAAAGGAGGTGACATACAATTCCTATTCATCTGAAGAAAAGTTGAGAGATGTTCTTGCATACCAGAAGTTCCTGGAGGTGAAAACAACTGATGATGTTGCATGTCAGATCTTAGAGTTACGAAAACAAAATATACTGATGCTAGGCTCTGCTTTTTCTCTGTGCAGTGTAAAAGCAATGTAAAGTTTCGTAACACTTCAGTATATTTGGAGGCAAGGTACGGTATCTTCTGGGAATTAATGGTATCAGAACTGGCTCTGTGCTTTATTCAAAGGTAAGAAATGGTCAGGGGCGTACTGCTCTAAAGCACAATTAAGCCTGGAAGTGTGTTTCCATTTTACTGTGCTACTGCAGGCTGACTCTTGTGCTGAAATTAAAGTAAAACAAAACAAAACAAAAAACCCCAAGGCTGGTAATTGGCTGGGATGGTGACAATGTGAGCTCATCCCTCAACCTCAGGGAGGGAAGCCTGCTTAGTCATAGAGCCAGCAGAGCTCAGCCAATGAAGCTGCCAAGTGTGAGCTTTCCTGGAGCATAGTCATGCTGCAGCTTGAACATCTATCATTTCAGCTCAAACTATGGACTGTTATTATTAGAATTACCTACAAGATCTTTTTCTGCAGTTTTCCTATATAGAAAGAAATTCTAAAAAGCTAGTTTTGTGATGTTTTCTTTTACCATCTAATACCAAATGCACCATACTCTCTTTTTTAATTTTTTTTTTCTTGGTGATCTCTTGGTTAGGATTTATTTATTTTTGCATGCAGTTGGGAGAACTGGGATGTTCAATAGGTGGCTTTTATTCAAAGTACCTTAAATCTCTTTCCTCCCTGGTAATGTAATTTTCACTATCTTGTTTTTGGTGCTGTTGTAACTTCAGTTGTTCTTCAGTCACTACCGTCCTCTCAAGTGACAAGATAACTTCCCTAGGAAGCATATAATATTTTTTAGGACTCCCTTTATGAAGCGCACAAGTACATGCTATTTTCCCTCTTTTAGGTTATCTCTGAACTCACTTTTTTGGTAAACTTTGCATCTTAATACTTTTGTTACATCTTCCTAGACAGGTGCGGTTCTAAACTGGTCTGAGTTAGGCTTTGCAATGCTGGTGGCTTCTTGCCTGGTAATGCTAAAAACAGAGCCAAAGTCCACAAAAGTGGAGGTTTGGAGAGCTGTGCTAATGCAACGTTTTCTCACCAACCTGAGAGCCCTCTTCCTAAAGATCTGGATGCTTGTGTGTGTGGTAGTTGCAAATCTCAGCTGCCACTATTAAGAACAGCATCAGCTGTTTGTGAGGTTTTTATTTTCTTTTTTTCTTCTTTTTTTTGTTTTAGAAGGGTTAAAACCCAAGGACGCTTGAAGTTGTATGCCAGCTTTTGTTGCGTTCTTACTCAAAGAGAAGAAAATCTACAGCAGGGCTTCTAAAGGTTGTCTGGCAGGCTTAAATTTGATATACTGATAATGTCTTCTGATATACAGAAAAACGTGCATTTTTTTAATCAGAATTATGTGACTGATCGATACAAAAGCACACAAGCATCAGTGGAAGGAAAACTGTTACAAGATTGTCTAGTTTGGAGAGAAAAATAGCTTGTGATGATTTCAGAAAGTGCAAGATAGTGTTAGAAACCACTGCTAGTAGTATTACCTCAGGTATTGTGGTTTAGCTTTCAGCTCTGTTAACATTTGTAGCAATGCTGCATAAAGCAAGGAGAGAGAATAACATTAATGCTCCTGAGAGGCATATAGCAACCTTTCCACCTCTGCATTTTTGCTACCAGGAATTGTTTCCTGCTGTAGGATATTTTTTCCTCTCCTAATGAAGTTTTGAAATAGGAAAAACTTACTTTATGAAATGCTCGTTTGTGTACTTGTTGCAGTTTAGAGAGAATTTTCCATCTCACGTGTCCATAATTTCTCCTAGAGTTATTCTCGTCCTGTTGAGAGAGGACTGGAAAATGAGCCGAGACGTTGTGCTTACAGAAGGGAGGAACGCCCTGGCTCCATGATATGGGGTGGCAGAGATCCATGGTTTGTAGCCAGGCTGAAGGGGGAGGGAGTGTGGGGGAACAGCTATGTAACAGCCTGAGGAAGTGAGTCACTTGTCTGAAACACAGGCCCATGGTTCCAGTAGCACTGAAGCCAACCTTGGCCTCTGAGGTGGAAGTTGCGTAAGTTAAACTCTTTGTCTTTTCCTCCTCATCATGCTCCCAACCCCACCCCAGCATTAAAATCTGCAATGTAGCCATATCTGTTTATAAGAAGCTCACGTTGCAGGACTTTAGTGTGCTGTATGCTGTTGTCTTACTATTTGTCATTTTAGAGAGAGAGATAAATGGATTGCAGGTTTCATTGGAGGAGATGTGTGTGTTAGTCTTACCTGCTCCACTCAAGAGAAACTTGATTTTCTAGCAGAAAGGATGCAATAAGAAAAGGTTTTTAACAATTTATTAAAATATTTCTGAAATATATCAGCAGTGTGATTCGAAGCGGAAATGAGTGCCTATTGAAAAGAGATAGTAATAGTTGCACTTAATAACTTGATTGTTAGTAGTAGTTTAAGAATTTAATTAAATTTAAAACTAAACTTCTTAAAAGGTTTTAGGTGTCCTAATAGAAATACTAGTGTATGTGTTAACACATTAGACCTTAATCCTGCAAACTAGGCTTTTAAAGCCAAAGTTTGTGGATAGCTTTTTTCTGTGGAAGAGGAGGGTAGAATTGTTCTAGAATGCATGTTCCAGAAAGGCTTTCTTCTATTATGTCTGTAGCTTTACACTAACAGATATTTGCTGGTGTCTAGGAACAGCTGTAACAATCTGCCTGAACTACTTTTCCTTGAGTGTGACCTGAGTAGGAGCAGTTGCTTTCAGCTGTTGAAGAGAGCATCTGGGAGGGCAACAGGTTAAGCAGGCCCAGTCTTCAGTGCTTGGATGCTTGGTGGACAGTTTTTATAGGAAAGCAACTGTAATGACTGGGGGAGGAGGTTGAATAATCAGCTGCTGTCTGATCCTTTCCTTCAAAACACTGAACTGAGCATCTTTGCTGCATGTTTGGCTGCAGCCTCTGTGTACATGTGTGTGTTTTAAATGTCTTTGGGAACTGTGGCCTGACACGTTATTTCTCTTTTGGAGAGTCATGAGAGTTTTTTTGTTTTGTGTTTTTGAGTTTGGATTAAAACCAGATTATTCTGGCTACACAAAGACATAAAGTAATTGGCCAGATGAGAGGGATTTTAAGAGAAAAACTTTAAGGATGAGCTTGAGTGATTAGTCAGAAGTCTGTGTGCAACTGGGATTGCATCATCCAAATACAGTGTGGTATCTGTTTTGTAAAACTAAGTTGTTTTGGTTTACATTGTTCTAGCAGGTCAGATCTGTTATTTCTTACACATATTATCCTGATCTTCATTCCCATTGGACGGACGCACACATTGTTGCTTATCGCGTGAGGATTTATATGCCAGTTATGTCTGTTGATGATTCATTGCAATTGCTTCTCTATTTCAGGACGTGTAACTAAGTGGACGCTACTGACCTCTGAACCACAAAGGATAAGAGTGAAAAGAAGTGGGAGAAGCACACAAAGAAAAAGGAAGTGGATGTACTTTCATCTGGACTTCTTTCCTGCCCTTTATTACTAAAACTGAATGGAAAAGAGAGACTTCTGTGCCTTTGCTCCCCCAACCTCAGGGATGGGTGGACTGTAAATACGGTGTGTGCAGCTGGGAGAATAGGCTGAACCATGAATCTTCAGGCTCAGCAAAAGTCTTCAAGTAAAAGGACTGGGAAACGAATTGCCTATTTTAATGAGCAGGAAATAGCTGTGTCATCAAAAGAACCACAGCAGCAGCTTAAGGAGGGACAGTACTATGGTCACGGAGGGAATATACCGGTCTCCCAAACTATGGAGATTTCTCACGCAGGAGGATTAACAAGCGCTCCCAACAATGTTGCTTTGATGAACTCTGTTTACAGTCAAGATAGGGGAGAATCAATGATGATGTCCCAGACAGTAACAGCTGTCAAATGGCAGAATTCACTAATGGGAAACCGGTTGCCAGAGAGGGGTGACAGCCACTGGCAGTCTCCGCCTTCCATGTGGAACCATAGTATGGTTTTTGGGGGCAACCCGAAAGGACCCCACTCCAATGCTGGTGCCCCAGGCTTCTATGGTCACCCAGAAGCCCTCAAAAGAAATCAAGAGAAAGGAGTGTTCATGTCACAGCTGGACTTGTATGGAGATGCTGTCCAGCAGATGATGTCCCAGAAGGCTCAGCTGGAACAGCAAGCCCTGGTTAGGCAGCAAGCTCAAATGAATTCTTTTCATCAGATGCAGAAACAGCAGCATCAGAATCAAAGTCTGCCATTACAGCCTTTCCAACTTGCATTTGGTCACCAAGGCCAAAAGCAGGGTCTTCCTGAATTGTTACATGTCTTTCAAGAAGCCCCAGCTTCTTCCAGTCCAGCATTTACTGCTCAACAAAAACAGCAAGCTCTTCCCCAGCTACAACTGTTTGAAAATTTCTATCCTCAACAGCAGCAGCAGCAACAGGCTGCCACACAAGCCTTCAGTCTGCAGCAAACTACTTCCATAGCACAGCCTCATGTGGCAGCTGCAGCACCTCAGCATCACATGATGGCACACCAGTTTCAGCAAACAGAGAGGAACCAGGAACTATTCAAGGCTCTAACAGAGCAGAACCAACAGACTGTGCTACCTCAGACCCAGATTCCCTTTCCAAGAAGGTCACGGAGGCTCTCCAAAGAAGGTGTCCTGCTGACATCTCCAGGAGAAGTGTTGACTTCCAAGCAGGCAGAAGAACAACCTAGCAATTTATTTCTGCATCACTGGCAGACACATCAGCAAGAGGTCCCATTACAGCAGCCACCCGAATCACTGGCCCACAACAAAAGTAGCTATTTGCACCCCAAGAGAATGGATCTGGGGCAAAAGGATGTCTTGGTCAATAGTGAAATGTGCCAGATGGAAACAGACAGGCAAGCCACAGCCCTGAATGGTAGAGATGGGGAGAAACAGGCAGCAGCGTCTGAAGAGAACACTCAGAGAACTAATGATTTTCAGGGTGTCAGAGGTGGTGTAATCCAGAGTACACGACGGAGACGGCGTGTTTCTCAAGAAGCCAATTTGCTAACTTTGGCACAAAAAGCTGTTGAGCTGGCTTCTCTTCAGAATGAAAAGGTAAGGTATACATCCTAACCAATATAGCATGTTTTAGACTACAAAATAGGGCTGAAATTAAAGGAATTTGTGTACGTATGCAGGATAGGATGGTATGTTGATGCAAGAAGTGTTGTAGTACAGCAAGGGCAGCTCTGGAGTGGTGGCATGTCAGTTCAGCTACTGTAATTCATAGGTGCAGGAGAATAGAGATCTCCTAATGCAGTGAAACGACCTGAGGGCTGTTTTATTTCACTAATACTGAATGTGATTTTAGCCCAGGGCTTCAAAATATGGACGTTTTCAGCTTAGGCCTCAAGCTGATAAGAATTTAGAGACAAGTATAAGCAGTTCGCTTGGTGTTTTTTTTACCAATTTAACATTCTCTTTTGTTTTAATTTTAAAACACAACTGCTTACCTGCCAGATTTTCAGTTTGTGGTTGAAGTGTTTCTAAATTGTGCTATCTAAAAATTACGTAATGCAATTTACATGTTCAATAGTTCCCAAATATTAAAAGCCTGAGGAAGCCTCTCTTACACAAAGAACTTATACCAGAAATAACAAAGGTCTGCTAATGCGGTATCATGTTTCTGAGAATGACCTGCAGCGAATGTTTGGAGATTGGTAACCTGAGGGCAAAGTCTGCCTGTAGGCCTTCTGTAGGGCTTGATGGGAAGAAATCTAGTGTTGGCTGATAGGTAGTTCACTACTCTTATGCTTTTGGTGTCCCAACAGTCTAAACTGTACCGTGTGTGTTCCATATGACAAGATGACAGTGTTCAAAATTAACCAGCCTAGGGGAAGCAAGTGATGGGATTTTGGGAGTTAGGTGGAGATTTTTTTAGGGTCTTTTTCGAGGTTTTCTTTCAGTTTTGCTTTGACTAATCTTTCATTGAGTGCCTCTCATGAGAAGTAAAGATACACTTTCCTTGGAAGCTTTGTTGCCAGAGGATGATGAAATACGAGTGTTAGAGCATGAGCTATTTTTACCTAGTTTTGCCACTTGAGTTGTTGCCCAGTCAGACAACAAAGGAAAGGGAATTTTATCCCTCTCTTGTTCTCGTCATATTTTTTTTCCCTAGTCTGTCTGGCCATTTTTTCCAATCCTTTCCTTAGAGGGATGTGCTGTTTGAGTGAAAGAAATCAACTAATAAACAATGAGGCAAATATCCATAGCCTACTCCATCTCTAGCAGAACAGACAGCAACCAGTGGCTGTTGATGCTGTCTTCAACCTTTGTTTGCTCTAACTCCAGTTAAACAAGCAGTTTTAATAGAAAACTAGTAGAAGTTAGCAGTGCGAGCTATTTGCTCATACTCTCCCAGCTGTAGTACAGCTGTATTGCAGGAAGACCTAGAACCCACATTGCAGCCTGATCACCAACACACTGGCAAGAAAAAGCTAATAGAGCATCTAGGAAAAGGCCCTGAGAAGGCGAAGCAAGAAATTGGCTGTTTGAAGGCATGTCTATCAGCTTGATTCATAATGTAAAGACAAACCAGAAGTGTTTTGACAGATGCTCTTTTGTTCTTTGCACTTAAGCAAGCAGCTTGTTTGCTTCCACGATGGCACTAAAGAACTCTTTATGTTTAGTTCTTTTCAGGCTTTCAGGATGAAATTTTGAAAGATGTTAAAATTCTTATGAGAGATGGTGGATTTTACATTTTTAAGGAAGTAGGATAACATGTGAGGGAGAAAAAGAAGGCATATTTACTGGAGGAGAGTGGTCTGCTTCTCTTGTCAGTGTCTTTGTTACAAACAAACTAGAAGCCTTCTCTAGCATCCGTTATGTGAAGAGTGGATAAGAAGGCCATAGGGTTAAATTATTGATGAAAGAAGATACATTCACAATTTGAACCAGTTGTTTGAACATTCCAATGTAGGTGTGTGTACCTTACGCGAAAACAGTGTTTTGGACAGCAGTATCTGTCTACATGCAGTGTCACAACTGATGCTTTGCACCAAAGCTGCCTGTCGTACTATGCCTGCCTTTTTCAGATGGTGCAATCTTATTGCTGCTTACAGACCACAGCAAATTCTCAACTCTTAGTTTTATGGTTTCATTTCACATATAACTGTTATATGCAGAAAGGCATGTAGTTTGTTTTATTTAATAGTGCACAAAACTCTTCTCAGATCTGAAACAGTCATCTTAAGGGTGCCTGTATTTAAATATTCCTTTATGGAAGGGAGACAGAGGTTTTACTTACCTGGCCTCTTTCCCCTGGCACAGGACAGAGCACCAGCTGCCACATACAAAAGAAAAAAAGAAGTGTTATTTGTTAAATTGCAGTTCTGGACTTAACTTCATGGACAAGCTTCAGTTTGACTGCAGAGGAAAGCTGCCTTTACTGTTAGCAAGGTGATGCAGAATGATGGCAGAAAGCAGTATATGGGCAAGTGTTTCTAAAAGGCTGCTGTAGTTTCTTGTCTGATCACAGCAATGCCCTTGGAACAGTTCTTCCAGCTATCGCTATTGGGTTTTGTCTGTGAATTCTAAATTTCTTAGAAACCGTTCGAGGGATAGACAGCATCAATGCCAGAATGACTGATGGGTTTCTGTGGGTGTCCTGGAGGACTCTAGATCACTAGTTCATCCATCAATATTTATGCAAGAGTCTAAATGGAAGGACAACAAGTTGCACAAGCAGCCCTCCTGCACCAAATTCTGCAACAGAGATGCTGACCTAGCTGAAAAGCCTCTAGCATTTCTAGAAATGAAGGTCCTGTCCTTTGTTCAATGACTCCTTTCTGCTTACTTCTGAGCACAATCAAACTGTTTAGGGATCTGAAATAAATAGCTTAATTCCAAAATTGTTTGTCACTTCTTAGTAAACCTTAGGTATGTGTGATCTTTCATGATCGGAAAAGTTCTGGTGTGGACCAGAGCATCTTTAAGGATGTCTCAACTATTTATATAAAGTTCCCAATGATGCCTTTTCTCTATCTCTACTACTGTTCAGCCCACCTCCTTACTCTTTTCTCTTGAAGGGGTCACCTCTCCTATCATCAAGGAAGAGAGTCCTTTGCTGGTTCCCTCCCAGTCTTGAAAATAAAAGGAGCATGATTAACAGATTATACAGCCAAAGAAATGGGACATCTGTTGTGTGACTAGCTGCCATAATTTCCTCCTTGCAGTCAGGAAATTTAGTTCATATCTCTTGACCTTCAGAGATCTGTGTAGCACACAGGAAGTATCTGAGGTTTATAGATTGGTCAGAATTGGTGCTCATTCACATATTCATATCGCCATCACTTGTCTGATTGCTGTTATTGTCTCAGGTACCCAGAAAGCATGCGAGAGTGCTTTCACTAGTACAGCTACATCAGGAGGAAAAAAAAAGTAGTCTGATTAAAACAAAGACTTTTCTCAGCAGTGGTCTAAAGAATGTAGTAAGAATGCACCATCCTAAACAGTGGTGTGAAACTATCTACTGTGGATTTCACTGCCAGAAGAAGACTCCAGAGCTATCCCAGATGTTTAACTCTGCTTCAGTAATAAGGTGGTATCAGCATACATTTCCCTGATGAGCGAAGGCCCATGTATAGCAGCAGGAAGCTGTATGCGAGCTGCTTCTTCAGGTATGGGCGGGACTAGTGGAAGTAGGCATCTGTTTCTAGTAGATGACCTGTTTATATCTTTAAAAAGGCATCCTTGTTAGTCTTTCTTTTCTGAAGTAGTGGAGGGAGGCTACAAAAATCTATGAGAGCCCCTTACTATCTAGAGGTACTAGTCCCTAGTGGCATACCTGTCAGCATGATGAATGCCCTCCTAATCCAAAATTGATAGTCTCATGGGAAAGTACAGGTGCTTATCACCAGCCTGGAGTGAAGAGAGGTCCTCAGAGCTCACTAATTCCTCCTGCAGCGCAGTCTGGGGCAGCCTGTGACAGTTGTGACTTTTCAGGTTGTGTGTTTCATCATTGTGTGGTGGGGGTAGATATCTCAAGTCTCTGTGAAGAAGCAGTCAGGCTTCTAAACTGTAGTGTCACTCACGGGATGAGCCTTCTGTGCACTTTTAGCCTTAATCTAATAAAAGGTCTCGAAAGGAGGCAGTCCTAAATCTTCTCGATAGGATTGATTTTATTTGTTCAAGCTCGACACCTAACTTTTTTTGAAGGCTTAGTGTTTCAGAGTGGACCCGTTTGCTCTTAAAAATAACAAAAATTACCAGGACTCTTATTTGGGGTGAGGCCAGAGCATGAACTCCAGGCTCTGACTGGTGCATCTTGTGACAACACAGTTGCGCTTCCCTCAATATAAATATAGTATCAAAGTAGGACTTCAGTTTAGTGTCCTTCTAGCTATCATGGGTTGACTCTTCAGGGGCCAGCTGGAACGTGTTCTCTCCCTCATCAGTGAAGCCGGCTTTCTTGATCTATGACCACAGTGAAACGCCTGGAGGGGTGTCTGAATCCTTATGACAGAACCTGCTTATGCTAGCTTTTTGATCAGGATTAGATACTCTTAATGACACACAATAGATTCATTTTGAGGACTTCAGTAAATCTCTGCAAAATTTTCGAAGTCCAGGTTGGAGACCTCTTGTCATATCTGAGAGATAACGTGCCTTAGTTTCCACCTACAAAACACAGCTGTTCAGGTAGATTCCTCAGTAGATAGTGACTTTGTTGGAGGATGAGTTTGTATACCTAACCCTATCGAAAGGCTTTCCACAGACCTCTGAGTTAGAGAGAAGTTCTGAAACACTAAAAGGAGCACCTTCTACAGCTTCAAGATTGCACTTCTTCACAGCTCAAGAAGGTCTTTTACCTACCTGAAGAGAGGTTATTTTTGAAACTTGCACTTTAATATCTGGCTTCTAAGTGAGCTGGCAACTGCTTTTCAATCGAGAGTGAAATGAACGCATGGGTAATAATTTGAAGGACCAGAAATCACTGATATAACAGTACCTGAAGCGATTTGGTGTTACAGTATCCATGTGTTTGTTCGGTAACTCATCCACCATTTCCATCTCTGTGGAGCTCAATTTTCTAGGGTTTCCATGAGTAAAAGAAAGCAGAGACATGTAATACCAATGCAAAGAGTGCTGGCTTGCAGTTATACCTTGTTGAGTCTGTTGAGCAAAAGCCCTTCAGGCTCAAGCCTGGTTAGACAACAAACCTCAAAGGGTCCAGTTATAATAAGGAAGATTGCTTCTGTCATGTAAATTAGAAAAAATGTAGCAAAAAGCTAGCTCTGTTTTTTTTATGAGAGATTTAATTAAGATTATCATGGTTCAGTCTTTCCTGGAACGGAAGTCCAATATTTTAAATTAATAACCTTCAGCTTCTGATCATTACTGAAACTGAAGAACCTTTGTTGGAAATTATATGGCAGGGCACAAATTCATCTGGAAAATAAAATGTCAAACCATAGGTAATGAAATGATACCTAAGAATGATGTATACAAATATTCTAGCAGTTGAGACATCAGGCAATCCTCAAATAATTCTAAGAAATTCTGGTAACACTTTTGTGAAATATTCTTTTTTGTCTGGTAAAACTTTTCCAAATCCATTCCATCTTGCAAATTGCAGTGAGAAACCTGATATACACTGAAACGTGAGATATCATCTGATTTATTATGTAAGTTCTACAGAACTCTTAAGGAATCTATTTTTCTTCTCAGGAACTGGATAATTCAGAAGAGAAGAGTGTGCCGATAGCAGCTTCAGGACCTACAACTGCAAAAAGCGTTGTGGAATTTGCCAGTTCTTCCCCAGCTACCAAAAGAGCCCGGGAGGATAACAGCCTGGTGCCTCTTATCATTCCTGTGTCTGTGCCGGTGAGAAAAATTGACTTGCAGAGCGTTGGAAAGGAAAAGTCTGAGGATGGAAAGCTCCAGAGAGGTCAAACAAATGATCGAGCTCCTTGTGAACGCAAGCCTTCTGTGATAGTCACTCGGAGGCGATCTAATCGTAATAGTAACATGGAAACCTCAAATCAGGTATGGACGGACTAAGAAACCTAAGATGAGCCAAATCTGTTAGATTTAATTACACTGTTTTTATCCAGAAGCTGTTCTATTAAAGTAGTTTGATCTCAAGGCTTGAACTTGGAATAGATGTAGTCTGGGGACTGTTTTTTTTTTTTATAATAATACTGCCATATATTTGGGCATCACTAGCTCTTCATGACCTACAGCTAATACTAGTACAACCAAGCAATGCCCCACTACTAAAAAGTGAATAAAGCCAGATAGTCAATAACACTAGAATAAATAGTCTGAGTAAAGAGTGCTTTCTCCGTACATGCGTAGATAATAGTAAATTGTGAGTAGCACACATATCTCTCTATACAAATAAAATTCAAAGTGAAGATTTATTCTCATGGAATTAAAATCTCTTACTAAGGTTCTGAAGGTCAGCACTTGAGTGTTCTCCTTCAGTGTGGTGCTGTTGAGTGGGTTTTGATTTTTGGTTGTTTTTTCTTTTATCTCTGCTGTTCAGTAGTACAATGGAATATTCAGATACCAGAGAAGTGGCAGGCATCTAAGGAGGTTTCTTTGCATTTAAATGCTTGACCATCTAAGACAATATTGTTAGTCTTCTGTTTTCTTATCGCTATTTGGTATGACCCTGTTTCTGTACCAGGGTTCTGCTGTATTTTTATGTCCTCTTTTAAAGCTTGAGGTCAGTATCTTTCCAACCAAAGGTTGGACCAGACATATGTGTAGTTATTGTAAAATATAACTTCATAAGCATTCAGAGCTGGTGTTGCTGCCTAATAGTTTCTGTGTCCATTCCATTCCCCATCTTCTTCCTCCCTCTTTCCCTTTGTTCTTGTTGTTGAGACACCCACCAACTGCCCTGTCCAGATTTTGAGCTGCCATGAAAGTACGTTGTCATCTCACTGAAGTTTTTCAAATGACACGAGGTTTTAAATTGAAATTAAGTATGTAGTTTTTTTTCTAATAGCACGAAGATGCTGTTCCAAAGGATGAAGCGGAGGGCTTTGCCCGGAAACCAAAGCAGCGGCCAAGACCTGAGCCACTCTTCATACCACCAAAAGCTGGCACCTTTATTGCACCACCCGTTTATTCTAACATTACTCCATATCAGAGCCACTTACGATCACCTGTACGTCTGGCAGATCATCCTTCAGATAGGAACTTTGAGCTACCTCCTTACACTCCTCCACCAATTCTTAGTCCAGTGAGAGAAGGATCTGGGCTGTATTTTAATGCTATCCTTTCTTCAAGTGGTCATTCAGTTCCACCTCCAATGACTCCAAAAAGTGCTCACAGAACTCTGCTTAGATCAAGTAAGTTCCACTTTTTCCTTCCTTTCCTGGCTAATTTATGATTAGGAACTGTGGAGTAATAGGAGGAAGATAATGACTTCAGGAGCTGTGGTTATGTGAAACTGGGACTTTGTGATAGTCTGGGGAGGAAATGCAATGTTGCTTCCATCTGGGCGTGCATGTTAAGATGCTTTCACAAGTAATCTGCAACACCCTCTACTGACGTTCTTAGGAATGGAGAAGTCAGCTCCTTCTCTGTAATAAATTGTCATTATCTTGAACTGAGGGGACAGTAAATAGTTATTACTAAGATGTAGGTAGTGACTGGAAAGTTAAGTTCTTGGTCATCTTAAACTCCTTAAGTGTATGGGTACCTTTTTTTTGAGAGAGATGGATAGCTCTGATATATTCTTCACACAGCTTGTAAAGCTATCTCAAATGTGAAGATAAGCTGTCTGAGCAGTTCTTTCTTTTCCTTGCAGACAGTTCAGAAGTTACCCCTCCTGTTCTTACAGTAGTGGGGGAAGCCACTCCAGTCAGCATTGAACCGTAAGTATCCAGTAGATTCTTAGCCTGGCAGTAAATGTGCTGCTGTTCCTCCTCCTAAACCTTCAAACCGCTCCCTGTGCGGTTGATGTATCTCATAATAATAGTCGCTTCAACATTTCTGTCACTATTAGTGACTCAAAATATAAATTGCCTTTATTAAAAATTACTCCATGTGATAAATAATGTTTGTTTGGGCAAACACATCTTGTAATTCTGGTAACGTTAACAGCTTTCTATTACTGCTCATCTTTCTCTGGGCTGAAATGGTATTGGTTAGCTAAAGGCGAATCTGTCCTGTTTTGTTGTATACAAACGCTTCTTTGTATGCTGTATGTTTGCTTTAGAGTGGGGAAATAACGCTCCTTTAGAGGAAGGCCAAAATGTAGTATGGAAAAATGTAGTTAGCTCTCACATGGACTGGTCAGATTGCAGGTTATCCATGCAGTGTGTATTAACTGCAGTGCAGCTGTGAGCTCAGCTTTGCTCCCTCCTGGGCTAGCACAGCCTGAAAGCACTACAGCCAGTTGCATACGGTGTGTGTGGTCTGAGCTAATAAGCCTCACTAGTCTTTTTAGCTGGCTGTGTGCTGGGAAAGCTCAGACAAATGTGGACCCAGCAGCACTAGGGAGGACAGAGTTTGGAGATACGAGGCTAGTTATAAGCTTAGGCTTGCTGCCAGTCCTGCTAAACTTGAGCAGAGTAGTAAAAAAAAAAAAGCAGAGTAGCAAATGTCTTTGCACAGCCCTTGCAAACCCTCTGGTAGTGTTACCAGCTCGGGTTCCGTGCTGTAGAACTACAGCAAGGTCATTCCAATTCATCATTATACCTAGGTTAATGAATTCTTATGAAACCTAGACACAGAGATGCATGGCACAGAAACACCCTCATGGCGTAAAAGCACCCACACGGCTCTGCATTACTCTCTCTGTGCAGTCAGGAATCTCTTCTCTAATTCTGCAGCGTATCCTGTAACATTCGAGATATTTAACTCAAACTCTTCCCAGATAAATACCAGGCTGCTTTTACTTTTTTTTTTCCAAAATGGCTTGTATTTTAAAAATTAACTGGAGCATTTGCTGTCAATTTCTTTTTTCTCACCCTTTTTCCATTCTGCCTTCCTGTTTGAAGCCGAGTTTTCTGCACTTTTGGCAGCAGGCTGTTCTGAGCAAATGTTGCAATTGTGAATGAATCCAGAGTAATTATTGTCACCTTTGTGAATCCCTTCCAGGTTGAGCCAGTTCGTAGAAAAAAGAACATTTGGTGTTATTAAAATCTGTTTTGAAAATGGCTTAATTCATCTTTTTGTTGTTGGTTCATTTCATACCAATCCAGAGGAACCTCTTCTTGAACAGATGCTTTTAGTTTCCCCCCAGGTCTTGTTCTTTGACCCCCGTATCATGCAATTGTCTTTGTTGTCTGTTGGTTTAAATTGCTGAAGTTCGTGACAAAGTTAGCTGCAGTTCTAGTAATGTGTGAAAATTTTCAAACTTGTTGCTGGAAATTTCAAACGTTAGTGACTTAGTAATGCAAATTGATTTCCTGTTCTTAATTGCTTGTGCTTTGCCAGACCTTTTGCTAATGCTTCTCAAAAGGTCATTTCATTGCAGAGATCTGGAATAGGAAATGTGATAATGAAGCTTAATTCTTCTATTTGTGAAGTAGTACAATAGGCAGCTAGCTGTCACAGATCTTTGTGTCCTAGTGGTTTTGCAGTTCAGTTGATTCAAAGTCTTAAAGTCACCCCTCAGCTAGCCAGCCTCAAGTATAGCTGTTGTGCATCAGCTGTAAATTGCCTTCCCAATTCACAGCCTGAATTCTGTATGTTACCACAATCAGCTGTATACCAGGGCATCCCAGGAGCACCGCCAGTGCTTACAGGCATGAGCTTTTGCTGTACTGAAATCTAGGCTTCATCAATAAAGGAGTCATGGAATAGCAGAGCTTTAATTGGACCTCTGGAGTTCGTCTGGTCCAAGCCCTTGCTCAGAGCAGGCCAAATTAGATCAGGTTGCTCAGGTCAACTCTTGCAGTGGAAATCTGGTTTTATTTGGACGTTGCAGGTACAAGGTCTAATTCTTAGGCTTTTCTAGCCTAGGGATGCCATATTCTAAGTTTAGTTTCAAGATAAAAGGTAGCTTCTCATAGCCTTTCAAACCGGCATTCTTTCCCTTCAGCTTTTCCTGTTTCCTCTCTCCCTCTCACAGGTGAGGCCAGAGGAGTGTCTGTCTTGGGACACAGATCTCCTCAATTTCCCAGTGCAGTAACAGCCTCATTATATGTTTCCAGTTGACAGCAGTGTCAGTTTCTTTCAGTCATCCCTTCTAGGGTGGATCAGAATCAGTTACTCTGTTCTCTGCTGTGAAACTGCATGCCATAACAACAAGCAAGACTAATCACAGTGGGTAGAAGACTCCACATTCACGTCATTCTGCAGTCCATCACAGTATGCTGAAGTGAGGACTTGTCAGGGTGTTTGTTTTGCTTTGTTTTTTAGCAAGGTCTTCTCAGTCTTACATGAAATGTCTTTTTTTTTTTTTTTTAATTTTTGATTTGGATTCTGCTGTTTCTGTCCGAGATTATCAAGAACAGGTGAAGAAAAAATTGAAAACTATATAATGTTATAGTTTTAATAGACTTTTGTACCTGTAAGACACTCAAAACTAAACTTTGAGATTTTCTTGAGGTTCTTAGTTCTCCATGCAGGTTCCACTTTTAGTGTGCATTTGAAATTCAGTTACTTTTGAGAAGCTGATCCTGAAGCAGTTACCCACAGTTGTATCAGAGATGGGGCGTTTTCAACTGCTTTAGTTCTTCCCTGCCCACAGCCATGACATGAGATGTGTAATGTCCCTATCGCTTTACCTTCAACCGGCACTGGAGATAGTGGTTTTGGGAAAATGACAGATAGTACGTGGCAGTCTGTCTAAAACTTTCCTGCTACATCTGTCATGCTGGATGTCACCTTGTCATTACCTACTAGAAGGAAGTCAGCATCAGTCTGTGCATCTAGCAGATTCTGTTTGTCCAAGTAGGAATCCCTTCCTGTCAATGTTGAGCTGCTGCTGAATGGGTGGATGCAGTCAGAACAAGTGTGTAGGGTAGTGATCTTCTGCATCTCTTCACTTATACACACATGAATTGTAAACCATTCCCCTCAAGTGTGAGGAAGTAGATCTGGACGTGCTACAGATGCAAAAGAAACAGTTTATAAAGTCTCTTTTTATGTGTGTTAGAAGTCAGCCATTTGTTTTGAATGCAGGCTTTCCAACTCATGACCTCTCATGATGCAGATGCTTACTGACAAATACCAAAGTGATGTATTGGGCAGGAAAAAATGGAATAAAGGTGTTTCCTTCTTCCCCTTCCATAACGGAAAATGATACCCTCTTCCTTCCCTTTGATACTGCAGTCTTCTAGGACTTCGGAACATCCTATTGGAACATTTGCTAGTATCTCTCTGGGTTTTTGTGTGGGTTATGGGTGCTGTTTCAAGGCCTCCCCACACCTTTTCCAGACTCTTGCTTTCATAATAGACATGCGTGTGTCATTTTGGAAAGCAGAGGACCAGAAAAGTCTGGAGGCTGGCATTTCCCAGATGTTTTTGTTACTGTTCCTCACTGTACTAGATCATGCTTTTTCTCTTGTAATTGAAATTCCCCTCGTGCTGGGGGGTAACCAAGCCAAGACTTAAGAATTACAACAAACCTTGCCCTGGGCAGGGAGTTTTACGTTTTTTATAATTAAGCAACTCTAGTGTTTAATCATCTTGGGGGCACTGCCTGATCTACTGTCTCAAAAAAAGACCTTATTTCTCTACCTTTTACTATTTCAGGAGCTACCAGTATGGTGCTAGCTGACTGACATCTGAAAGAGGAATGTTTTTGTATTAAGCATAGATACCTTATTTCAGAATAGGAAACTTTAATTATATTTGAAATGGTCTGAGCAACAGCTGTTCTCACATATCTTGGTTTTCTGAAGGATAATTTTGCTAGCTTAGTTTGGACATTTGTTTTGCTCTCTCTTCTGGACCTCTGAATTGCATGCATAGTTGCTATGTTACTTAGAAAGTTGTCCTTGGACTTATTCAATATATTTTACACTGAGTCTGTGTAGATACTACTGTCTAGACGTTTTACCCCTGAGTAAGAGATGTAGAGCAATGACGAAGGACATCCATGCTATCACTGCTTGCTGTGCTATTGGTGTAGACCTCCAGACCTCCAAGTCTGGTAGAGCAGTCTTCTCAGTGGTGGTTCTTACCTATCTGCATGCATAAAATTGTGTTTGCTAGTACAGAGTAGAATCTCTGTGGATGGTCACTTGACTTAAAAAGTGTAGTGCTCCATGGATTGCATGTTCTGAAAAATCTGTCTGCTAATTCAGAATCTGTAAATACGAGATTGTTGCTAAAACAATGGGATTTGGGTTTGATACAGAATGAGCAATACAGCTTTCATTTGGTTTATTTATATTTTTTGTTTCAGTTGTTAGAAGTAGTTTCTAGAAGATACTAGCTGCTGTACAGATTGTAAAGGACCAAACTTTGAGATTGATCCTGCTTTGAATGGGGAGTTGGACCAGATAGTCTCCAGAAATCCTTTTCAACATAAATGATGCTTTGATTCTGTAGTCATGGCTGGGAAAATGTTAATACTAAAACAGGTTCACCTATCTTGTGCATGAGGAGCAAGTTTGCAATAAGAGAAGTCTGTGTGACACCTTCTTAAAAAGTGATGAATATTGAAAGCTATCAGTGGTTCTTTGAGCAGTTATTAGGGGATCCTAATTTAAATACAATTTCAACCATTGTTGATAAGGTAATGGAATCTGGTAATGCATATAAAACCTCTCACCTTTTGAGTCATACTTATCTACATAACCTACAACACCTGAAAGCTGTTCATGTTATGTGCAAGAGCCTGCTGCATTCCAGTTTCTTCCTAATTAGTGCTTTTAGCAGAGATGGAGACTTTCTGGATACTGTAAAGGGGGCCTGACTGTTAGTTACCCTTTCTGCAGGCGAATAAATGTAGGAACTCGCTTTCAAGCAGAAATCCCATCGCTTCAAGACAGATCTCTGGCAGCAGTTGATGAACATAAAGCAGAGCTGGTGTGGCAGCCGTGGGGTGACCTGGAGACCAACAAAGTCACCCAAGAGAATGGTAAGAATGTGACAGGCTGGTAAATAGGGCTGAATTGTCACAGCTGTCATGGGGTAACCATGTATCTACTGTAGGCATAATTTGTGGCATGTTTGAGTGACCTTGAAAACAGTCTTAGAAGTAAAACTTGTTTATCAGGTTGTGTGTGGTGGTAGGGAGGTTAATAGGACTGATTTTTTTAATTAGGATAAAATGGGATCATTTGTTACTGATCAGGCAAAGAGCAGCCTTTTGCTCCGTGAAGCTTCCTTGTCTTTGTTAACGTTTGAACGTCACATGCATTCAACTTCTCTGTTTTCAAGGGATGTTCTAGATATAATAATATTTTTGGAAAATCAAGTTGTAGATGGAAGTCAGGATGAGGAAGCAGGAGTTGTGGCAGCCAGCAGCAGACTTGGGGAGCTGTCTGCTGTTGGTGCACATGGGTTGTGGTGTGTATAAATCCTGAAGGGAAGAGGAATTGGGCAGGCTTGAAAGAAATCTTTCTGATAAGAGAGAAAAAAGGGAATTGTGAAATGAAAATTCACAATATAAGGGGGGAATTCAGGAAATCTCTGAGGTGAAGGGAGATGGGAAGACATTATAGGAGGGAGGAGATTTGCAAGAAACTCCAGAATAATGCTGCATGCGGAGTAGCATTGAGTAACCTTGCAGTCTAGTGAGTTCTTGTGTCCAAATTTGCCCCACATAGATTTGCAAGGACATTCAGCTTCTCTGAGAGTTTTGCTTTCTGTTATGTCTAGTCCTGCTTCAAAAGAACTAATTAATGGTGTAAATCCTGTAGGAAACTCCGTTTTAATCTTCTTAACCAATTTTTGTTTTCGTATCTCTGCGGCAATAGTGGAAAATCTGCTAGCTGCTGCCTGTTCAAGCATTTTTCCTGGGGGTGGAACCAACCAGGAGCTGGCGCTGCATCTCTTACATGAAGCAAAGGGAAGCATTCTGGTAAGTCTTCCCAGCTTTTCACCTTGATGTGGTCAAAGATGTTAATGAAGGCCAGGTAACCTGTCACTTCATGAGAGAAAAGCCTTGCAAACTCCTTCCTGTGCATCTGGCTGCCACTGTTCAGTGTGCCTTGGATGTCCCTAAAGTGGGTTCTGCCTGATGTACAGTGCCGTGTTCACACAAATCTTGCATATTTCCAACTTTGACATGTTTGGCTTTATAACAAACAGAGTGACAGTCTTCCAGGGCGAGTGAGCTGAAACTGCTAAATGAATCTTAAATTATGTCTTCCTGTGAAGATGACCGTGTTGGAAGGAAAAAATAAGAGGCTGGGACTGAAGCTGAGATCTGAAGTGCGGTGTCTTGCTCCTCTTTCTTTTGGCAGATTCATTTAACTTCTCTGCTCGTGTCTATAGAACGGCTGTGCTGCTAATTTTATATCAGTATTGTAAGACATGATACACTTTCATAAATGCCCCTTGACACCTCCGGGAGGTAATATCAAAGAGCAGAGTATATGGCACAGGGTTGTCATCCTTTTATAGTTCTTTGATTGATTAACCTGACGTAAATCAGCCTTGTGGTGAGGAGCATCCCACACTTTTGCCTGGCTGCTTGTTTGCTGTCCCCTGTAGTGCAACAGCACTGACTCTTGGGAGACTCAATTGACCTGCATTGGAGAAGAGAACAAATAAAAAGTAATTTTTGTGTGTATGTGTTAGGTTTCTGCCTAGATAGTTCCCAGAACCAGCCCACCATTGTGAATGCTGTTGCTGGCATTAGGGAGGAGCAGGGCTGCCCCTGGCAGCAGGAGCTCACTGTTAAGGTGGCTTAAACTGCAAAGGGAAGCATGATTCCATTCTCTATTTCCTGCTAACTTTGAAAGCACTTCCAATTTAAATGCAAAGTAAAAAGCAGCTTAAGAGAGTGGGTGGTTTTTGTGTGGAATCTTTCAGTCACGTCACTGCTCTGTTTTGTTTTGAAATATTGCTTGGTTAAGTGAGATAAGATCACAACGACTTGGATGTTTCAGACATTTAGGGCAGTGGTTTTGGATATGAATAACTTAGGCCTTAACTTAGTAACTTAGGCCTTCAGTAAATGTGAGGTAACTGCTGCATGGTCTCTGTCTATGGAATGAACTCTTTCCCAATACTGTGGTGGTTGTGTTGGAACGTGTCAGTTTGCAGAAACACGAAGAGCTGCTGAGAGCTTACCACTTGCCTGTGGTATCCAAGACTCTGTGATAGTCAAGAATGTGATTTTAAAGTTGTCTCAAATGTTAAACTGTCCCAAATGTTTAACGGTGCTATGGTTCTTTACAGTTAGCTTGCCAGAAATGAGAGGATTAACAATTGCCTGATCTTTGTTTTAAATACCCCGAACGTTAAATTAATTCTTTTATTTGTGCTTGTCTTAGGGAGCCTTGACCAAACTGCTGTTGAACAGGCCAGTACGATCACCTACTCACCCTTTGGCAGATTATCACTACACAGGTTTGTTAACCAGAATAACTCTGTGCTGCCTGTCTATCAAAAAGTAATTTTTCTATTGTTTTCTGCTCTTTTGGGGAACTCTGTAACATTACAGTAAGATTAAAAGACCACTCTTCTTTCTGGTAAATCAGATGATGCCTTGCCAGGAATTTTGCCGTGCAAATTATGACACTTACAATGTAAGAAACACCACATCTCTCAGAACACACGCAAGTGTGTGTTTGCATATATATGTGTGTGTTCTGATTTCTTTTATGGGGGAAAGGGAATGTAATCCCTTACACTAAACCACAGAGAATGCAGGAAGATAGCTAGTACATACAAGAAAGTCTGTGATAACCTCAGAAGCATGGCGTCTTTGGCATTAATTTCCAGGATGGAAATAAGAGGGAGTTTTATGAGAAGAGTTTTCAAGCTTGCTGAAGAAAGCTTAAACAACTGTTGATGCCTGTCAATGTTTCTGCAAAATTTAAATGCTGTAAACTGCCTTTGTATTCTTGTACCTAGTTAGAACATAGTCAGCCATATGACACTAACTCCAGTGATCTAGAGTGAAGCTAGCCACCCGAAAGACTTGGTGTAAGGTGATAGATATCTAATAGCTGGCACTGCAAAGCATAGAAATTACATTTCTTCATTATTACATGCTTCTACTATAATGATTGGGAAAAACTACTTGAGTGATATCTGTAAGGCAGGAGGAGATTCCAAAATGTGTTTATTATTAGAGGCAAGGATGCTAGGGTAATAGGAATATTTGATCTTCAAGTACAGTGGATTGCCGCTGAAAGATCCTATTCTGCTGCCCCACCATTCCCCTTGTATAAACTCCAATGACTGGGCCACCACAAAGTGTGTCTATTCACCTTGCTATTTTGTTGAGAAACATCTTAGTTCATCTAATGGACTAGTTTTTGCAAGCTGAACTGAGTTAACCTGTGGTGGTGAGTACTAGATCTAACATAAATTAAGTGATGAGATATGGGTTGAAGTGGAGCAGTAGGGGAGGGGTTAACAGCAGTCTGCAGTTATGCTGGATTAGGTGTGATGAGAGACTGCACCATTGCATGTATGTATTGGTTTTATTTAAGGTGAACATGAAGAAAAGGTATGTAGAAGAGTAAACATTTAAAATTGCAAATGCTTTGGTTACTTTTTTTTTTCTACAGGATCAGACAAGTGGAAAGTTGCAGAAAAAAAACTTTTCAACAAAGGCATTGCAATCTACAAGAAAGACTTTTTCTTGGTCCAAAAGCTTGTAAGTTACTTTTTGGGTTTTTTTTTAGTGACAGCAATGATACATTCTTGCACATTTGAGCACTTAATACAGGGAGTTCAATCTTGATTTTTCTGAAACCTCAGTATTAAGCATTAATTCCTGCACTCAGAAGAGTTCAGACAAATTTTACCATCCAGCACAGCATAAAATCTCAGTAGATAGCTATAACAATAGTGTTTGTTTTGGTGCTGTTGTTTCCTTAACCCTTGTACTTAGCACATTACTTCCCTTAGTCTACACTGAAGATATGCTTCTATGGGGCATATTTATAGAGTGCTGGTAATGTTCCAGTACGGCTTACATGGCTTGCTTATAAAACTAAATAGAAACACATCCTTACTAGTGATGAAAACAACCAAAGAAGGATATGTGAATGTTATATCCTTTAGGATCTCTCTTTCCAGTTTTCTGTGACAATGATAGTAACAATGATCACTCCCATCTATTTTCAAGAGGTATGACGCTTCAGCGGGGGGGAAATCCAGGAGCTGCCTACGTATTTCCTGAATAAATTCCTAAAAGGCATTTAAGTTGCAAAAGCCCAGAAGTTAAGAATATATCTTCTTGCAAAACTTCCAGAAAAATCACTGGTAGAGAATATGTAGACAGTCACGGATGCGTACCAATAATTGTCTACTGCCATATGTGTATGAAATGCATGTGGCCAAAATGGGAAAGGGCTGCAACCTCCCTTTCCATTTTTGGATCGGTATTCTGGTCTGGTCCTCTCTGAAGTGCTGCTGGAAAATAAAGCTCCCCCATAAAACTGAAAGGCTGCTCTCAAGCCTGACAGCTGAATTGGAACATTTCAGAGACTAAGAGGTGCATTAAACTTACAAAGTGCCAGGTTCTGTCACCTTTACATTGACCAGCTTTTCTTTGGAAAGCTGGTCCTGTAGTTCTCAGTAATTAACAGTGGCAACAGGGAACGGGCTGCGGGATGGGGCATACAGGCAAATATGACACAGAAAATAAGGCTTTGACAGCAGTTGTGGCGGAATCGGGGCTACTGGGGAAAGAAAAATACAAAGTGTATTTGTTGTACCTTTAGTAATTATTTATAAGGCTTCTTAAAGTCATGTAATCCACTGGACTTTCATGTTTTGGTTTTTTTTTAAACACCAGATAAAAACCAAAACAGTAGCCCAGTGTGTGGAATTCTACTACACGTACAAGAAGCAAGTGAAAATTGGTCGGAATGGGACCTTAATCTTTGGAGACATTGATGTTGCTACTGAGAAATCTATGAAAGATGAAGCTGAAGTTGACATCAAGGTAATTTCCTAAATTTCTCTCACCTCTTTTTGGGCTGTGGTGTGAAGTCTGATTTTGTGTGTTGTCTCATTTGCTGGTAAAATCTAAAGCAGAAGTAACCTGGCCAATGTGGAGGAGTCCAGAGTCAGACTTGTGTCCTGTGTCACATAATGACATTTACTTACAGACACCGAAATTAACAGTTCCTTTATCTTCTGGTGAAGAGTTCCCATAGGTTTGCACGTGTTCTTCCTCTCAGAAGGGACATTTACAGTGAAGAACAGGGGCATGTGGAGGAGGAGGAAGAGGAGGAAGAAGAAGAGGAGGTGGAAGAAGGCTTGGATAATAGAAAGAGCAGCACAGTTCCTCTCAAAGATGAACAGACACTACAAGATGGTGTAATAGTAAGTGATGCATTGTGCATGTTGTGATTTCTGTGCCACTTTCAGTCTGCAACTAGTTTAGAAAATACCAGGTGGATTGTTCCAGATGTAAAAAGTTTCCACCTATGCCTTCTCTCAGAGCAAGAGACTGGGCTGAGGTAGCTTAGGCTATTACTAGCAACCAGACTGTGTGCTGTGGTGGGACAACTGGGATGAGTAAGGGGAAAAAAACCCAATATAATTGTTTATGGTTGGTGCACACCAACCGGATCATGATGAGAAATGTCCTGAAGGCTTTCTAATTAAATAAAACCTTGGTCTGGAATACATGAAGCACAGGAGCTTAGCCATTGTTTTCTTCTCATGGTGGGTTTAAGTTTCAGTTTGTCTTAACTGTTCCACTCTCTCCAAAGGCCACTGATGCAGATATGAGGAGTCAGGAGGCAACTGTTACTGGCAGAGTTGGAAGGAAGCCAAGGGAGACAACAGTGAAGCCTCGAAAGCCTATTACTGCTCCAGTGCAGAGGAGGAGGCGGAAACAGAAGATAAAATCAGATGCTACCAGTAAAACTCAGAACACAGAAAACACATTTCCATGTAAAAAGTGTGGCAGGTAAGAGAAACTCAGCTTCCAGCGATAGCCACAGATTTGCAATAGGGCATCTCCTGTGGAAGCTTATTCTCAAACGAGCTTTCCTTTTGTCTGCTTAGGCCAGAGACATTGGCAGTAATTTTAATGGCTTTTTACCCTGCTCATACTGATAGCTTAGGGATTTTTACATATATTGATATTAAGATACTACTACTTGGGTAATTACCTGCTGCTGACTGTTTTTGCTTAAACGGAATGAGACACCACCTGCATTTCAACTGTATGTAGTATTTAGTGTTAAGCTGCACTTTCAAACAGCTGCTGTATTGCCCCTCTAATGCCTACCTTTTTGTAACAAGTAATTTCTATGTATATGCTAGATCACATGTTAAGAACGTGGTATAGACTTACTAATGAACAGTGGTGTAGAAATACAAGACACTACCATTGTTACAGCAGCAGATATTAGGCCAGCAGGTACACAGTTGATCTGGTTAAACTTGCACCCATCTTTGGTGTCTGTAAAATACGTCTTCCTCACATGATTCTAGTAGTTTTTGTAGGTTTGTTGCCAACAGATTCATAAATGTCAAGAAAATTCAGTTCCCTGCGTAAATTGCTTAATCTTAAAACAGTAGAGAGTCTTGTAATATCAGGGGTTCTGCCTTTATTTAAAAAAGGCACCAAGCTAGGGGATGGCAAGAAGTGCAGTCTCCATGTAGTTACAGCACCAGGGATGTTGACAGATTCCTGCTGTGGCTGGGACTCAGCTGGTCCAGCCAAAGTACCCTGTTTCTGTGCCCTGGGGGAGCGTGTGGCATTGGAAAGGGCAGTGCTGTGACAAGTCAGGCAGTTAGGATTTGGTCCTGGCCACTGACAAAGGAGAGGCAGGCAAAGATTCTTAATGGTGTTTAAACTTACCTTGTGACGTTTGGTGCCAAATCCACATGCTTAATGGCAAAAGGTGGAGGGGTAGATCGTAGAAGTGCAAAGTTAGGAGGAAAAAGCTCAAGTGTTTCTAGTGTGTGAACCAGGGTCGGGGTGGCATTTGGCTGTCGTTCACCTCCATGTTGATTGTATTTTTGCAGCATAGGGGGAACGTCTGAAAACCAGGGCCCTGTTGTGTTAAGCAGCACATGTGTATTTCAGATACCAGCACTGCTGCCCCTCTGAATTTAGAAAAGTGAGATCTGAATGAGAGATCAGAGCAAATGGCCATATTGAGAAACAAAGCGAGTGGTTTGAGGGTGCTCAGGATCTCCTGCTAGCACTCTGCTGAGCGCTGGTACTTGACGAGTCAGAAGTGGTGTTTGCTGTGGGTGCTCTATTGCAGTGCCAACGTGAGTTTCTGTGCCAATGCTCGCACACTTGAGGCTGGAGCAGGAGAAGCTCTTTTGGAGAATTAATGAAGGAGGCTGTAGGAGAGACCAATGCTAACCTACATGTGTGCTTCCTCAGGGTGTTCTACAAGGTGAAGAGCCGCAGTGCTCACATGAAAAGCCACGCAGAGCAGGAGAAGAAGGCAGCCGCACTGAAGCAGCAAGAGAGAGAGGCAGCAGCAGCAGTGGCGGCAGCAGCAGCAGCCCACAGCCAGGCCCAGCAGGAAGAGAGCAGTGAGAGTGGCAGTAGCAGCAGTGGAAGCAGCAGTACGAGCTCGGATGAAGATGGAGAAATATAGCAGCAGACCAGAAGTGGAGGGAGTAGCAAGTCTGGATCCAACCTCCCTCTTGTTTTGCTTGCACTTTTCTTGCCTGAACCATCAGGTCTCAGTTTCAGTGCTGCTGTTTCCTCATGCCACATGTTCCACTTCATCTTGCCAGTACTGACCAAGCCAGAATGATGGATGAAAAGATTTGTTTCAACTTGGATTTTTTTTAAACAAGTAAGATTTCTATTCTATTTATAATCATACCTGAGGTACATAATAGAACAATGTCACCTGCAGTGGAAGTAAGTTCTCTCTCAGGTCAGTCGGACCTTTCTTTTTGTGCTTGTCAGGAATCATGATAAGAGGACTTTTGGATATAAAGGTTTGCAGGCCGGTGCAAGAAAATCACGCTTTTCTCTGAGCTAACTGTATCCAGTTACTGTGACACTGGTGATTTCTAGATGTCTCCTTTCCGAGCAAGTTCTCCTTCCTGTTACGCTTCCCTGCCTTTCTTTCTGAGCATTTATTCAGGCAGCTAACAAGTTTTGTGGAAACATGGTGTGCACTTTTGGCCTCTGCTTCACAAAAATTAAAAGTGGGATGAGCAAGACACTCTTCTTCCTTTTGAGACGGATTTTTATTTTTCAAAAGGAAGCCTGAAGTGGTTTCTTCTATGCCATTAAGAATGCAGCAATGGATGTAAAAATATCCTGTGGGATTAGAGTAGCCACAGGCCTTGCGGGTTGTCTCATCTTGGAAAACAAAACAGTCTGCCTTTGATTAACTTAATAGAAAGTAGCCTGGGCTTCACAAGTGTGATTTGAAATGAAAACTGCTGGTTTTGACTTTGCATATATGGGAGCAAGTTTGTTTAGTGAAAGTGAACCAAGACCTTGTCATGCACTGGATTGTGTGCACCTCAGAGATGGGAGGAATGGACTTTCATCTCCAGCAGTCCCCTTAAATCCCTCTGTGAATGGCTTTTACCTCTCAACACATCCAGTTCTTTCTTGTGGCAGCCCTCATTTATTCCTTGAAATTGCCATCGTCAAAAGCTTGTACAGTGGGGTTTCCCACCTAGTTTCCCAAATACTTCTTGTCAGACAGTATGTGTGTGCAGGAGGAGGTTGTCACTTGTTTCCACACTGGTGGCTGGACAGCCCTGCCTGCTGGGTTGTCCTGGTGTGAGCCCTGCTCTCTGCTGAAAGGCTGACTCTTCCTTCAGAGCTGACACATGCTAATAGCCCAAAAAGTCTAGCCACCAAAAACTTGCTGGTGAAAGAGAGTTAAGAAGTGGTCCAGGTGAGATAGATATTAGATTTGTATAGAATTGTTCTATACATCTTTATACCCACATTTATCATTATTTTATAAATATGTAAAGAATCAGATCGCTTCTTGGTGCTTCACGGTCAGTCAGTCAGTCCTAGCTCTGTACCCTGGCTGCCCAGCTCCCTCCCTCAAGCCAGTTGCTCAGAGGTGGCTCTGATCCCACAGCTTCCTGGGTGCTGGCACTGTGTGTCAGATTGCGTGTGCGCTGCTCCGGTGGTGCAATACCAAAGGGGCCAATCACTCCTGTGTTCCCAAGCAGGGATTGCTGAATCCCAGACTGGTAGGGACTGGCAGGGCCCTCTGGAGATCCCCCAGTCCAACCCCCCTGCTAAAGCTGGTGCCCCCAGAGCAGGGGGCACAGGAACACATCCAGGTGGGTTTGAATCTCTCCACAGAAGGAGACTCCGCAGCCTCTCTGGGCAGCCTGTGCCAGGGCTCTGGCGCCCGCACAGGAAAGAAGTTCTTCCTCATGTTCAGGTGGAACTGCCTGTGCTCCAGTTTGTGCCCGTTGCCCCTTGTCCTGTCGCTGGGCACCACTGGCCCCATCCTCTTGACATCCCGCCCTTGAGATATCGATCAGCATTGACGAGATCCCCTGTCAGCCTTCTCTTCTCCAGGCCGAACAGACCTAGGGCTCTCAGCCTTCCCTCACAGGAGAGATGCTCCAGTCCCCTCATCATCTTTGTTGCCCTNGAGAGGATCACCTCCCTCAACCTGCTGGCCACACTCTTCTTAATGCACCACAGGATGCCATTGGCTTTTCTGGCTGCAAGGGCACATTGCTGGCTCATGGTGAACCTGTGGACTCCCAGGTCCTTCTCCGCAGAGCTGCTCTCCAGCAGGTCAGCCACCAACCTGTACTGGCACATGGGGTCGTTCCTCCCCAGGTGCAAGACCCTACACTTGCCCTTGCTGAACTTCATCAGGTTCCTCTCTGCCCAACTCTCCAGCCTGTCCAGGTCATGCTGAATGGTAGGTAGCACAGCCTTCCGGCGAGTCAGCTGCTCCTCCCAGCTTTGTATCAGATCCAAGAGGGGTTGCTGTACCTGAACCAGAGAATGTTCCTGACTGGCTGATTTTTTAAAAATCTTAACCCTTCAAGCTACTTCAAGCTACAAGCTAATTCCAGGTTAACTATGGAAAGTGGCTCTAACTCCAGCATGCCATCTGGCAATTCTTTCCTGCCCCGTGGTTTTACACACCCATGATTGTTTTGGTCTTTTAAATCTGGGAGGCACTGTGTGTTGTACCATGTTTGCTTTGACATATACATGCCTTTGGATAGAATCCTTTATCTTAATAGCAGAAACAGTTACTACTCTTACAAAGTAAGTATGAGCATCACTAAGGACTGCACTTTTTTCAATGTTGATGCTTTTGCCTTTAAGTGTTCAATTTTCTGCCAAGGTTGTATTTTTCATTCCTAACAAAATTAGGTTTCCTTTCAGCATTTGGATGACTGTTCCGTGTCCCTGCATGCACGGGTCTTGTTGACTAACTAGGCTGTGGAAGCAGATGGCATGTCACAAACTGTTAAAATTATTCAAAAACTGCAAAGAACTAAAAGCTACTAATCTTTAACAAGAGGCTTAAGCAAATCAGTCTTCCTGTTAAGAGTTTCGATGTTGATTGTTATCTTTTTCCTTTTGTAAATTGGAGAAAATACTTGTCTACCATTATCCTAGGGCTGTTAGAGAGAACAGAAGCTTTAGCACACTGCCAGGACAGACAGTAGGTGCAGCAGCTGAACCTCATGGTCCGCTCTTAGTACTGGGATTAATTCCAGTAAAAAGCAATGGTGCAATTAAAGTTCTGGAGTGTGTTTCTGGGAAGTTGCCAGTAGTTTCCAGATCTTGAGAACTGCAGGGTAGGGCAACAGTTCAGAAACAAGCAGGGCTTGTGAGTATATCTAAAAAGGATTTACAGTAATGTAGATACTGTACACTGTTGTAATGAATGTGTTTGCCTGAAGTACCAGTGTGGCAGCAACAGAGCGGTGTACAGTTACTTAACAGAGACTGGGAAGGCCTAGAAACACGTAACAAAGAAATGGAGATAGAGGTGGAACTGGCACATTGAGAAATACAGCAAAAACGATGATCTTGTTCAGATTGGAGAGGAGGTGTGACTATGCTTGAGAACTAAAGTAAGGTTAATCAATTGTCTTGGGAAAACGCTTTCACTGTGCTTGCCGAAACAGTGCAAAATCAATCAGTACGTAATCCTGTAGGAAAAACCAGAGGCTGTTCATGTTGGGACGAACCAAAGCTCTGTCTAGCTCCAGGTCTTGTTTCTGACTGCGATCAGGAGCAGATGCTTATGAAAAAGCAAGGGATAGCATGGATCAGCCAGTATAGTTCCAGCTAGAAAGTAGGATGCTAAACTAGAACTTACGTGTGTTCTCTGGTAACACAGATCTGCAGAGAGGTCTGTACTGGAATGTACTGTTCTCCTTATGGGAAGAAAATCAGGACATTTCTCTGCCTTTTACTCTTCTGCTCTGTGTATCACCTGCATTTACTCTAGTATTTTTAATGTCTGGGAGTATGCCTGAGTGATAATGAGCAAACATGTAGCCATGGCCCTCAGAAGTTTTCAAGCTTAAAGTAGTTTTAGATATATGCATAGCAAATAATGGTGACAAACAACTGATCAGATGAAACAAAGTACAAAGGTTTAGGGAGAAAATAATGGGATTGCTTTAGGAAATTTTTCCTCTTATCAAGGATAAGCCACCGAGGTGCTGATAAGAACAAATCAGAGATTTTTCTTTAATTGCACAAAAACGGGGTGTGTATTACACACACAGTCCAGTCCTGATTGTTTCTCTCAGACACCCTGCTGCAGCAGAAGTAAAAGAGAACAGGAAGATTTGATACAGTGAGGTCTGTCACTGCAAGAAAATCAGAAAAGGGCTTTTTCTGAGGATAACCTCTAGCAGCAGTGGGTTAGCATGGCTGACCAAAATCAGGTAAATGTTCCAAGTAAGTGGCATGAAACAGAAATGTTTCTGAGTGTGTTTACGTATTGCTAGTAGCCACCAGCAGACCTCTTCTCTGTCATGGTAACAAGGAAGAATGCTCCTGTAAGTGTGATCTTTAAAAACAAACGAGCAAACCCAAACCTGCAGCCTCCTTGCTTACCGTAGCTGTTTGAAATTGATCCTACATCTGAATGAGGTCCTGCCTACTAGTGAAAGCTGGCAGAGAATTGCTTTAATAAAAACAACCAACCAACCTCCAGCTGCTGTGGACAAAGCATTTGAACAGAATTTGTCCAATCTGGAATGAATTCTGTTACTCTTCTTAGTGGGCAAAAAAATTACTTGAGTGGTTCTTTACTGCAGCACAGGGTTAATTTAAAGCTGTGTTGTTCCAGTTATGATTTAAAAAAAAATCCTCTACGTTATGTTGATTTGTCAGTTTTAAAACAGTACCCTCATTATTTCCCACTGTTTAAAGGCCTATTTACTGATCCCCATTTAGTATAAGGGTTTGCAGTTAATTTAGGAAAGAGGTAGTACATGCTTGGGCATTGAGTTTGAAGAAGGGGTCTCTTTGCTTTAGCTGTCTTTCGTATGGGAACAAATACAAGATTCAGACTGCAGTTCTGTAAATGTGTAATAATAGATTTGCCTTTTACAGTGCGAGATCAGGCTTCAGGTGGTTGTATACCCTGTAGTCCAGTGGCTGTATTTCAAAACCATTACCTGTTTGAGTCTTGATCCCAGCATTGCGGACATGCAGCCACAGATCATGTTTTGCCCTGATCACGTACTTCTGCCTGTGTTGTCTGCCCTTTACAGCTAGATTCAGTCTTTCAGGTTTGTGATCTGCACGAGGATAGCATCTCAGTTTTGTAAGACTGCGTATGTATATAATTACTAGATACATGCATGCACTTTCGATGCGTATCTGATACAGCTACAGGTGTTTTGCAGTCTACCTGCAAGAACAACTCTGCATTTTAATTTATTTGGTATTTTTCCATTTACTGATACAGGTAACGGTACCTGAGAGAACTCAGCTCTGTAAGGTGAAGGCCTACAGAATTTCAGTTGGCTGTGCAGGACCTTGGCATTTTGCTAGCTAGGACCAGGTAGGAATATAGCTGTTTAAAGGCCAGGGCAAAGACACAATTCTAAAGCTTAAAGGTAATTTATCTATTAATCCCATGGTAGAGATGTAATGTGAAGTCCAAATTAGCTAAAAATACAGTCTGATTTATCAAGCTAAGGCTTTCAGTCATTTTTATTATTGCAACAAGCCTAGACTAAAATCAACATTCAAAAAAAGCATTTGCTAAACTACAGAGAGTGAGCTTTCTCACTCTCCACCATTACACACTTCTTAATTCTCTTCCAGGCAGCGGACTAAAAGTCCCTGTATGTACATGGCCTATTTTAAAAGAAAGGGAGTAGGGAGGACCGTAGCTGTAGAAGTCTTGTCTGTTTCCATACAATGGCACTTTCAGTCCAGTGATTACCTCTGCCAGAAACATTGTTCTAAAAAGCATTTTCCCATACAAACTTTCTCCCTGTTTTATCTTCTGGTGTACGTCTGAAAGTTTATAAAGCTTTAAAGAGACAGAGCAGCAGTGTCTACAAATCATGTTTGAATTTTGTGGGGGTGAGTTTCTGTGTAAACTCGTCACTTCGGTTCAGCTGCTTTACTCGCCCTCGTTCTCTCCTGTGTCAAATGTTAGGAAGACACAAACTTTGAATCCCCAGCTGTCTGAGGACTTGTCTTTCCAAGACTAGGGTTCTGCTGACAGCTGAGCCTGAAAAAAAAATTTAACTTCTCCAGATTAGAAGATGACGTATATTTTTATAGAAATGTAATTGTGTATTTTAAAAACCGGTTTCCTGCAGCTTCTCCACATGGATTTTTTCCCCTTGTAGTTCAGATTTGATATAAACTTTTTTGTGCTCATTCTTTTTATGTTCTGTTTTTAAATTTGTAGTCAAAGCTTTGGTGTACTGTACAGGAGCAGTCAGCCTTTGTAATTACTGTATAAATGCTTTATAATAAAGTATATTACTTTTATTTTAACAAGTGAGCAGACACTTCCTTTTGTGTGTTTGCTGCCTAGGGCACCTTTTAAAAGACTGTTACGTGTTAAAAATGTACATATATAAATATATTTACCTGTTGCTGTACAGTTGTGATAGACTGGACTGAATTTATTTTTTGTGTGCTTTTTTTATAAAATATTAATACACTAAAGGAAATCTTGTTGATGTGATTGTAATGTACTATGTAACTTATTTACTTAATATCCTCTATATATCTAAAACCCCTTTTATTAAATGAGGTTTAAGAAACAGTTTCATAGTGGAGTTTTTTGATGGTACGGGGGAGGGGCTGGGGTGATAGTGACTGATGCATTCACGCAAAGGAAGCAGTTACAAGTTCTTTTAGCTAGTCTGCTCTCTCATCATACCCACCTCTGTATTTTCCATAGCAATTCTCGAGGCTGTTATTCAATGTAAACTTCTCCCCGAAGACACCAGCCTGTGATGTGTTTTATATCCAAGAAAACAACTGGCAGATGCAGCTCCAGTTGCTTTATGGACTCCAAGCCAAGCGCCTTCCCAGAGTGGTAGTAACAACCTCGATGATAATGTCTTAGAAATTCACGATGAATAGTTCTAGGTCCGCTTCTGTGCTGTAAGTAAGGCCAGCTGGATTCTGACACAACCTGAAACAACTACGACAACAGTGGGCAGAGCAAAGGCGGCATGGAGGAACTTGGTACCTGAGGGGCATGGTTCAAATCTGCATTCCTGGATGGCTGTGGCTGGGCCAGAGACTGCAGTAAATCTAGAGCTGCTGGAAAAAGAACTTTCCTGCAGTTTAGCAGTTGAATCTGCTGGTTGTAGAAACAATGACTCCAGCTGCAAATTGTATTGCATCGTGTTTTTCAGTGGTAGAGTTTAAAAAAAGTTTTAGTAAATACTGTTTAAAAGGCACTTGTCTGTTGCCTGAATCTAAGGGGGTTTTTTAACATACTTTGTTACACAGCGCTTACCGTGTTTCTTCTGGCAGTAGCTGGATCTCTTGCTGTGGATTTTAAATCCTGATAAGGCTTTCATCCATCTTCAAAACAAAGGTTCCTCTGTTACAGTAGGTACAGTCTTTAGTTAACTAGGCTACTGTTCCTCACACCTATGGGTGTGCAGTCTTTAAAAACTGCAAATGTTTCACTATGTCAGCGTCCGACCGGCCCCCTGCTAGTTTTCAGTTGGAATCTAAGGTGGCACACTGGTTTTCTTTTTAGTTGTTAATTTCTGCTGACAAATTTTCATTTCAATATTCTTTGCAAAGTTGGCAGGAGAAAGACTCAGCCCAAGACACTGAAGCACTTTTTTTTTTTTTTTCAGTGCAGTGCGGAAGCCCCTGCTTTAATTATTCCTGTGGATGTGGCTGTTGATCAGCAATAACATTTGGAGAAGTGGTGTTTTGCTTGGTGGGCAAGAGAGACAGGGAACACCACAGCCTTCACTTCAGATAGCAGACCACGAGTTTGTTTAAGGCTTTAAATAACGTATTTCCCTCACTGTCAAAGCCAACTGGAAAAAGCACTAAAGGCTGGCTACTTCGTACTAAAATGGTGAAGCCATGCAAACAAACTCTGGATGATCAAAAACGTCACAAGTTTTGAGCATTTTGGTTTCAATCTTTTTTAAATTGGTGGATCCAGACCCAAGCTTCTGGAAGTTATTTCAACTACTGCGAGAGACCTTACAAAGCATAAAGCAGTGATGAGTAAGCTTTAAGGTAGTGGAAGTGGGAGGAATTCTGCAGTAATTACCTATATGTTTTTTAAATAGCATTCAGCTGTCACTGCAGCCTGCTATTCTTGTCATTATTGAGACCGACTGCTGTGGACTGCGGGGTAGAAAGCTTTTTCTTCACATCTGAGTTTCGAAATTACATTTCAGTGACATTGCCTATTGAAGGCTGAAGTTTCTATTACATAAGTTTATTAATCAGTTAAACTTCCTCTTGTCCTGTTTTAGTGGAATTGATGGTATATTGCTGTTACCTTAAATTCAAAGTGAATTAGTAATCTTGTACTGAAGAAAGACTAGCCATTTATTTAACTTACTTGGATTTTTGACCCATATAGCATTAGTAGACTTTTTCTCTTGGGACCTGAGACAAAAGTCTGACAACCAATGTCTTAAAAGATTGAAAAATATTTATGTATCAGATGACAAAAATCACAATATATTGGCACTTTTAAAGTCTATGTTATTTTCTATTCTAAAATAGAGAGGCAATAAAGGAACAGCATTTGCATACTATAAGTACATTGCCCCCTGAGCAGCTAGGAAAGTTTAATGAGAACAAAATTGAATTTCTGAATGCTCTCCACAAGCCAAACCATTACAGAACAGCCAAAGACGTTTGTATAAAATAATGTTATATTATTTTTAAACACGTTTCACAGAAGAAATTTTATAAACATAGGCCTAAATAATTTAAACACAGCAAATTCAACAGTTTGGTCATGCTACAAAATTACTGTATACAAAAGATAGCCCAAGGGGATGTTAAAAGTGCTCTCTTGCTTGAAGATTTTTCTAGATGAGTCTTGATTCTGGTATAACCTGAGTAATGTGCTGGTTCTCAGGTCTCTTCTTCCATTTTTCCAGCAGTTCTCAATATAATCACTGCATACACTAGCTTTTTGAAGAGAGGTCAATGTGCTAACAAGCGAGTAAAAAACCTAGCTCTTTCCTGCCACTAATTGAATTTTAGGATATTTCTCTAGGGAATAAAGTGGAGGCTAATCCTCCCCAATTTCACTGGGCAAAGTAGAATTCCACATGGCTTGCAAGTTTTAAATGGGTGCTCTTTTCATCCATGAATAATAATGTGCTTACTACTTTATTGGATGTGGTGAAATAGATAGGGAAGAGCAAACAGTCATAAAGACAAGCCTTTCACCGTTTGCCTCAGCCGCTCCCCAGGAGCGTGCAGGCTGAGCTTCACTCTGAGCTTACACATAACACCGTGTAGCACCATCGATACGCAAATCAGCTGCTTTAACTCTACCATCTGTGTATGTCTTCCACCACATCCAGTGCATAACTTTAAAGTGCAAATTTTTAAATTTAGGAAAGCTTTACTTATTTTGGAGGAGAAAAAGTTGGGGGGGGGATTTGTTTTTAAGAGTAATCCTGACAAGAGCAGGCAAAGCAACATTAAGCTGAACCTTCCACCCAGCTTTGAGGTGAAGCATCTCCAAACAAATGACAGCCACAGTTAGTTCTTTTCTTTCTCTATTGTTTCATTGAGACTGATGGGTTTTATCAGAAGGGTATGAAATTATATGCTAGTTTATCACAGCATAAAGGGTGAAAGGTGAGGCGAATCTTGCACATGTCCCCTACTGCTGTTACAATTGTGCTGAGACTGGATGTCCCATCCCTTCAAGAATTATTTTTTTTTCCTTTTTTTGGTGGCATTTATAATGCAGCCCCCCAAAAGAGAGAGTGAGAATTTGTGCTGTTAATATGTGAAACGAGCTGTTGACAGTTGGCCACACAATACAAACAGCTCTACCACCAACTGCAACAGTTCTTGGACTGAGTCCCATACGTATAGCCCGTATTGGCCACTTCTTACAAGAGCCAGAAACTGCTCTTATCCCTCGCGTCTGGTCAATGGAGCTCTGTTTCGTTCCAATCATCGCCACACAGCCAGAACACTTAAGTTTCTATTCTGCTCTCAGAATGTCCCAAAATAGCCAAAGTAGAGTATTTGCTGTATCTAACACGACCTTCAGAAAAGACAGACCATATTTAGATAGTTAAAAAAAAAAAAATCAACCAGCAGGATCACTTGGCATTGAACTGTGTGCTCATTGCTCCCTTGCTCTCCTGTCACATTTCATTTGGGGCGCTAATTTAGCCATACGTACCATACTTGTAGACATTGTGCTAGCAGAGACCACCTACAGAGGTTCAAACACTTTGCCGTGTGGCCAAGCACTATGACAAAAGCACATAGATAAATTTGGCATTTCTGTTTGTTGGTAGCACTCGGAAGTCAAGTTTTCCCCCCACTCAAGCTCTGGCTCGTGTTAAACACACTTTAATTACAGTTATCAAGGGCACAAGCCAATCCCCTGTTGCCCACCACAGCAGATGGGGTCAGGAGGGGCTGAGCGTGCCACCGGCTGTGTGCTGCCAAAGCACGTCCACTTTGCCGAAAGCGGTTGGCTGCAAGTGAACTGAATGGCTTTGTTTTAGAAGAAGCCAATACGAAACAGCTGTTGACTATATATCCGCTCTCCCATCGTGCTGCTTGGTCAATGGTGCCTTTACTAATGATAAAGCTAGGAGGATAATTCCATACAAATATGAAGTTGTCTGCAAGCTCAATCCAGAGAGCGAGTTCACTAAGAAACTGCGTTCTGGTCAAGAGAACAGCTGCCTGGAAATAGTTTGTGCTAGGTCAAGAATGTCCACAGTTTTTGCCAGTGCTCTCTTGACCTTATTTTAAGTGTGGAATCTAAATCAAACTCAAACTTTACCAGTAACTGCCAATTTAAGTTGGAATGCTTAAGAATTCCTCTAACAATCATAGAATAGCTAGCAATATATTGAAACTAAACTGTGATTGTCTTGTAACCTTCTAGTTCACACTGTTCACATAGAATTGATTAGAAAGAGAATTATCTTCTACTACAATTGCACTTGGGAGCTGAGATCAACACCACTGTTGTCTGGGCCAATTCTACCTTTTTAGCTCTGGCCATGACTTCCACGATTTCAACTCCTGCCACACCTTGACAAACAGAATAATTAAGAGTGGCGTTCTGCCTCCTTCCCTTCTAAGCCTGGTCTGGAACCAGCAGGTACACTTGTCACCATTTTAATTTAAACGAAGTGGTACCATGAATTAGAAAAGAGTCTTAAAGAACCAAAAACAAGCTGCAGAAAAATCTACTCAGGTGACTTGATCTATTCTCTAAACAGAAGTAGTAAAAAAACCCGCACTCTTGGCATCCAACAGTGCAATCGGGTATGTCTTTGTCATTGCTTAATGCTTTTCACTAAAAATAGTTACCTGTCATATAGGGGGCCTTCACTAAAACAGGTTACCCTGCAATATAGCACATTCTCCCAATGCTCGCTTTCCATCTCATCGCACCTTCTCCACTAACTACATACATACACTTTCTCTCAGTGCTTACATCTGTGCTTTCATAAAAAGTTAGTATCCCCAAAACCAAAATTCTCTGTCCTCAGACCTGTAGGAGACCAACAGACAAAAAAGATGTCTCAAAGTTCGCCTGCTTCTGCTTACCTGACAAACGTGACAGGCTGCTGGCACACGTGCCAAAGGGCGAGGGCGAGTGCCCTTTCATTACTACAACAGCCAGAAACAGGGCAGCTTGCAAGGAAACTTGAGCAAGCCTCTTGTGATGCTACACCAAGCGCTGCCCCAAGCACAAAGGCTGAAAAGGCCGGTGTAACGACCGTGTCAAACGAAACTAAGGCGACCGCTGCGCTGATAGGTCAAACAGTCGACAGAGAATATAACCTAGTACTGTGTCCTGCAAGAATTGGGACCCTCACCCACTGTCACGACTTGAAAATCATGGATCAATGGGATGCCACTCACTCCAGAGGACTGATGGGATGCCGCAGACCTGTGGTGCTGTCCATACTCTTGCTGTGCTCCGTAATACTGCTGCTTTTCGCCACCTTTTCTCTACTTCCGCCTTTACTCTATTGCTCACCTTAGTGCTATTTCTGGGGAATTACAATAAAGCTCTGGTGAGCAGCATTTGACCTCATTTGTGTCTTAATCTCACATCTGGGAATATCACGAACTTCCCGGACCAGGAACCGGACTGGGATGTTCACTGTTTGTTTCTGTATTCTTATCAGCCTACTTAGTTATAGGAAAATTCCAGAGCTGAGAAGCATTATGTCCACCAGTGACCCAAACCAAAACTAGGAACCAGCTCTAGGCTAACAGGCCACATATTCTGATCAAAAATTTCTTAGTAAGAGACAAAAAAAAAAAGCTAGCAGATATTTTAGTCTCACTGAAACCATGCAAAGAATTCCCATTGCCTCTTTAAAATAAATAAATATGTAAGTTATACATAGCCTTCTAAGCAATGCAGTTGAGTTCCAATGCCAGAAGCCCAATTCAAAACTTAAGGCCAGTAACAAGTGCTCATCAGACCAATACCTTTTTGTGCGTAAGTCCACAACTACTGGGCCTGTTTGGCGTAACAGTTAAGGGGACGAAAAGGCAAACTCACATATTTAAAATATTGAGGGATTCCCATGACAAAATTAAACACAACAAAGCCTGTAACGTGTCTCCAAGCCACAATTTTGTTCTTTTGGCCTCAGTGTTTCCAATGATAATGTTGGCCAGCTGCATGTAACAAGCTAAAATGGTTCTATTATAACCCAAGAGTGAGTAACAAGCATCACTAATCAGGGATTAAAAATATCTACATATTAGTTTAGGTAAAGATCTCTCTTGCTAGCCAAACAGCAGATAAACTCAGCTCCACTGGTCTCTACAGAAGGTGTCATAAGCTTGACAAAATTGGTGTGCCCAGATTTTGGTAACTAACTCTTTGGGTGACAGACTGTGGAGATAAGCTGGTCTTTTAAGAATTGCCCAAAGATTTTCTTCAAAACACACATTTATATAAAAGTTCTATGTGCTGAGCTATCTGGAGTTACTTAAATAATTAAATACCCAACAAGAAAGTGTCATCAGTTTGCTCCTTCTTCTTCGTCGTCTTCTTGTTTAATAACTAGGATACCTAAGAGAAAAAAAGAAAAAATGTGCAAAGAATTACAAACAGATTATGCAGAGAAAGATACAGTTAATGCTGACTGATATACCTGAAAGCTAATTATCTGGACTGTCGGAAAGAGTTGGACTGGCAGAAAGAGGGAAGAGTTTTATTTCCTGCCACTGCTTCTAACTGACATGAACTTCTACATACCTAACTGCTCTTAACTAGAAAAGCCTTCAACTGATGAGATCTTCTGTTGGAAGTTTCTCCAACTTCTTGGGTAACAGGGAATACAAACGGTACTTAAGCAGGACCTGCAAAGATCCATCTGACTTGGTCACTGGGAGATGCACCATGTCGGCTCAACTAACAACCAACTAGCACATCACCCTTCTCTTGCTGGGCTCCTACTATGGGCTGCCACTCCCACGACATACGTGACCAAGTGAGTCAGGATACCTCCTCGATACCCAACCCGGATGTCCAGACTACAAAATACAATTATATTAATGTGGATCCAAGAAGCAATATGGTCACATCTCTTAGGGATAACTTGGATGCCATGGAATAAAGCTGCACTGCACAGTAGAGTCATAGTCTATACTCACCCCTTGGGTACTTAAAAAAAACCCCAATCGCTTTGTAACTGCCATGTTGAGAAAGGGCACCTCAGACTGCGGCAGTCTGCAGGGTTCAGACCACCTTATAGTGATGTGTTCATGAATTTCAAATAAGCTGAAATGCCCATAGCCCAAAAAAGATTTATCAAGTTATGAATTTTCCCCATAGTAGCAAACCACGGTAGTACAGGTAAGCTCACAGCATGCTGAAAGAGCACAACCAAATACATGCCTAAATAACCAGTACAAGAACAGCAAGGGCGTGAAGGTAGACGTTCATTCACCTGTGCTGCTACCTGGGTAATGGGACCTGGGTCATACTGATGCTTTGCTCAGGCTGAGGCAGAGACTTGAACTACAGTGAGGCTTTGTGGTGAGAGCCCTTTGCTTACTGTAAGACTGGGGGGTTGCCATGTTTCTTTTTTCACAGGTAGGAAATGGAAAAGGAAACCAAGAGCCTGGTGTCTGTTGTGCTTTAGGCACCTAAGTCCTGAGCAGGGTTCCCAGCACAGGAACTAACAGAAAGGAGACACCTACCTGCTGAAAGAGACCTTTAGCGCTAATTTTTGTCCAGAAGATCTTGAACCATTTCATTAATTTTGAGGTCCCTATATTAGTCATCTCACATATACAGTACGTAAGTGTAACAGGACCCTGGGACAGTGTAATAGCAAGAACCTTACAGCCAGTTACAGCATTTCTGACTTCTCTTTTGCTCAACACCCTAGTTTTTGCAGTTGCCATTCTTAAATACCATCCTCTTTCCACATTGCATAGGAAACGTACCTGCCTAGGTCACAGCTGTCCGTTGCTCCCAGCTGCAGGAATGCTTAAGAAACTAAGGTTCTAACCTTAGACTAACAAGGTTACTCTTTGCCCATACAGATACTTGCCCTATTCCAGCTTTTGTTTCACTCTCAAAATGTCTTCTACTACAACAGCAAGAGGACCGCTGCAGGCCATCCTTCACAGCAGTACACTTCTCACCAGGCTTCCACTTCCCAAGAATTCCTACTACTTCAGTTGATCTGGTGTTGATTTCCCATCCATTGGTCCCTTTCCTCACGCTGCCCTCTTGTCGCCACCCCTACCCCTACCTTCCTTGCTGCTACTCGGACTCTTTATTAGTGTTACCAATCCTGCTCTCCTCTTCACTGCTTTAGTAAACAGCAGATAACAGTGAACAGCTAACATCTCCATTAACAGAAATTAACATCTTTAAAAATAGATTCAAAAATTATCTCACTTTTAGTCACTAATCAGGACATGCTTTAATATAATTCTGTATTAGCGACAAAAAGGAGAGGAGAACTTATAAATTGAGGCTTAGTGCGATGACAAGAGGGGGATATTCAGGCATTTAGGAAACTTGCATGAAGTTTTGAAATGTGCCCCTGCAGCAGAAGCAAAACAGAACATATCCCTGTCTATCCCCATTCCCCTGCGTCCCCCTCTTTTGCTGGGGAAAACTGTCAATCAAATTTGCCAGGAAAACCGGAAATCAATGTCGCAGATGAAAGCCTTGTTAACTTTTAATGCTAAACACTTAACTATATAGTTACACAAGTCAACATGTGAACTCCATAAGAGAACTTCAAACCAGTATGTTTCAGTTTCCTATTAGTTATATGCTAAAATTATTTGACTGGATAACTTCAAGACCAAAGCCGAACTGTGGGCTGCAAGACCACTTGGACTTAATACTTCAAAATCCATCAAACGCCTAGAAGACCCTGCAGCCACAGTTGCAAAATTTAGCTCCCAGAAGTCAGCCTACTTCTGAAAAACTCCAAAGGGAGGAGGAAGGAATATTACATGGGCACACGGATGAATTTCTGAGGTTATGATTAATTTCCCTGTGGTTGTCTTTATATTAAGCTGTCAACTCACACCAACTGCCTCGTGCCCCAGACTTACCATCCAGCTTTTTCAGCTTGGGTACCCGTTTGGTTGCTTCTTCAATCCAATTGTTCTTCTGGTCAGAGGCGTATTTCTCTTGTAGTGGATTGCCTACAAACACCAGATCCTCTAGTAATGGCAGGTCTGCCAGTCTCACAAACTCTGCTGCAACCACAAAGGCGAAAACACCAACCAAGATTGTGGAACATGGAAAGTACATCTGCACCAAACCTTCCTTTCAAACTCAGTGCAAACATAAACAGCATGGGATACAACAGAACAGGGGTTGCTTGCGCTTGAACTGGTATCAGGTTAAAGAGCAAGTATGCATTTTAGAAGAAGTCTGAGAAAAAAGATTCAAAGAACAAACTCCACTGGGCTTAGAAGTTAAATTCAATATTCTAACTATTTTTACTCTCTTGCACGAGTGGGTATTTAGGGATTCTGTGCATGTCTGCATGCTTATCAGTGAGACTTAAAGCCCTGTAACATACAGAACTATTTTTTACTTGGTGACTTAACTTGTGCATTCATTGTACTACAGGAGAAGTTACAGAATAGAGGTGTGGCTTACCCCAGTCTTTCACCAAATTATTTGACATATAAAGAACCTTCAGCTTCTTCATCACACGGATACCCCTCAGTTTCTCAATGAAGTTGTATGAGATCCACAGCTCCTCTAAGGTATCTGCAACTGCCTCCTGGAAAATGACAGGACTACTCAGGTAAGCAGAAGTGTATCTTCCTTATTCTTCAGATTCTCTCTTCACCTCCTACAGGTCAACTCATGTGAGAAAATACTAAGGTATATTGGTCCTCATTTCCTTTTAAGCAGGTCCCTAATTATGCATGACAAATACTTACAGGAATTAAGAGCAAAGGATCTGAAATACATTTAAGAGGACAGAAATCACAATATTAGAATACAACAAGGAGTAGCTGGCTGGAGTAGTTGTCCTTGAAGCACAGGGGCAGAGGACACAAATTTGGCTGCTTGTGCACTGCAAGTATACATGAATTGAATGCAATTCAACAACTACTTTAGAGGCAGTTTAATACAATATGAGGGAATGATTCATTTCAGATGCACGTATGTTTGTACCTGTTGGCCAGAAGTTGCTTTCATAATTCTCTCAAAAGAGAGTTTTTTTTAAACCAGCCATTACACATCGACTCTGCATTTCACACTTAAGACATATGGCATCTCTGAAGGTGAGAATAGCTTTGAAGAGAAACATTCTGCGGGAGAAACAGTATCTCTTGAGGAAGAAAAGAATTTCTATATTCATTAAAAAAAGGTGACCGGAAAGAAGTTCTTCCGCCCTTGATTCAAATGTAACAAAATCGATCCATTTTTTTCCTCAACAAATTTCCCCCTATCTGGTCGACTTGGTCATGCCACCATCTTCTCCCCTAAAGCCATATTGCTCTGTGTGCCGGTTAACATAAAAAGGACAGACTCTCATGAAGCATGTGTTCATAGGACTGCCAATATTTGTAGTACAGAAGCACAGCCTAAGTATCTTCAGGTAGAAAATTCCTTATGCAAAAAATCTGTAGGAATTACTCTCATGTAAAGCCAGTGGAATTGAAAGGGCTTTACAGATAGACTGCAGTTTTCAAATAAAAGTTCTGCTCATCTCTGTCAAAGACAACAAAATCTCTCTTTCCAAAATCCTTTTATGTAGTAAATTAGCCTTGAAGAATCTCCAAACATAAAGAGTGTTTAAACAAAATTAAAAAAAGAAAATAAATACTATCTGAAAATTCAGAAGCAATGTCAACAGACCATACTCAATGGAGAAATGAAATAGTTAGGCAATAATGTAAATTCAGCAAAGACTTTTATGAACATAGGGGAATTATCCCACATTCTAGACAGCACTCCAATTTGTTAGCGAAGAATTGATACTAAGAAGCGCATACCAATCCATTCAAGTTCTTTATGTTATTTCTTCCCAAAGACAGAATCCTCAAATTTTCTGTAATAGATAAAACAAAGTTTCTTGTTAAGATTTTTTTTTTAATATAAGAAGATGCTGTAAGTCAGGTAAAATGCCATATTCTACTTACAAACAAACTGCACTCTGAACAGGCTGTCTTAAGAAAGAATGACACAGCAGAAACAAACCCTGCAGACCTACACAGGATCAGGAATGGATGCAGTGGACAGCTCAGAAACACACTCATGAATACAAAGCTGCTCACGAGTAGGTTACCTAGTTGAAATTCAGTCCAGATAAAATACCAAATAAAAATTATTATTTCACCTCGCATCTGAACTCTAACTGCTAACTTGCTAGTTTTGATCTTACATAGTTCAAACTTGTTCCAGTCTTATTTTAGGGCAGCAGATTTGACTTCTGCACTAGAGGCGGCATATAAAATTGCCTTACAGAAGGCTGATGAGAGACATTTCAACTTAGTCTAGCATCCAGACAAAACTCCTTTCCAAGCGAGCTGTTCTTGTTGGGCTTTAGTGTAACACCAGTGTAACTCAAAGCTATCCCAAAATAGCAGTCTTTTTGTATAACTTGTTTTCATTTTTCACACAAGCTTTCTTGCAGGTGTAAATAAGCAAACTGAGTTGCAGCACATAGCTGGGTTAGCTTTGGATCTACAACTTCCGTGAATGTTTTAACACTTCTTAACTGCATTAAGGATGCATACTTAATGATCTTGTTTTGCTCTCATATGAATAATGATTGAAAATACATGTTACAATAATTAATGGCAAGACCAATCAAAGTTCCGGCCAAGCAGCAACAGATATTCCACAGTCAGCACATGTAGTGGCTAGAGATTGCTATGGATGAAGATTCAAGGCTGATCTAGAACACACAGTTGTATGTTCTGTTCCAAGAAATGCAGGAATGAAACCACACCTGGCAAGTATTCTAAAAGGGGAAGATTGGCTTCCATTACAAAGTTGAGGTACAATGAGAATTCTTTTTCTTTTTAAACACAACAGCTTAATACATGACCATGCTCAAAAAATGAAGTAACATAATCAGTAAGTCTAAAGCCTACCACAGCTATTCTCCAGAATATCCCTAAGGACCCCCATCCACAGGTAGCCAGCTATTCTCTCTGTAACTCGTATTTATAAGACTGTACTACCTTTTGAAATTTGTAAGAAATGAAAGGATACTTCCAAGGACAAAAATGACAGATTGCTTAAAAAGCCATGCCTTAAAATGGTTTCTAACTGCTGTTACCATTTTTTATTACTCTTGTTCCGAGATAGTCTATATTTTAAAGGAAGAAAGATCTCCCTTCTCGGAAGATCTGCACTCTCTAAAACAGAAAACTAACACTTGTTGCTGTCATACAAAACAGCTTCCTCACACATACGGATACAGGGGTCTGATCCTTTACACAGAATTACCTCCTCGACACAACTATAATTATCAGGTATACACATTAATACTAATCTTTTCCATCTGAAAAGAGTGTATATGCTTAAAAAAGATTTCTCAGCTTCCTCTCTGCAATAAGCAAAAATCTAATAATTACTGGCTTGTTTTTCACAGCTATAAGCACTGCTTTCTCTCTCTTTCACAGAAGCTGATAGAGATGGAGAGTTCCTCATATTCCTTCAGAAGGCAGACAAAGTAATTCTAGTTTGTCTGGCTTTAGGATTAAATATTTGGTACAGACCAGATGTACTGATTCTACATTTTATTAATATAAATATTTAAGATGCTTTAAAGGCTTTTAATGTTTCATCCCAGTAAAAAAATTCATTGGTTTCAATTTTATATATAACTGCCTAATTATTTTTTGCTCACAATAGTTACTCAGATTGAAATAGTATGGTACAGTTATCTGGAAAGACTACCAGAATATTTTTTCCCTGATTAGTATCTGCAAATTTGTTGAAGTCTGAGCATATTATGAAAACAAGTAAGTTCACCAAGCTCCTTGACAGCCCCATTGGTGTGGAGATTCCAGGTTCCTTGTCTGTCCGTCAGGCAATTTGATGGGGACAGAAAAGCCTGGAAGCTCCAATCCAAAATCTGCAGCTCTTCGCCAGCCTCATGCCACAAAGTCTTGAGGACAGACCATTAAGACTTCTGTCCTAAAGTCGGTAAGCCAATGAGTTTCAAGGTGTCATAGACAGCTGCCCACAAATAAAAGTTCGGTTCCACTTCTAGAGAGATGGCACGCTCCTTTGAAGTAAGGACAAAATCAAACCAAGTATATCCAAATCCTCTGCAAAGTAGAACAGTGTTCTCCCATCCAGATCTACAACACTCCAACCAATACCACACTTGCAGCATTGCTGAAATGCAGACTATCATAGAATCATAGAATCATAGAATCATAGAATGGTAGGGGTTGGAAGGGACCTCTAGAGATCATCTAGTCCAACCCCCCTGCTAAAGCAGGTTAGCCTAGAGCAGGTTG
>VZSC01014178.1:297417-320878 GCA_013398225.1 Steatornis caripensis | reverse complement strand
ACTGGGGAGCCCAGAACTGGACACAGCACTCCAGATGTGGCCTCACCAGGGCTGAGTAGAGGGGGAGGATCACCTCCCTCGACCTGCTGGCCACACTCTTCTTAATGCACCCCAGGAAGCCATAGGCCTTCCTGGCCACAAGGGTACATTGCTGGCTCATGGCGAAACCTGTTGTCCACCAGCACTCCCAGGTCCTTCTTGCAGAGCTGCTCTCCAGCAGGTCAGACCCCAACCTGTAGTGGTGCATGGGGTTGTCCCTCCCCAGGTGCAGGACCCTACACTTGCCCTTGAAATGGAGCCTGGAGGCCTGCAGGGCCTAGCGGGAGAGAGACCTGTTCCCACCACAGCAATGCCACCGCCTCACTGCCTCTTCCATCCTGCCTCCCCACACACAACAGCAGCTCCTACAAACCTGTCTGCATAGCACTCGTTGGCAAGGCAAAGGTGCCTCAAGGAGCTGCCATGCCAGCTTTGCAGCCTTGCTATTTTTAGCAGCGCTTACAAGCAGGCAGCTGTGGAGGCATCAAGGTAATGTACAGGCAGGGAGAAACTGCCCTCCAACAGCGCTGTGGACCTACAAACAGATATCCAGCCCCGCTGAGGAGATGCCCATGAGCAGTTCCAGGCATGACTACCAAAGGTCCAATTCTGTTGTTTCTTCATGCTTACGAACTTTCCAAAACCATAAAAAAGTCTCATTTCTATTGCACGTGCCCAGAATGTCATGTCAGGCTACAGGCTGTTGTTGTCTATAAATGAGATTATCTGAGGATGTAGGCACAGTATTGCTGCTTTTGGTAAGTGACATATTAGATACCAGATATTAAGAGTTAAAGCAGATGCATTTCAATGATGTGGGAGAAGAGGAAGGGGTAACGGAGATGGAAGTGCACAAGGAGAACAGAAAGATTACTGGAGGCAGGAAGAGAGAACTGCTACTTCCAGAAAAACTAGAGCATGAAGCTGGCTCTGGAAAGGTCAATGGCATACAACATGTTTCCTCTGAGAAAGCCAAGGCAAATTTTCATCCTGGTTCTCAGCTTGGATGAGTTACCTTCCACTTAAATTCACGCATTCAAAGCAGATCCAGCCTTACCACACCATCATTTTCCACAGCTTGTAATCCCGTATTACACACAACCAGAGGCCAAGACCTCTAATCGAGGCTAAAGGAGGGTGTTAAAAGGAAGCTGCTCTCATGCTCTCAACTACTATCATCCTCTAAGAAACACAATAGCTTATTCTCTGATGTTATTTGCTCCCGTTCAGAGCCATTTAACAAAACAAACTTGAAACACCAGCATCTTCATCTGTAAAGTAACCTAACCCACATCACAACTTACTGGATGTTCCAGATGGCTTGCCTGTGAGGTGTTTGCGGAAAAAAGCTTGGATCTGCCGCCAAGCATCTATCTGTGCCTCACAGTGTGCCTTGGGCTCCCCTCCCCACACCACAGGCTTGCCAACCAGCAGGTGCATTGAGGCTGCACACATAGGGAAAAAGGGGGGTTCAATGTAGTGCCCTGCTCCGGGATAACAGATTATCTCAGGCTTTTCCTTCCCGTGAGCTTGCAAACGTTTGCTCCCCTCAACAGCAAAGAATTCACTTTTCCAGTTGCGATCATCCTGGCCGACAATGAACAAGAAGCGGCACTCGGCCTTCTCCAAAGGGATAAGGCTTTGGCGGTTAGGCCCTTCTAGCGGGTTATCCACTGCATCGAAAATATCAGCAATCCCAGACTTGCTGAACTTGACACGTTTTGCATTGATACCAAGGGCTGGAATGGTGACGTCCTTGTAGCGGAGCACTGCACCCACATTTGCCACCGAGCCATTGATAAGGGCGGTGGCCGTGATGCCCTTTAGGAAGGAGGCCATGGAGACGCATAGGTCACCCCCCTTTGAGATTCCAAGCAACCCAATCCCTGGACCTTTAACCTGGAGGGGAGAGAAGAGAAACCAGCAATGAACCATGGCATGCCACTTCTTTAAAATGTTGCCATGTTCACAGCAGTGTCTGTCCTGAATCTGGACCCCAGGTATAGGCATCCAAGGTCCTGTGTGCAGGGCCCATGTCTGAGGGAGCCTGGGGAACAGTTCCATACTTGATTTACGATCATAAGCTGTGCTAAAACTGCTCATCATCCTAACAGAGCTACAAGGCTCAGTGCTGAAGCATATGCAGACGGTACAGCTAGGCTTGCAAAAAGCATGCAGATGTGTAGCCCCAGATTCAGTTTGCTTATAAGGCAGTTCAGGGAAGAAGAGGGAAGGGGCAGGGGAGGCCTCTTCTACACATCCTTTCTTTCAGTGCAAAATGCTCAAAGTCAGCAATGACTATGATACTGTCATCAGTTACGATACTATATTTCTTATACTCAACCACTGTCTTAGATTCCCCTATTAGAAAGCTAACATCGAGTAGCAGACTCCACATCAGCTGCTCTCTCATTTCTCTAGTATCCTTGGTGTCTAACTTCCAGTGAAAAGGAAGCATTCTGAGGTAGCCTACTCATTAAAATGTATCTTAAAAAAAATAACCCGTTAAACCCATTTTTCTAATTGAATTATACAGTCCTCTGGAGTCAATCTAGAACAGGTTACCTTCATTTTCTTTTACACAGCAAATTAACTAGAATGGGAAAGCTAAATGATCTTACAGGGTGCTGAAATCCTCTAACGATATTGGAAGAAGGTTAGCTAATATCACAACTGCTCCAATATCCAAAGACCCTCAGAGCTAAAAAGGCTCTGAGACAGCATCAAAATTTAATACCTTTTGTACCTTATCACCAGTGTAATCGGCTCCAAACCTACTGACTTTGAAGCATGGAAAGCGGGAAATCAGAAAATATGGCTGAAGCTTTGCAACATGTTAAAAACGTGGTGAGGGTATCAGCAGAGATGTTAATGAGAGGCTGTGGTACTGCTCTTGGGGGAAAAAAGGTGAGGCAGAAGCAATTTTCAGAGTTTTTTGGGTAGAGAGGTGGCACAAGCAGTTAGGATTAGGGCGACTGAAAAGCAACCAAGACCTTTAACAACTACTCATCTTTCTGAGGTTGAGGAAGGTATTTATTTTGAGTTGTCCAGAGAAACCAAGTATTGCCTTGTGCAATTTTAGTTATTGTCATGCACAGCTACTTGGAAGGAGATGCACAACCAAGCATGGTTCTCTTCCAAGAGGTCTTGACTTAGAAGGATCCCCAAGTTCACAACTCACTACTAAAATCCATGCTCACCAACTATCATCATTTGGAGTGATATTAACAGCTTATACAATACACAGCAAGAAATGTGTACTGGTGGACTTCCTTGAGACCTGGATCACAAAAGGTTATTACGTGCTGCGCAGCGGAAAAGGGCATTTAGTTCTGAAGGACATTCTACAGAGCACAAACCTAAAAGCCTTGCTGGAAGTCCAATAAGCCTCCAGGCAACTAGTACGCTAATTATGACACTGGGCCGAATGGAGCAGGAACTACCAGTATGTGACCTATGTGTCACTGTGTCACCTGGTCAGATCAAAAGGTAGAACTGGAATAATCTGCCAGAGAACCACTGTAATGGGAGTTAAAGACATAAACCAAATTATTTACAGCCTACTTGAATGGAGATGCTATTTTAAGTACAGCAGTTCTGCCCCATCTGCAGACCTGATTAATGAGAGTTCCCTGTAGTGAGAGAGACTCAATGAACAAACCAACCTGGGCGTGTTGTAACATATAGTTTACGGCTTCTTCAAAATATTCCAGGTGGAATTCCTTCATCTCTTTGGGGAGATCTTCATAGCTGTAGAAAGCCAGAGCCAGCACAGCAAAGCCATAGTTGGCCAGCAGGCACGCCCTGTACTCAGGAAGTCCTCCTCCAGTTCCATACAAGTCAATAATTCCCAGAAAGGGGCCTTTTCCTGCAAGACATCACATAACAGGACACAATAACCCACAAATTTTAATTTCTATTCTAAATTCATAGGCCTGGGAATGTGTCTTTTTGAAAAAGAAAAAAACGTAGAGCAGCAGAATGGTATTAAGGGTCCTAAATTACTGTGCCAGTTTTCAATAAATGGCTACATTGCTTCAAGATTAAAGAGGACAGCACAAAATAGCAGGCCTACTAATGTTTTGGCTAACATTAGGGAACACATGGCTGGAAGGGAAGGGATCCCTTGACAGTTACAACTAGTTCTCTATATCATGTAAATTCACTGCAAAGGTATCAAGCTCTGATTCAAAAATACTCGGGAGGCCTCTCCCCAGTGCACTTCTCGGAAGACTGATCTGAAAAATCTCATCTTCTGATGGTTCCAGCTTCTCAGTTTCAGTGTAAATGTACTATAGCCATTTATTCTGAGATTTAAAGAAGGAAGTATTTGCAACCAGCCTTGCTAACCTGCTGAGGGAAGCTTTATATTGGGTTCATTAGCGGACAGGGACTGAAGTCCAGAGGTGAGAGGGATAGTATGGAAGGGAGGCGGCCAGGAGGGAGACTCCCATCCCTGCTCAGAAGGGAGGGTGAGGCTTCCCTCAGGTGTCTGCAGACAGACACATAGAACTTGGGCAGCAAACAAGAAGAACTGGAAATTCACCTCCAGGCACAGCGCTACAACGCAATCAGAGCTTGGAACACTGGCTAGGACAGCACGGATCATTTTGGCACTATGACCAAAGAGTTACCAGGGACAGACAAGGAAGAAATGGGAGAGGGGAGGGCATGTGCTCCGTAGAGACGCTCCTTGAGCACATGGGGTTCCAGAGACATGCTTGGTGAAAGCCTCTGGGTTACAGGGGGAAGGAAAGGTGGGACATAGTGGTGGTGCCGCTGCTACAGACCACTCAACCAAGAGGAGGCAAGAGATCAGCCTTCCCACAGACAACTAGCAGAAGTCTGGACAGCTGCTGGAAGAACAACACAGCAGGCAACCTGAAAACCTCACAGACCCTCTCAAAGATTATTTTCTGACAAAAATACTCTAAGGGCAGACCTGCCTAATGCTTTACTTGATCTTCTGCTCGCAAACAGGGAGGAAGTGGTGACAAATGCGCAGCAAAAGGCAGCTTGGGCTACAGCAACTATGGCATTACTAAGTTCGGGATTTATGGATAGGCTGGGAAGGGAAGCAGCAGGCATAGACTCTAAACTTTTGGAGAGCAACCTTCAACTTACTCAAAGAATTACTAGCTGAATTCCCTGGAAAACAGCCAAGTAGAGGAAAAGTACCTTGAAGAGTGGCTGACAGCACCTCTCACAGCATTTGGAAACAAAAAGACTACCGTGATCAATGCCTTCACGCCCAATACGAGTCAATAAAACAAACTCACATGTGTTTTAGCCCACGTAGCTGCGCATCAGCAAATCAAAGCTGGTTGGGCTGATCAGGCTGCTCCTTGAGGAGTGCCCGGTGCCAGCCGGCGACGTCCAGCTCCCCCTCGTCTTCTGCCTGGTACCGGGCTCAAGGGGAGCCTTGGAGGGGGTCTGGCCCCGGGCCTGGGAGCACAGAGCCGAGAGCCGAGGCAGCACCCGCGGGGGAAGGAGCCCGGCACGGCCTGTACTCACCGGGGGGTAGGAAAAGCGTCGCCCGGATCTTCCCCTCTCGCACTGGGATTCTCTGCACCCCATCCCGCAGGAACGCCCGCTCGTGCTGTGCCTGGGCCAGGAGCCGCCCGGGGGGCTCCCCGTGGCCCTCGAACACCTCCAGCTGCAGGAGGAAGGGGCTCTGCACGTCCCGCTTCACCAGCCGCCAGAAGGGCTTCTGCGGCTGCAAAGCCCAGAGCAGCCCCATGGGCTCCAGGCCGGAGAAGCTGCCTCCCGGCAGCGCGGGGCAGTGGGCGAGGTCCAGCTGCCCGTCGTCCCCTGCCTGGTAGCGGGCGCAGGCCTGGAAGAGCTCGCCCGTCTCGTCCCGCAGGGACGTCCGCAGCGTGACCTGCTGCCGCGGGCCGAGGCCCTGCACGGCGATGGCCAGCGGCTCATCGAAGAGGCTGCGGGCGGCGGGCGAGAGGCAGATGGAGGGTGCCATGGAGGAGAGGCTGCGGGCGGAGGCCGTCCCGGGGCTCCGCGTATTGCTGCGGTGCCGCGGGGCTGCAGGCGCGGGCCTGGGCCAGGGCAGCCGCCCCTGCCAGCCGCGGGAGCTTGCCCGGCACATGGGGCGGGCAGTGACCTGCCACATGGCTCCAGGTCGCTTCCACGTCTGGGGGCGGATTCCGGGGCAGGTCCCTGAGGGGCCGGGCTCGGGCGGGCGCTGCCGGAGCGCCGCTGGCTCACCCCAGGGGGCAGGAGCGGGATGGCTGGTCGCTGGCCCCGCCCGCTCGCCCGCCTCCTCCCCCCTCCGCGGCTGCGGGGCGGTTCTCTGCCGAAGGCTGCGTGGGCTGAGAGGTTTCCTGACCCCGGGGTGCTCCTCCTCGGTGTCCCCGCCCGGAGCTCCCCAGGGCCGAGCGGTGGCTGTGGGCGGGGGAACGGTGCGGGGCAGGGCGGGCAGAGGTGTTGACGAGGCACCGAGCGGAATCGCTGTCGGGATTCGCTGTCAGGACGGGGAAGGGCCTTTGTGCGGCCGACCGTGCTGGGCCGTGCTGGGCCGTGCAGCTCAGCCAAGGGACGGGAGCGAGGGCTAGCCCCAGCCGAGGCACGGAGAAGCCAAACCAGCACCAGCTTGGCAGTGCTTCATGTCTTCTTGTCGCTTCTCCCTCCATGTTAGTTGCCCCAAGGCCTGGGCAAGGCAGGTTACGTCTCCACCGGGCTCTGCCCAGCCCTGGTGCCTGCGCAGCCAGATGAATTAGGAGGGATGGTCACGGCGGTCAGGGGTGCGGGAGGGACGAGGAAGGGGTGCTTTCCCAGACTCTTTAGACAGGTCAGGAAACACCTGGCTCTTCCAGTAATGGATTGCACAAGGGTTTAAAAAGAAGGCAGTTCAGTCCATCTTACACTGAGCTGGATCTTTTGCTCCAAAGGGAACTGCAAAGGGAGAGCTGCTTCCTCAGGCATCCTGACTCCTCCTGGGAGATGCAGGTAGAGGATGCCTCTTGCCCAGAGCTCCCCGTGTCTGACTTGTTGATGTGAAACAAGAGGCATCTGAGGCAAGCCTCAGCATTGTCCCGTTTTGAAATACCAAGTGGTCAGAGGTACTGGGCAGAGTCTCAGCAGTCTTTCATTCCCCATGGAGATTGCTCCATCTCTCCTAAACAGGTGAGGTGCTTTGTCATCTAACATTTGGGCATGTTGTCTGATGTCCAGCCCTCAATGTGTGGCACCTTCTCTTGTTGTTGAGAACAACAATCCTTGGCTTGCAGTGCTGGATTTGATTTGATCACCAGCTTGACCATATGCTGGAGCAGATGCTAAGAGTAAGGGCCCTGTAGGCTTAAGCAACATTCCTTCTCCTCCACACTTGGTGCCCCAAGAGCAAGTGGAAAAGCCAAGGAAAGGGGACTACGTGTCCGTTTTCTTTGGTCTCCTCTCCCCACCTGGGAAGCCCTTGCACCCAAGTTCCTGCAAGTTCCACCCTGGGATGAGGGAGTGGTCAAGATGCAAAAATCGCTGCTTCTAACCAAAGCACAGCAAATGGCTCCATGGCTTTCAAATCTCAGACTCTTTATTACAATTCTCACCCTAATAATGAAGCCGAAAAAGTTCCACATCATGTGGGAGAAGATCACAATGGCTGTAAATTCAGCAGAATGGCTTTTTGCATGACATCTTGGGGCCAGAAGTATCCATGAGCCAGAGCTCTTGCTTCTGAAGGGAAGATGAAAAGAAGGCACAGAGTACAAGCAACCCTTCCTGAAGGTTAACCAGAAACATCCTGGCATCCTGGCTGTAGGTCCATTCTTGCACACTTGCAGCAGCACAGAGATCAGAGACATTTCCATTTGTGATGAGACATTCGCCTTAAGAGTGGTGAAATCCCTGCTCCAAAATTGACATTTGAGAGGTGTTGCTTTAAAGTATGAGCTGAGGATAGCCTATGCACTAGAGACCTCAGTGATATGCAAAGTACTGTCAAGAATTAGAAGAATAGAAAGTCCCTGAGAAATGTAACTGAGCATTTTGCACATCATCTGCTTTATCAAGGACTACTGCAAATCTATTTGCCTTTCCTTTTCTTTACACTTGGGGAAAAAAAGTTCAAGGAAAACCAGAAAAGGCAAACCCAGTTCTTTTCTGAGCTATGGATTTGCAAAGTCGTGGAAGCTACTGTAGTTGTACTGGTACAGCTGTGAACAGAATTTGACCTGATAAGTATAAAAATGTCTGTCAGGTTAGGTCATTTAAGGCTGCATCTTTCTTGCACATTAGTTAACATTTAAATATTTGTGGAAAAAAGCCTGGATCTGTGGCCAAGCATGAACCTGAGCTTTAGAATAAGCCCTGAGCTCCCCACCCAGGACTGCCCACTGGTGAAGAATGGGATGCTGTCCTATGGGGTACAAAGGGAAAAAGGGAGGGTCAATGCAGTGCCCTGTTCCAGGGTAAGAAAGAATTTGAAAAATTTCCTTCCCTTGAGCCTGCAAATACTTGCAGGCTTCAGTAGCGTGATACTCAGATTTAATAATGTGATCATCTTGTCCAACAATGAATAGTAACTGTGCCTCAGCTTTCTCTAGTGGGATCAGGCTTTTGTTGCCAGGGGCTTGAAAGGGGTTGGCAGAGACTTCAGAACAATCAAGAATATTGGAATTAATGACCTTGACCTGTTGTTCATCGATGGGCAAAGGGGGGATGATTTTATCCTTGTAGCAGAGAGGAATAGCTGTAATGGCCACAGCGCCATTGAGGGAAGCAACAGCTGTGATGTTCTTCAGGAAGGCAGCCATGGCGAGAGACAGATCAGCTCCTTTGGAGTAACCAAGTAGTCCAACCCCTGGTCCCTTCACCTGTTAAATAGGAGGAAATCCTCATCAGTACTGAGCTGAAAAACACAACAGCTAGTTCCTGGAAAGGGACATTGTATAATGCTGAGGGTCTGCAAAACACAGTGAAGGAGGTGATGGCAATGATTAGTTTTTCTTCTGCATAAGTGCCAAGCAGTCCCCCCTTCAACTGCCGCTGTTGACTGACACCAGCCAAGAGAGGGAGAATGTGATTTCACCAATTTGAGGACAGGTTGTACAACACAGCTAGGAGTTATTAGTCTTAGACACTGGCAGATGTTCTTTACTTTTCACTTTTGAGTCTGTAGGAGGACATCTGGTGGCAATTCATGAAGGCTCTCTCCTGCACAACCTTCCCACCTCGTTATGTCTCAACTGTCTCTTGTGAGATTGCTTTGTGATTTCTCCCCACCACCCTTTTAGTGCATCTGTTTGACCCTTCCTCTTTCCCAGAACTCGGACACCCAAACTCCCGACAGATGCCAGCCTTGCCAGGTAGTTCAGCAGCTTCCTCCAGAGATAAGTCAGGCAAACTGACAGGCACTTTGGAGAAGAAGCACTCCCAGGAGAACCCAGGGGGACATGGAAGGTGTTCCTACCTTTGGGTGCTGCAGCATATAGTTCACTGCCTCTTCAAAATATTCCAGGTGGAGTTCAGTTGGCTCCTGGGGCAGGTCCTCATATTAATAATAAGCCAGAGCCAGTGTGACAAAGCCACGATTGGCCAGCAGGCTGGCTCTGTGCTCAAAAAGACCTCCTCCAAGTCCATGTATGTCAATGATCCCTGGAAAGGTGTCTTGTCCTGGAACAGACAAGATGAAGAGCAGTATTGCCTGAAATGGCTCCTTCCAATGTTTCTCTGGCTTAGAACGCGTCAAACCAGATACACAACAGGAGCTGCAAAGGAGCGTCTTTTGGGGAAAAGACATGATCAGTCACTCAGCTGTGTGGTGTCAGCAGCTGAAAAAACCCTACAGTGTGTTGCAGAGGAAGAAAGGCTTAGGAGCAGAACCTCTTGGATAAGGTGCAAACCCTTATTTGTTTTAGGAATCGGCAGTATTTCTGCATTGTGCTTAGGGCCAACATGCAGAGACTGTTCGGTGAAGGTGTGTTCTCCCACCTTGTCTTCTCCCTGTAAGCAGCCCTGTAAGAACAACCACTTCACCTGGCACTGTACAAATCCTCAAGGTATCATGATTTGATAGATGTAATACTATTAAATTAGAAACTGTAAGCATTCATGTTTGTATTGTGGCTTTTGAACATTTGGGATCCCTTGAAAAGTGATAAGTGAGATCCACCCAGCCAGCACTTCATCTCTTTGGCAATCATGTCTCTGACTGTGATCAGGATCAAATTCTGCATAGGATGCCATGGGTATCTCATTGGGTGATCAGAATATCGTCATTTGGATCTTCCCTTCTTGGCCCAGGATCCTCTTTTCCTCATCCTGTGAAAATCCTGCTCCCGTCCGTCCAGTGCAAGGGAAGAGGGTGCTCTGCCTGTTGCATTCCTACAGCCTGATGGGTTTTGGGACCGCAGGGCCCAGGGAAGCTCCGCAGGCCCTGGGCCAGAGAAGGTGTCCCTGGCCATGTTGGGGAGTGGGTTAGATCCAGCTCACCCCTGCTCTTGGCTTCAGGAGAGCCACAGGCCTGGGTGTGCTCATGCCTCCCACTCTTCATGATCTCACACCCTGCACCACGATGGCCTGTTCATCCACAGACAGGGCTGCAGGTGGGAGGTGGGAACATGCTGCTGGGAGTCATGGAGGAGAGGTGAGCGCACAGCATCTTCTTGTGCTCTGGCTTGGACTGAGGAGAGTCTTGCCGTCCAAGGTGGTACTGTGCTCTTCCTTCTGCTGCTGCCTGCATGCAAGCAACAGCACATCTACTGGCTCTCCATAGACTATGGGCGTTCAAAGCAGTGGCTGTCTACCCCAGAGGCCAGGAGTGCAGTTGTCAGTGGCCTGAGGCTCAACTGAGTGCAGCAGGACTCTGTGGGCTTGCACTGAACACGCACAGAAAAGGTGGTAATGCAAAATAAGACTGCGGGGGTGCTCAAGGGAAGTGGGACAGTACTATAGCAAAAGCTCTTTGAGATCTCCACCTTTACATGGCCTTAGGTCGTTTGCTGAGGAGTATCCAACTCCTGAATCTGGATGTGGAGATGTACAGCTAGAGAGCACTCCCAGGAAATAAAGATCATGATGGGGGCATCTCAGTGCAGGACAATTTGAGTATGGTGAAATCATCGTGGCAAAACACATCTCCAAATGGAACTGTGTAAAACAGAAATACTGACTACAGACCAAGCTTACAGTCTTGCCAAGCTGAAGATTGGCTGTGGTGACAGCAGGATGAGAATAAACTCCTTATATCCTGTGCCTAGGAGACGATTCAAAGTGCCAGGGAGTGTGGAGAGAGCCTATCATTTTAAAACGCACAGAAAAGGAGCGGGTCGGGTGACACTGAAGAAATGCACCAGCATTTTGCTTACTGTAAGCGCCTCAGCTCAGGGGAAGCAGGACATTTTGTAAATAAAATGTATACAAGCGGCTTCTTCCATCTCCTGGTGAGCAGGTGGGGGTAGAGGTGTGGCAGGGGAGGGAGCCCTGGCCTTGCTGGGGTCGGATGCTGAGCCTGTGAAAGCCCTCCTGCACCCTGGACTCTGGCAGGGAAGTCTCTGTGTAGCTGCCCAGAAGATGCTGCAGCCTAGTGGTGTCTTGGGCAACTCTTACACCTCAGAAGGGTGCTCTGCATCTTTTCCAGAGCAATTAAATGATTGCCTTTTCCTGCTGGAAAGGCTTCATCCCTGTAAAGGTTCTTGAGACCCTCCTCTTCCCCCTTTTGTGAACTGATGGTGTCCACAGGAACCACAACATGGTGGATGGTGGTCACTGTATAGTTAGTTGCTACTGTGCTGTGGGGAAAGGGAGGATCCCCCAAATCCTCCCAGTGAGGAGGACTGCGAAGGCTGGCACAGAGCCCCTCTCCACCACCCTCTTCTGCAGGTTTTCATCTCCAGTGGCCCTCCTGGCACGTTCACTTTCACTTGCTGTGCATTTCTCCACTTTTGTAACCTCAAGCTCTGGGCAAGAAGGGTTATTCCTCTGCCTGCTTCTGCAACTGCATCCTGGCACCCACGTGGCCAGGTGAAGTGGGAATGATGGTCAGGCTGGTCGGTGGTGCGGGAGGGAGGAAAGGACAGGGGCTTTCATGGGCTCTGCTTTACAAAGGTCATGGAACAGCTTGCACTGACAAAACATTGGTTTAGGGAAAACAGGATGGCCACAGCCAGTACTCACCAGGGGGCAAGAAAAGCGTCGCCCGGATCTTCCCCTCTCGCACTGGGATTCTCTGCACCCCATCCCGCAGGAACGCCCGCTCGTGCTGTGCCTGGGCCAGGAGCCGCCCGGGGGGCTCCCCGTGGCCCTCGAACACCTCCAGCTGCAGGAGGAAGGGGCTCTGCACGTCCCGCTTCACCAGCCGCCAGAAGGGCTTCTGCGGCTGCAAAGCCCAGAGCAGCCCCATGGGCTCCAGGCTGGAGAAGCTGCCTCCCGGCAGCGCGGGGCAGTGGGCGAGGTCCAGCTGCCCGTCGTCCCCTGCCTGGTAGCGGGCACAGGCCTGGAACTGCTCGCCCGTCTCGTCCCGCAGGGATGTCCGCAGCGTGACCTGCTGCCGCGGGCCGAGGCCCTGCACGGCGATGGCCAGCGGCTCATCGAAGAGGCTGCGGGCGGCGGGCGAGAGGCAGATGGAGGGTGCCATGGAGGAGAGGCTGCGGGCGGAGGCCGTCCCGGGGCTCCGCGTATTGCTGCGGTGCCGCGGGGCTGCAGGCGCGGGCCTGGGCCAGGGCAGCCGCCCCTGCCAGCCGCGGGAGCTCGCCCGGCACAGGGGGCGGGCAGTGACCTGCCACATGGCTCCTGGGTTGCTGCCTTCACTGTGTCTGCATTCAAGCAGAGCCTTCTACAAATGCAGCTTCCCACACACAGGGGAGGGGAGGGGAATCGGGGCAGGAGCTGCATGGGCCCACACTGGGCTGCGAGATGTCAAGGCTGCCTGGAGCCACTGCTGCAGCCCTGTCTGTGCCCTTGGCAGAGCGGGATCAGCACAGCCAGTCCCCTGGCATTGCAAGAGCATCTCCAAAGGGCAGCAGCTCTGCCCGGACACCAGTGTGCCGCCTCCTACGCACAAATTTCTTCCACTCCCATGAAAAACATTCCTGGTGCTATGACGGCAGCCAAGAGAGAGCAAGCACAATGCCACCATTTGAGCACAAATTGCAGGAGAAAAGTAAGACTAGTCAGAGCTAGTCTCGAAAGGTTTTGGTAGCAGGAAGATAGAGGGATGGCCTCGGTGTGAAGAGACCAGAGGCTGCCCCCAATGCCGGACAGAGCCAGTCTCAGCCAGCTCCAAAAGGCCCCTGCTGCTGCCCAAATATGTGTGTGGGAGGTGTTTTTAGTTTTGTTCTTATTTCTCACTATGCTACTATGTTATTAACTGGCAGTAAATGAAATTAATCTTCCCTAAGTCAAGTCTGTTTTGCCTGTGGCTATAACTGGTGAGTTATCTCCTTGTCCTTATCTTGACCCATGAGATTTTTCATCTTACTTTCTCCACCTGTCTTGTGGAGGAAGAGAACTGAGAGAGTGGCTTGGTGGGTATCTCACAGCCAGCCAAGGTCAACCCACCATGGCTGGATACTGGCAAACGCTTTTTATTTTGTATGTTTTAGACTAAGTGTTCATATGGGGGCATGTGGTGAGAATTCATGAAGGCTGCTTCGAAAAATGCATGTCTCTCCTCCACAACCTCCCCACCTTATTGTGTCTCAGGCACCATCTCTGTCACTCCAGATGACGGTACCTGAATGGTACCCATCCTCTGCCCTTTTAGTGCGTCTGTTTGACCCTTCCTCTTTCCCAGAACTCAGACACCCAAACTCCTGACAGATGCCAGACATGCCAGTAGCTCCTGAGGCAGGTTTTCATATTGATAATAAGCCAGAGCCAGCGTGACAAAGCCACGATTGGCCAGCAGGCTGGCTCTGTGCTCAGAAAGACCTCTTCCAAGTCCATGTATGTCAATGATCCCTGGAAAGGTGTCTTGTCCTGGAACAGACAAGATGAAGAGCAGTATTGCCTGAAATGGCTCCTTCCAGTGTTTCTCTGGCTTAGAACGCATCAAACCAGATACACAACAGGAGCTGCAAAGGAGTGTCTTTTGGGGAAAGAACAGGACCAGTCTTTTCGCTGCGAGCTGCTAAATGGCTGCAAATTCGCTGGCAAGACACTGAGCGTCAGAAAGACAGATCCCACCTGTGTAAGATAGAAATCTATCTTAGTGCTAATAATTGGCAATTATTTTAACATTTTGTTTAAGGTCCACTGGCAGAGATGATCTGTGCGGTGACTTTCCTCAGTTTTCCCTTCCCACTCCCAGACCAGCCCTTGACAACTGCTTGGCTCATTTTAGTCCCAAACAGATGTCTGCAGCATCCCCTGTACTGTGCCTTGGAAGGGAGAAGAGGAACCACAGGGAGAGGTAAGCTGAAACCTCTAAAAAGTTCAGCTCAGATGCTTGGGATAAGTTTCACTCTACTGTTATGCAACTTAAAGGAGCCTTGAAGCAGTTTAGTGATAGACTGTGCATGCCCAGATCACCATTTCTACTGCTAAAATGAGAGAAAGGATGAACATCCATCAGTTAGCAGACAGAGCGTAGCCAGAATATAAATGTGAGATGTGCTGCCCTCTGCAAGTGTAAGGTGTCCAATCCTCCTTCTCCTTCGCAGAAAAATTTTGACAGGTGAATTGATAACCACATTACTTATCCCTACAGAGCATGTCCTCAACACACGAAAAGGAGTATCAGGCTTTGAGCTAGAACATAAGGTTCAACTAATGACCATTGCTCTAAAATTATCCCCTGCAGAAGCCAGACCATGGTACAGACATATTACATACAAGAAATGCAAAAAGAATCCAGTTACAGAGCAAAAGAAACATAAGGACATACAATCCTGCTGTCCTCCACAAGTCTAAGAAGACAAAAATGACTGATATTAAAACAGCATGGTCAGCAGGAGCATCAGTGGCAAACTGTAAGGGTTTCTGTTAGGGTTTTAGAACCATGAAACAGCAATCGGTATAACCCTAGCATCATCTGAATTTGAAAGTATAGAGATGACAGTGCAGGCAGCACTACCAGAACTGGAACGACATGAGTGGGACACCTCAGTGCAGGACAACTCCAGTGTGGTGAAATTGTAGTGGAAAAACAAAACCCTGAGCAAAACTGTGTAAGAGAGATGCTGACTATGGCTGGAGCTACACTGAAGACTGGCTGTGGGTAGGGGTAGAGGTGAAGCACAGGAGGGAGCCTGGGCCTTGCTGCTGAGCGGGATGCTGAGGGTGTGAAATCAGCTCTTCCAGTTGATTCCTTGTTCAGGAACACCAACTCTGTCTTGAAAATAACTTTTTGCATTTGGTGTGCCATAGACCAGCACTGGGCACAGGGTACCAGGACTGGGCACAGTGTGCTTCATGTGCTTCCCATAGCCTGCGTCGCAATCCCCATGCCTGGTCCTGTTCCTGCTCACCCCTCCAGCCAATGTAGGAGAGCTGGCAGCTGCTCTGGCACAGCAAGGCCCTGGCCAGTGCCAGAAAAACAGGATGGCCACAGCTGGTACTCACTGGAGGGGCAGGAAAAACATTACCCAGATCCTCCCCTCTCGCACCGGGACTCTCTGCACCCCATCCCGCAGGAACACCTGCTCGTGCTGTGCCTGGGCCAGGAGCCGCCCGGGGGGCTCCCCGTGGCCCTCGAACACCTCCAGCTGCAGGAGGAAGGGGCTCTGCACGTCCCGCTTCACCAGCCACCAGAAGGGCTTCTGGGGCTGCAAAGCGCAGAGAAGCCCCATGGGCTCCAGGCCGGAGAAGCTGCCTCCCGGCAGCATGGGGCAGTGGGTGAGGTCCAGCTGCCCATCGTCCTCTGCCTGGTAGCAGGCGCAGGTCTGGAAGAGCTTGCCTGTCCCATCCTGCAGGGATGTCTGCAGCATGACCTGCTGCCGTGAGCCAAGGGCCTGCACAGAGACGGCCAGCAGTTCATCAAAGAGGCTGCGGGAGGCGGGTGAGAGGCGGATGGAGCAGGCCATGGGGGATGAGTGATGTGGAAATGCTGGACAAGAGAAACTTTGTCTGCCGTGACCTGTGCTCTGCAAAGAAAGCTGGGAACAATCTGCAGCTACTCCTGTGAGCTACTCAGCTGCATTGTGGTTGTATTTAAGCTGGATGTCCTGTGTCCTGTGCTTGTGCAGCCAGTCATGGAGAAATGCCTCCTCCTCCCCACCCATGCCCGGAGAAGACTGATGGCTCCCCTGCCCTCTCTCCCTGCCCCATGTGGCTGTTGTGAAGCCAATGGGCCTTGTATGCTTCAGAAAGCTGCTGTACCAGTCCCCCAAGGGGCTGATTATGAGAGCAAATAAAGCCCCACTCTCTCACAGCTCTCCTGCCACTGTGCATAGCTCTTCTTGGAAAAAAAGTTGGTGAATGTGCTCGCCGTAGCTGTGTTTGTGTTTCTGCACTGCTTGGAAGCATGTCAGAACCCTCAGCGTGGCCCTATTTTGTAATACCAGGTAGTGAGAGACATCGGGCAGACTCAGCAGATTTTCCTTGCCCGTGAGGATTGCTTTTTCTCTTCCTCTGGAAGTGTCATGTGCTTTCTTATCTAGGATTCATGTGTGTAGTCAAGCATCCCTCCCTCCTTGTATAGCAATTTCACCTTGTGTGATCCAGAGAAAATTACCCCACTCCCAATGAAAACTCAGCTAATTCAAGGAATCCTTCAAGGAATACTGATCCCATTTTCTTCCCATAATTCCAAAGCAAAAAGCATTCTTCTGAAAGAAAATTGCACTGATCTTGTAGGATGACCAAGGCATCTTGGTTAAAAAGAAGCAGCCCCCAGCCAAAGCACATACTTCTGAAGGGGAGATGAACCCAAGGCACAGAAGAGAAACACCCCATCCAGCAAGAAGGACTGGTTCCCAGCAGCCTGAGAGCTCTCAACCAGAGACCCTGGCATCCCAGTTGTAACACCCCATATGATACCCTTCCTGCAGCTATGTGGGCTTTGAGACTTTTTCCATTTACGGTGAGGCATTCAGGGTAAACCCGGTGAAATCTCTACACTGAAATACGCATTTCTAAAGGGGTGTTTTAAAATACAAGCTGAAGATACTAAGCACGTAGAGAAGAAGTCAACTCTTTTTTTCTCATTTATCGGTATGAAAACCAGTTCTGGGCAGGTCTTACAGTAGTGACCTAATGTGCTGGGAGACATCAAGGCAGCTCTGGGATCAGGGAAACTACAGAAAGTTTGAACTCAGTTCTGCTCACAGCTGTAAGTATATCAAGACATGTTACTGGGGTTATACTGGTGCAGATGTGAACAATATTAATTCAATAAATGAAAAAGCATCTGTCAATTCAGGTCCTTCAGACCAGGGTGTGCTTGCTGCTGGGGTAGAATAAAGCCTAGATCTCTTGCCAAGCATCATCCTGGTCCTCTGAATAAGTCTTATGCTGTCTCATCCCTCATTTTAGATGGCCAGATGGTTCAAGATTGACTCCTTGCTACTGGTAAAATGTGGAAAGCAGAGGAGAATACGTCTAGCATTTACTTTCTTTGAGATTGCAAACATTTTTCCGGTTTGATTAACAAAACACTTACCTTTCAGAAATGATCTGCCTGCCCAGTGACGAAAAGGAAGCGCCTGTCAAGAAGAGAGGTCCCCCCAATACTTCAACAGCTATGTTCAAGACTCAGTCAGTCAACTAATGCTGAACTGAACACTACCTGAGGCAAATGCCAGCACAGCTTCTTAGCTGGACTGCAGCTGAAGGTAACATTTGGGGGGGATCAATCAGGTACACTGAGAGATTGCACAGAGTACATAGGGGTGATGGCAGCCACCGGGGTCTCTGCTGCATTAGCTCCAGGCATGCCTCCCCTCCCATGCCTCATCTGACACCCTGCCCCCTGACCAACACCGGCAGCATAGGCAGGATGCTGCCCACATTATTAGTGTAAGGAAAGATTCTCTCAAATCAGACTGCCATTGCTGGAGCCAAGGTGTGGCACAACTCTCACCCACATTCAAAAGGCATTTGCATGATTGGCTCTTCCTGCCAGATGACTCAGGCACCACATGTCCCCAGCAGTCCACAGGAGCCATGGGATCACTTACAATCCTGTGTTTGCCCACGTAGTTGCTCATCTTTCCTACTACTTCTACAAACCTTTTTTTTATAACGTGTTGTTAGCCTCCGTTACTGTTTGGACGACACCATCCCGGAGAACGTGGTTGCCAGTGCACTCACAGCATGGCAAATACAGCTGTGCCATTACCAGGTTGGGACTCACCAGACCTAACCTCAGCTTCTAAGAGTTACTCATCTATCCAGACCCTCACCTAGACTTCTCCTGGCCTCAAAGGGGAAGAGAGAGACCCACAGGCTCTAAGCCACCTCCATACACATCCCTGTCTCTTTGGTCCTGCATTGCTCCGGCACTTCAGGCGCAAGTGCTTCTGGAGGAACAGGCACAAGTAGCAGGCATTCCCCTGGAGCCAAGCAAGCCTTGCCTTTCCTTGCCTTGCAGTGTGGCGGAACATTCCCCTCAATTAACCATGGTGAGGCCTCTGGAGGATGAGACACTTCCCCAGGTCCATCAGACCAGAGCTGACAGAGGGCTTGTGCCAGGTGCAGCCGGGGCAACACCACCTTACATCTACCCCACTGCCTGATGGGGCAGACAGGCTTTGGCTACGTGGTGAGTCTTGCAGTGGGGAGTCCTCCTTAAAGCAGCTGGTCCTACCCCACACCCTCCCACCCACAGGCAGGGAGACTGCAACTGAGGGGCACTCGCTGTGCTGGGAGACATCAAGGCTGCCTGGAGCCCTCGCTGCAGCCCTAGCAGTGCCTGCAGCAGGGTGGGCTCGGCACAGCCAGTCTCCCTGGCACCGTGAGAGCATCTCCAAAAGCAGAAGCTCTGCCCAGGCCCCTGTGTCCCACGGCTGCACAGGTGGTACCTGCCCACCCTGTCAGGCCAGCTGCCAGCGGGGCAGGTTCCAAGTGGCAAGTGCAAACACAGGGCAGGCTCTTGGGAGCAATCTGCCTTTGGGCTTGCTGGTTATTATTCTTGCAGGAATGGACCCAGAGGAAGGCGCAGCTGCAGCACCGTACCCGGGCTTCTCTCCCAAACTTGGCAAAGCTGCAGGCTTCCTTTGGAGAAGGTTGCCCCCTTTCCTAGAACTCATACTTGTGGGGAACTGGTAACAACAGTTAGGTATTTAAAAAAATACACTGGAGATCACCTGCACGTAGTGAAGAGGGTGAATCCAGACACTCACTAGTACTTAGCACTAGGAGTACTAAGGGTCTACTTAGGTTTCTGACAGACTGACTGTTTGATCAAGGACTGATTCTGATGTATCAGCCATCCCTTTCCTTCTGGCAGCAATCCTCAGGCCGTCGATCAGATTGCTGTGTGGGGTTATCATGAGGGGTGAAGTCCAAGATGTGACAAGAGGAAACCTGCACAGAGGAAGTGCCCTGTGGCAGATAATGTACGATCACTTAGAGGAGCAGAGCTGTCTCACCCATAGATCGTCAGTGCTGGAGGACATTAGAGAAGGGTGAAGCATTGCTATTGCAAGTGTATTTGTAGCATTATTATGCATTCCACATCCCATTATTATTATTATGAATTCAAACATGCATGGAAAATGCATTTCTATTTTTATACAACAAAGCATGAAGCAGATAAATTGCTTTCTTATTCCGAAACTGAGAGATAAGTTTGTACTAGGTCTGTAATCCTCCAGGACCATTTTTCTTAGCGGAAGTCAGTATAGCGATCCTGAAGAGAGGACCATTGTACATCGGGCAGTGACTCACAACAGAGTTAACCCCAGCATGGCCAGGCCTGTGCTGTGCCACGCTGCACATACAGCGCGGCCTTCAGGCCTGTGTTGTGCTGCACAGATCCCCAGGCCGCAGGAAGAACTCAGCCAGCTCTTCCTTACAGAGGAGTCCACAGGTAGCTCCCACCCGGTACCTGCAATCACACCACCTGCATGGCCTTGCCTTTATCGAACAGTGCAGCAGGACGTTCTCATGCAAGCAGTGTTTCTGTTCAACTGTAGACATGATAAATAGAGCTGTTTCCATATATAAAACTCTTTCAATACCTTGAAAGACCAAAAGGGGAGAATCTGTGCTATGGATGACGTCTACATGGCATGCTGCGTGTAGGTTGGAGTCCTGTTACATGCTACACTGCTTGGGGTTCCCAGCATCTAAAGGGGTGTAAGATTATCTATGCTATTCTCTTCTTAGAGTGTTAGCTCTAACAAATAGCATTTTCAATGATATCTTGCAGAATGTGAGTGCCTTTCTTACTGGGATCGTGAGGGACCAGCACCTCGTAGTGCAAAACCTTTGGTGCAGTCAACAGGTCTCAGTGAGAAATGCTTTTCTGGAGAAAGAATAAAGAAGAAAAGAGAAACTGCCTGGATGGCCCTGCACGAATCCGTAAGGGGTATTTGCAAGGTACTTAGCCCAGGTGGTTTCCCCAGTGAATTTAGAAACTGAGGAAGAGTTATCAGAATGCCTCACCCTAGCAGAAGTATTATGCTGTCTTAGAAAACAGGGCCAGGAAAAGGTAAGTAGATTTTGTGCCGTCTTTGGTTGTTATTAACATGTTTGAAACAGACATTGAGGCGCTTACAGCCAATGCAGAAACACCTGCATGAGCTACTGATGCAGCAAGCAGTGCAGGCGCCTGTGGTGCAAGCGTCTGCAGTGCGGTCACCTGTGCTGCGAGTGCCCGTGGAGCAGGCAGCCATGGTGCAGGTGGCTGTGGTGCAAGGTGGACACATGGAACAGCCCAGGAAGGGCACCACTGAGGCATGAGCTGTTTGCCACGGCAATGAATGGTGGCAGGAAGACCGCTGATCCTCTGGTGAGGAAAAGTAAACAGAGAGGTCAGAGGATGAGTGTGGCAACAGCATTTCTGTCCAGCCACTAGTGATCCACAAAGCAAAGAGCCCCCAGGGGCACCTCAGCATGCTCTCATGGTGTGTGATTTTACATGGCCCAAGCTTCAAGATTTAGCAAAAGTATACAGGCAAAAACAGGGGAAAGGCCGGCAGGCTGGCTGTTGCAACTATGGGACATTGGAGAAGATAGTCTACTCTTACATCATAAACAATTAAGTGTGCTTGGGTGCCATGTCGCAAACCCCTGACGACTCAGCAGCTCAGAGGAGCCTGTTCCTTTTCAGTATGGCTTCAGGAGGCTTTAAAGACAGAATATCCCTCACCTGCTGAGTGGTATGATAAAACAGCATTGTGGGCAAGTAACTGAGGCTCATCAGTATTTACGGGAACTGGCCACACAGCCAGGTGTGTATTCACGTAACTTGTTAGGTCCTGATATGGAACTTTTTGCACACAGCATGAAAACACCAATATCAGAGGGTGCCCCATTCACCTTGAAAGGACCAATGATTTCCTTGCTAGGGGCTGCTGCGGGAAAACCAGTGGGGGAGGTTCTATTCTATCACCGAGACAGCTTGCAATTATTGGACTGAAAAAGAAGAGACAGAGCCTGAAGCATTTCAAATGCAGCTGCTCACGTTTGCATGAGAACATCTCGCTGCACTGTTGGATAAGGGCAAGGCCGTGCAAGTGGTGTAATCGCTGGCACTGAGCGGGAGCTGCCTGCGGGCTCTGCTTTTAGGCAGAGTTGCATGTGTTTTTCCTGGGGCCGAAGGATCTGTGCAGCACAGCATAGGCTTGAAAGCCACACTGTACTTGCAGCATGGCACTGTGCAAGCAGTCAGAACGGTGACCATCACCAAATTTGCCTGTGAGTAATAAGAGTACTTCCCACAGTAGGGTAGGCTGCTTTAAAATGGTGTAAACACACAGATGATTTACAGACTGCAAGAAAGTTCAAGAGCTTTCTGAAGTTACCTAGGGTGTAGTAATATGGCTGGTGAAAGGAAAAAATAGAATTATGAAGCACTTCCCTTCTCACTCAGCCATGCAGTCACTCTGAGAGCAGATACCCATTTTGATCAGAGCATTTGATTTCTCCATCCACGCCAAAGCCCTTCTGCCCCCACCTGAGATACTGTGATCCAGACTGCCGATTCACACCTACCAGGTGCAAGGCGAGAACAAGACAGAACACTTTCTAAACAAATGTACGTTTATTTTGTTAAAAAGGAAGAGTTACACTTGCACCAGAGGCTTCTTCGTAGTCAGAATGCCCTTCTCAAACAGGAGCGTGGCTAGAGAAATCTTGTCCTCCAAGGTTTCGCATGGAAGGGTATCGACACTGACGTGGTTTGGATAGGAAGACAGCAGGAATTCAATACTGTCTGTATACTCGGGATCTATCTCAAGGAACTTGGGTTCTTCCTTGTGATACACTCTTGAGTTTTCTGTCGTGTAATACAGCATGACACCTGCTTCTTCATTACACAATCTAGCGATGCCATGCCGGAGGAGACGTACTTCTGTGTCTTTTGTTATCAGTATATCGACATTGCGGGGGCCTCCATCTTGCCACTGGGCTGGGAAGCCGTACACGCTCTGCTCCTTTTCACTTTGCGTAAGCACTGGGGGGAGACAGTCGTGAAGAAACGACTTGGCTCTCTGATCCACAGCGGCGTCGATGGGTGCATAGTTGATGAGTTTCTTTATCAGGCTCTGTGCCTTCTCTATAAAGGCCGTTCGACGAGCGTCAACTGCGTCCGAGTTGGCGACCCCCATGTATCCCAGGCAGTCCATGGGAAGCCCCTGACGGTATTCCACATCCTCCTCCATGGCCATCTGCAGGGCAGCCGGAAGCAGCTTCTCCAGAAGGTCTCCCCAGGAGTTCCTCTGGTAGGAGGACACCGTGATGTGGAGCGAGTGCGCGTCAGGGAGACAGTCGCCCTGGTGGATAAAGCCGCGGGGGAAGTACAGCAGGTCGCCGGCCTCCAGCACCGTCTCCAGCACAGGTTCGCTGAGCTCGGCCTGCGTCAGGTTTGCGCTGGAGAACTGGGGCAGCACTTCAGCATCTGTCCGGGGGCTGTAGACGCGCCAGTGCTTCTTCCCCTCCAGCTGCAGCACGAAGGCCTCGATGTCGTCGTAGTGGGGGGCGAAGCCCTGCGTCCCAGGTGGCGTGAGATACGTGTTGGCCCCCGCCATGCTGCCGAAGTGCTCCTGCAGGATGGAGAGGAAGTGCCAGACGGTGGGGGAGAAGGCCTGCGGGCTGAGGAGCCGCAGGGAGCAGCCGTTTTGGTAGAAGTCCCAGACGACAGCGGGCAGGGCCCGGCCGGAAGGGTTGTGCGTCTCCCGCACCCCCTCAGCGTAGCTGGTCACGTCCAGGTGGGTCCCGAAGTGCACTTCTCCCCCTCGCAGGGCGGCGTCGAAGTCGGCCGTGGAGAAAAGCCCCGCGTAGTAGCCGGGGTCGCCCCGCCGCACCAGCAGCGGCGCGCGCTCCCAGTGCCGCCCCAGGAACACCCCCGGCGCCACCGGAGCCACCA
>VZSC01014178.1:269875-289355 GCA_013398225.1 Steatornis caripensis | reverse complement strand
CCCCCGGGGCGCTGCCGCTTCCTGGTCTCCCTTTCCTGGGGCCGCCTGTGCCTGCGGTCTCTCCTAGGCCTTGAATCCCGGCCAGGTTTCCGTCAAAGGGTCCCTCCGGCGGGGCCGCTCCCGGGCCGGCTGTCGCCGTGCGCGGCGCTTTGTATCGCCTCCCGCCCCTGCGTGCGGCCGCGGGAGCGAGCGGGGGGCGCCGGGGCTACGGGAAGTTTGGGCTTCCCTGAATCCTCCGCCTCGTCTCAGCCGGGCCAGGGGCGCTGTGAAGTTTGGGAGGCGTCGGGACGAGGCTCTGAGGCCGGGGCGGTGACGACCCGGTCTCGCAGCGAGAGTCCCGGGGGACGGGGTCCCCGTGAGCAGCGAAACGCGTCTCTCTTCACGCGGTTCGTGGCTTCGCCGGTCCCCTTCTGCTTGTGCAACGGCCCGCCAGGCTGCACAAAGGAACAGACGGCCGCGTTCGGCTCGTCCTGCAACGGGCAGGAGGGATTGATGAGCAACAGCATGCGTGCTAGGCGGAGGGGCTGCCGTGTGCCCGGGCGGGCAGGCGTCGTTTCGCTCCGTTGTGGGTCAGTGACAACGGAGGGTTAGAACGCAGCTTCTGTTTGGAACGTGCTTAACTCTCTTTACTGCACTTACGGAGATGAACAGTCTTCAAGAATGAGGTGGTGCATCCCTTAGAGGGGAGTTAATGTCTTGCAGCAGCTCTGGTCTACAACTCTTTCGGCCCAGCAGATTTATGTAACCGGCTCATTAATGGTTTACGAAGGGAGCTTTTGGGTTGATGTATGCGTGCTACTGTGTTTTCAAGGTTGTTCTTGACGTTTCTTAATTTGGCTTTCCGGAGTAGGAGATGCTTATACCTGCTAACCATGTCCAATTGGACCGTTTAGGGGGTTTTGTTTTGCTTTGCTTTGTTGTTATATTGCATTTTTTATCTTCTTGCCTCTCCAGACAAGCTCCCAAATGAGGAGAGTGGGTAAAATGGAAGGCACAGTCATTCTGTTTGGCTACAATATTACTCTAGGTATGGCTTTTAGCAAAAAGTGTAAATATTTAAATGGGTTTCTGACTCATCAGTTCTATTTGACTTATTGATCTATGGTTACGGCTAAAGCGGTCTTTATGATTATGCAGAAGTTAATAGTTACCATAGAGAAGCAGTATTGTTTTTCTGTTCATCAGTGTGTGTTTTCCATTTCTTCATCTCTTGGCAATTCTGTGTGGAAATGCTGCTTTTTTTCCTTCGCAAAAATCTTACGGAAGAAATAAAAAATAATGTGAGCAAAGTCCAAAAAAAAGAATTTGAGATGTGTCCATCCTTGCCTGTGATTCTTAAACTCTTTTTGATAGCCTGAGTTATCCTACAGTAAACTCTTTAATCTGTAGTTGAATAAGGTGTTGGTTTCAAGCATCAGTGAAAACTCTGATTTACAGAACTCTAAACATAGCACATCAAAGAAGTTTTTTCCTGAAGTATACACATGAAATGCAATTCAAATCAGCTATTTAAATCCTTATTAGCAGAAAAATTATTTTTCAGCCTGGGAATTACTTTCCTGCATTTATTACTTCTCTTAAATGTGTGGAAACTGAAGGTACATGTAAACTAGATAGAGTAGACAAGTTTGTTTATCTTCTCACCCTGGCATTGTGAAACCCTCTGATTTTGTATTAGTAGCTGACAGCATTATGCATTTAGGAAGAAAACAAAACAAACCAACAAGACACGCTGGGCTCTTAAAACTCAAAAGACTTCCAAGTATTACGTTTTATAGTTTGATATAGCTGCTTGGTGTTGGAATGATTTGTAAGTACTTTTCTTTCATACCATAATTAGTGTGGTGGGATAAAAACTTTCTGAAATGACAGTGAAAATCCTTGCAAAAGTGCTCGCTTCCTCAGGAATAGGGGCTACCAGGAAAACGTATTGTTGTTGAGGTTTTATTGCGTATTCTTAAGAGCTTGTTACAGCACCGTACAGGATTCTTGAATTCCACCTATAGCTGTTTTTATTCCACTAGTAATATTTGTGGAGCTGCATAACATTGAAAAAAAAATTAAATTGCCCTGATGCTATAGAAAAGTAAATCTTCTGCACTCTATAAAAGATGTTTTACAGAATCTCTCAGGTAAGAGATTCTCATCGCAGCCTAAGCTGGCGTAATTGCTGACTTTGGGGTACTATCTACCTACTGCACTCATCTGACACTCTGCTGAACTTGTTCTTTTTCTTTGGGAGTGGTCAAAGGTTATTTATGTTCTTATTTATTTTGCCAGCTTAGCAAGCAAGTGTGGTTTAAACTAATGTGAAATCATGGCCTTAGTCTTGCTTTTGGAGTTGGTGTTGATCAGTGAACATACATTAAAATTATAGGTTACTTGTTCAGTCTAGGGATCTCAATTTTAAAAAGTGACATTAGAGTGTATTGCTTTTCTTTTTCTACAGAATACAAAGCATAAACTTGATCAAGTTAAGACTTAATGTGTAGTCTGCAGTCATGTTACTGCATTACCACCAGAACAGCTTTGATATCTCTGGCAGTGTTTTCACCAAAGGAGCTATTTTTCTGTCAGTCCTTCTTTGCTGGTCCAGCTGAAAACAGCAGTACAGAAAAATGTTGGGCTTCAGTTGGATCAACTGCCTAAACCGTCTGACTTCATGGCTATGCAAATGTTATTGCTCGCTTAGGAGGAGGAGGAGGCTGTGACCACTCTTCTCTGAAGCAGCTCTATTTTAGTTTTGCCTAAGCTTATCAAGAAACTTGGCAGCGTAAACTGGGACTGTGGTGGTCCTGCCTCCTTGATTGCATCTTCCCCCTGCTGGCAAAGAAGCCTTTGTGGCTGTGAGTTAAGCAAAGTCAGGGAGTTAATCAGGCTGGTAATGAATTGCTTTTTTGCTTTGTTGGATTTTGGCTGGATCATGTTTCTGAACTGGCTGACCATCCAGGTCAGGGAGTGGGAATGGAACTTCCCGTTAAAGTGAATGAGAGAGGGCGTGGGAGGTGCAGCCATGGTAGCTCTGATTTAAATTTCCTTGAGCTTTTCTGGAACCGTACCTTTCCATGAACATGACCTGGATAACAAAGACTGATAGCAAACTGTTTTAAACTGGCTTGGCTGATAAAACCTCAAATAAATTGGAGAGCGTTCTTCCGTTTTTCTCAGCTGGCATGTTGGTTTGGGTGGTAACAGTGGTGAGCGGAGGATGAGGAGCTAGGGATGGGCTAAGTGCAGTAACCTCAGACTGACACAGCTGTATCTGGAAGAGGATTTGTTCTCATCTTGATTATGGGATCCATCAAATACTCATTTTGAACTGATGTTTTTTACAGTGCACTGTTAAAGCGGATGTTGCATGAGAAAGAAGAAAACTTTCATAACCAGCAATCAGAAAGATATTTCACTGTGCAGGAGACTGTTTTTTTCTTTTCTTTTTTCTTTTCAATTTTTATTGGCCAAGACTCACAAGTATTAGTAGGCTGCCATCAGTCTAGAAGTATAAACGGCATGTCATGTGTAACTGCAGTTACACGTTCATCCAGAACCCTTGTAAGTGTGTTGTAGGAGATAGCTCTGTGAAAACCTGAGTTGCTTTGTTCAGCATTTGTCCTTGACAGTGTAATTATTTGTAGAGTTATGGTGTTTTGTAGTTACCCAATATGATGGCTTAAATATGTTTCTGGACAGTACTTTGTATGTCTTAATGTTTCTGCAGAGTTGTGACTGAGAGTGTGTCAGGACAAATGGTTTGTGTACGAGAAATTGGCTGAAAGAAGAATATGGATGCCAAAACGTAAAGGTGCTCTTGAGGAAGAAGTCAATCATTTCAGGGTTTGGGGGTCAGAAACGAGCTCTTGGCATCTTTGAATGCTGATTCTGTAGGATTTTTGAGATTTTGTTAGTGGGTTTTGATTTTGAAGCCAGAACCAAAGTTATTAGCCTTCTAAGTGGAATAGTAGTTTCAAATACAGTGTATTAAAACTAGGACAAAACTAGAGCTGCTTTCTGTAGGTACGTAACTGGTCATAGGCTTGAGCTTCTTCACAGGGTGCAGATCTAGGAGCTAGAAGTACTACTGAGCTATTAAGAAAAAACATATGCTGGTGCACTTGGCCAGAACCACTCTTACTGTACATTAACTGTTCTTAATCTGGATGTGGCTATGCTTAATCAGCTTATTTTTCTAGGAAAAAAAACCCCAAACCTTAAGGGTCTCTCTTTCTTTCCTTCTACTATTAATGTTGTTTAAACTTGATTAATGTAGTTCAAGCCTGAGTCCACTCTTAGCAGTGAACTGGTTTTTAGACTGTTACAAAAGCTCGTTTCCACAATCCAGGAGGGCTGGAGGTACCTTGGCTTTTCCAAGTCTGGCGTTTTGCTGATGGGCACCGCTGAGCCTTTAACTACCAAACTGTCCTAGTTAGTTTGCCTTGCAAGTGAATGCTTAGAGGCTGTTAAATGCTTGGATCTTCAGATAGCTAATACCTTTGTATATTGACCTAAGATTTTTTTTTTTTTTTGTGAGGATAGCCTGCTTTCCAAGGCATTTATTCATCAAATGCTGAAGTAAAAATCTGTGGAGATACGGGAATTTGTTCCTGTGTGAAGGAAATCCACGAACAGAAACTTGGTTTATAATTGATGTAGACTGGTTCTAACTTTTGTTTGGTAACTAATGGTAGAAGTGCTGGATTTGTAATTTTACTTATCTGCACAGTATGAGGGAAAAGCAAGTATGTTCGTTCCTTCATTCTAAATGTATTTAAGAGTAATCTTCTAATTTTGTTTTTGGATGGTTTTTTATGGAACTTGGTAGCACTAGACCAGTTTACGTGAAGCAAATAGCTGAATTCCATAGTCCTATGAAACTTAAGTGCATGGCTTAGCTTTTTTTCTCTGATACTGTTTCTTACTCAAAGTAATAACATACATTCTGTGGAAAATAATTGGTGGGTACTTTTTCTCACAAAAAGACAGTTGATACTCATTTGATTTGTACAGGTTGTTGTAACTGCAGGGGTGCAGAGCTGTATGGGCTGTGCTTTGGGGGTAGTGGCTGGCTCATGTCTTGGCAGTGGGATAGATTAGTTTTGCAGCCTTTTCCCCTGCTTTACTAATATGCCTTTGTAAAGTTGTTTTTTTTAAGGCCTCCTATTTTATTGTCAAAGTCTGTTTAGTGCAATCTTTCTGCTGACTATTTTTCATTTACAAGAATGAATTGTGATGGGTTCCAAAAAGCCTGTGAGGCTTCATCTTGTCTAAAAAGCCTGAGAGAGAATTTACCCATCATTAAGGTGGTGCTAGTCAAGGTTTAGTGCTTTGTGCAGGGCTGGGGTTCCTGTGTGGGTTCTTCCTTGTGGTCCCGATCAATGCAGAGTCTGTGTTTTCTGTCGAGCCATTGCCTTTCATGTTGAAACGTATATCACCTGTGCATCAAATTCCTAACCCAGCCTGACAATACCATGTATGAGAATTAGAGTGTCTGGTTTAAGGTCTTACACAGACCAGGTTTTATAGGATTCAGTGGTTGTGACATTGGTTTTGCTTTTCATATTTTAGCAGATATTTACCAATATAGGGCTTTTTGGGGGTTTGTTTCCTTCTTCTCCCCCCCCGTAGTGAATTATCAGGAGTCAAGGTAATAGTTAGAATTAATTGTGTGCTCTCTCCTATTAGCAGGCCTTGAATGTTATCAGAGGTTAATTTAATAAGTGTTCAATTTTGCTTGTGTCTATACATTTTGGTATTTCTGCATAGGTTACGGTGTGTATGTGAAAAGCATTTCTTATGTAATGTGGTCTTTCTTTAACTGGGTTTGCATGGGGTGGCTTTGAAAAAAATAATGACATTTGTATACATATTGTTTATTTGCACTTTAGGATTACTTGCTCTTTAAAGTGACATTATTTTGTTTTTTAGAGACAATTTGTTCGTTTAAAGCACTCTCAACCATGCCACGTGTGGATTTTCCTACGCAAAACAAGTAGCCTGTAAAAAGCCACTCAGTCTTTGAGCAACTGGGCAGCTCTGCGTATTTCTCCTAGCTTGGTAGCAGAAAGCTAGCCTCGTGCGAGGCAATGAAGGACTGTGATTCAGTCGGCCTGTATCTTTTTGCCAGGATATTTACTGAAAGCCTCTATGAAATAGTTGTTTTTATAACAGCATTTTCATAGTTGATTATATATATTTTTTTTTAATCTAAGATGTGTCTTGGATTTACTGTATGCAACTGGCAAATAGACTCACCTAATGCTTTGTCAAACTCTCTGGGTGTATTTTGGGTGGGTGCATTATGGTAATATTGAATATGGATTGTTTATAGTTTCATTTAAATGTCTGTAATAGTGTTACGTGCCTTTATTTTTTTTTCTCCTTTAAGTTTTTTTTTTTGTTGGTCTGGGCAAATTCTGATCCCCTAGCTTAGATGGCCTAGAGACTTCTACACCTGTCTGATGAATGGGGTGGTAACTAAGTTAAGTCATTTCTGTGCTGCCCCCAGGAATAGCACAGTAGTACATCAACACAATTTTTAGGTTTTCTTTTAGCCTTTTATCAACCTGAATACTTTGTGTCTTGGATTTTCTTAAGGAGTACTCAGAGTTTGAGTGTTATCCTCCAAATACGGCCACTGTTATTTTTTCCTCAATACTGCGATACAAATGTTTGTAATTGTTCAAAGGCATTAAAGGAAAGCTTCTATGATTGGCTTGGCAGAAACTTGAACAGCCACAATATATATATATATTTATTTTCTGTCTAGTGTGGTAGGGTACACCCGTTTAATGAGGTATGTGCATAGTACTATCTGAAAGTTTTCCTCATTCTTAAAAGTACAGAATTTTTGCCTCAGAAATGACGTCTTGCTTAAATGCACAATTTTGGTTAGCTGTTGATACAGACATAATACAGTTTCATGTCCATTACTTCACATTTCAGTCATGGGCCTGTACTTCAATTTTATTTTCAGTTGTAATCAGTTATTCTCTGTGTAATTAACTCTTACTCTGGATGCCATTTACTTGGCGTGCAAGGGGTTTTTCTCAAGGTAGTCGTGCTCACGTAGTGTTTAGTATCTTGCCCATGCATGCACCAGGAATGTAAATGGAACTAGAAAAAGTCAACATGGTTTTTCTTCCTGCAGTATTTGTTGACTTTAAGCTAAGGACCCAATTCTGCAAATCTTTCAGTAAACAATATTCATCATTCAAGTAAAAAAAAAAAATCAGCTCTAACACTAATTTAACAACTGTTAAATTGCTATTCTAGTACTGTAGATTTAGTTCCTTGTTTCTTCTGAGGCAGGCAACGCTGAGGTAGAAATACAGATACACCAAATACAGTGCTGTCCTGTGAACTGTGGAAGCATTACTCTTATTTTGAAAACGCTAAGGATGATAAATAAGTTCATAATTATTTTTGAGGAAATCCAGGATGAAAATCTGTCTGAGTCTGTCTTAATTACCTTATTCCTCAATTTCCTGTCTTAATTTCTTAATAATGTATACTGCAGTGCTTTGGTGTGAGTGAGTGTGGTGACTTGGTTGGAAACAACAAGTTTTCCACAAAATGGCTTGCCTTCTCTTGGTGGAGGTTGTCTCTCACCCACAGGAATTTGGTCGATTTGATAGTTTGTTGATTTGATTGTTTGTTGTCCTGCATTTCAGGAAAAAACAAAAGGTATTCAGAGGTAAGAAACTTTTTGGAAATGTGATGTATCCTGGAATTGTCTGAGGTGCTGGATCGTGACTTATCTCCAGTCTTGCCTGCACATGTCTGAGCTTCTTGTGCTTCTGAATTGCAGTCTAGCATCCCAGGACCCTTTGATTGTATATTTCTTCACTGAATTGAATAAACAACAAAACCAATTTCATTTTTCCAGGTTTATTTTCAGCAGTATCAGTTCCCTGTTTCATTTCTGCCGGCACTAGCAGTGGAGCTTTGAGTGGGGAGAAGCAGCAGAGGGGTTGTGCTGTTGCTAAGTGGAAGTGACAGGGGTCTGGTGCATATGGCTAATGAAACTATGAGTTGGTACATTTGGGAAGTGGTCCTGCCTGCCTCCCTCCCTCACCCTAAAATGGTCCCACCTGAGGTGAAGATTATGTATTCAGGAGCCCTGAAGTTTCTTCTAGATGCGTAAGTGATCTCTGCATAGAAGAGAGGCTGCCAATAATGTGGCACAGCTAATGATGGCTTCATGCTCCTTCAGTCGAGAGGCATCTGTAGCTCTGGTTTCGTGAGTGGCAAACAGCTGATTGTCTTGCCATAGGACATAGGTTTCAGAGATGAGAACACATCTCAAATCCATCAGTGACAGTAGATCTTCTGATTACTGCCACATTGTCTTGCTTGCTGTCTCCTAGTAGATGGCAAGACGTTATCTGAACCAACTGGGTTCTGCTCGTTGCCTTAGCCCTTGCTCCCCATATAGTGTATCACAATCCAGTGGCTGGACTTAGTTCTGTCCCGTTGCATAATAGCCCTAGAAGTAGGGATTTCTGCAAGTAAAGTCTGTACAGGCCTCTAACTGCAAGTAAATAGTAGTAATTGAATGGTTGTATTGCTTTTTATAGCATTAGATCAAGTAAGAAATGGAACGAATTGGTATAGACAAAATGTAGGCAAATACTAAAATGGTTAATGAGGTGACTGTGAAGATACAGTTTATCTTGCTAATGATAGTGTTACCTTAAGAGGAAAAAAAAAAGTAGTCCCAAAATCTTGCTTCCTTCAGATTTTCTACAAAGAATGGAAAACTTGATTTCTTTTGTGGCACTAGGCTACAGGATTGGGTTTTTTGTTCCCCTTCACACATTGTCTCCAGTTGCATCTAAAAATGTGCAAACGTGCTTGCTCCAGTCTTCTTAATGTGACGTTTATGTAAATGGTTCTTTTTTGTTCAGTTTACTCCTTCAGTGTTTGGTCTAGGTAAATTCTGCATACACTTCCTCTCCGCTTTAAAAGACAGTCTTTCAACTTTCTAATGTGTATCTTGCTGCTGTGAGACATATCACATGCATAAAAACTGATTAGTTGCAACTATGTTTGCCTTTTCTCTTAATGAAATAGCTAATGATTTGTTGACTCGTCTATCTGAGGTGGCATTACATCCAGTCTAGCTCTGTGCAGAGATACTAGATCAATCTACTGTCAATTGCTGTCCTGGTTTATTCAGTGGAAAGGGACTGGCATCTGCCAGTCTTGTGTCATATCACCACTAAATCCTGAGGGCTGCTGCACTATGGTAGGTGTAAAGTGGCTATAGCTGTAGTATTTTGAAATTCAGGTTAGAATTGATTCCATCTTCCAGGACTTGCTTTCAGATATACTTTGTGGCATTTGTGGATGTCACTAGCAGTTCACGGCAGAAAATTGTGTTTTTAGACTGCACTTCCCTTGGTTTACCATGTGGTGCAGCATTTATGAGGTATGTATGGCTGGCAGGGCTCTAAACCATACTGGCTTAAAGCTGCAGGCCTAATTCTTGGGATGTTCTGTTTTTAGAAAGTGAGGAATGGTGCAGGCTGGGAATCGCTTCTCTCAGCGGCTGTTTAGGTGGAACTGTGACTAGCCCTTCCACTCAGGACTTAATAGCTCTTAAGGTCTAAGCAAAGTAGTTTGTTGAATTCTGGTAGTTCTTAGCTCTTGCTTCTTTTAGGCACACAATGCTTGAGGACAATTGTTACTTCAGGCAAGTAGCAAGGATGGTCTTGGTTTTTTTTTTTTCTGAGTGTTTTTTTTTTTTCAGAAGCACCACATTAGGTGTTTTCATCTTTTAGAAACAAATAAATAGTAGTTGCCATATCAAGTGTCATTAATGAGTCCTTATTTAGCTTCAGTAGGCTGTTTAAAAAGAAAAAAGGAATGTTCCCCTAGTAATCCTGGTATGGAGGGTATGGACATCAATCTTGATGCTTAGGTGCTAAAGCAAGCTGCATTACTGTATTAAATTAGATATTGCATAATTCTGTTTACTTTGGGGACTTCATTATGGGCTAGTTTAGGTTTGGAACTGGGTTACAGAAATTCCTGGGTTTTAATGCTAATTCTTTAATGCAATTCAGAAGTTGTTTTTATTTTCCTGAAGATAGGAATTCATGTCCCCATACACCCCTCACAAGTCTATAGTCTCATTTGTAAAGGACTTAACCAAGAGAACTGTCACTAATATATATTATTTTTTTACAGTTGTGATTTCATAATGGAGTTGGGATCATTTAAGTTCAGACGCATAGAAAACATGTGAAGTGATTACTGTTTACATTGTAACAGATTTCATTACTCCCAGTCTTGTCCAGAGCAAAGTTAGGCAAGTTCTTTACATCTGTTAAAGGTTTTTATGACTCATCTTTTTGGGAATAGGAATAGCACTTACGGTTTATCTGAAAGGCGATCAGAATAGTTTAATGTGCTTAAAATTCTCCTTTATTTTGTAGTAAGTCTGGATCTTTGTGTAGTGGTCTTTAAGCAGGTAGCAGAATGTTTATTTAACTGTGACTAATGGAATATCTGAATATCAGAAATACAGGTTAACAGGAAGGGGGAGAGGGTAGGACAGTAGCAGATTGTGTAATTCTGTGTTCAATCAGGGAAATAAATCCAAAGTGTAGGGCTCATTCAAAACAGAATTCTTACGATACACAGCAAGTAAAGGATGTTGAAGAAAATTGCAAGTTCTTTGCTGATTTTGCAAACTAAAATGTTCCATCGTGTGGCACAGGTTTGTTGAAGAGGAAGCTGGTTGATGGATCCTCTGTCTTTTTTTTTTCCTTCTTTATTTTCCTTAACCTTCTCTCATAGAAACTTCAAGGCCAAAGGTGCAGGTTCTTTTAGTGAAAGACAGACTTGTGGGATCTGGCTTAATATTTATTTTGTTCTACAGATCTATTTGTTAGTAGGTTATTTGGGGTAAAATCCAGAAGACTTAAATTCTGCAACATTAACGTTTAAGTTCTTGGCATGCCAGATTCGGGATTGTAAATCACGTTTTGGTGCTACTGTGTGGTGCATGGTGGAAAGTTAGGAATGCGAGAATCTCATTGAAAAGAAAGGATATCTACTGCTCAGCATAGCAAATAAAACACAAAGATGAGACTCAAGTCCTCTTGCTTTCTAGGGTTAAGGTGCCACACTCTAAGCTGCAAGATGCTTATAACCCTTGGGATTTATAGTTGTAAGCCTCTTTTGAAGTTTAATGTGTTTCTGTGGTTCATCATTACTTCTAAAATACCACTGAAGGAGTGGGTAGGTATGCCTCTAGGCAGTGTTATGATAATCAGAGAAACAGCTGAGGGTGTGAGCTGCAAGCTCAAAAATATATTTCTCAGGCAAGTCCTCTTCACTAACAAGTATTTTTGATCCTGGCAATGGCACTACTGAGGATGTCTAAGGACGGCCCTGGATATCTCATGAATTCTTAAACTGACTGTTTGCTCCCACTGGAAGAGCTGGTGTCATTGCCCATTGTGTGCTTCTGCTGCATCTTTTGTGTTTGACTCTTTCATAAACCATAACCATTCAATGGAACCAGCAAAAAGTGAGTATTTTCTGCTGCTGTGATGAGCTGAACTGTCTCCAAGTTGTCTGGTATAAGGGAGAAAGGGAACCAAGGGGAGCAACGGGCATTTGGGTTGGTATAACCACCTCCTGCAACCTGGTCTTAAATGTGAAGGGATCGTAGTTTACATCAGTTTAGGTTCCCCAGTGTAGGGAATAGAGAGGTAATTTGCCGCTAGTTAAACTGAGCTGGGATTTCAATGTGGAAGTGGCATGTTGATGATTTTTGAGACAGAAAGTTGTTTCTGTGTTTTTGGGGGGTGGGGGGGGGGAAGTTGCACAAAGTAGTAAACAAAAAAGGAGTTGCCCTTGAAAAAGTGCAGTGTTTCAACATTTTTATGAGGGGTAAGTGACTTATGTCATCACTTTGAACGTGTTTCTCATTCAAAAAAAAAAAAAGCACTGGTCTTAGGTGGGCCAAGGGCAAGCACCGCCTTTGAGCCCAGTTGTCAGGGCCCCCTTCTGAAGGAGGAGAGGATGGTGAAAGTTGTGGTGACTGACTTGGGGACTGTGGAGTGCTTTTTCTCCTCTCTGTAGTGTATGGATGTAACGTTCTTACTTGGTACATGTGTGTGTTTTGCTTTGAACGAGGGCTACTTGGTCAAGTGGCAGGTAGGTCGGTGTTGGGTGCGTAGTAGTGGGGAAGTAGCAGCTTTAAGGAGATCTGTTGGGTGCCTGAGCTGTGTAGCCATGGCTAGAGGGAACAAGTGCTGGGCTTGCATGAGAACAGATGCGTTAGAGAACTTAACTTATGCAAAAGCTTGAGCAATGGCAAAATTTAGTCTGTGAGAGGAAGGAGGATATTGCTTGTGGGTTCTTAATATCTGTTTTCATCTCACCCGATCACTCACTGCTCTTCTCTCTGACTCTCAGGGAGGAAGAGGAACCTCTTGTCTGTGTAGTCTGCCTAGGAAACCTTACTTGTTTCAGGAGCCATCTCTTACAATACAGAGAGCTCCGAGCATTAATTTTTTGAGACAGATGCTCTAATGGAAATGAGCATTTATATGTTTGCTTCTGAAATGTCTTAATCAAATTAGCTCTTGCTTTCAGAAAGGCAGCATCAAACAGCAGAATTTGTATTTCTGTGCTTGAAATCCTGAGGCAGGCACCAAGGAGCGCAGGTTCAGCCACTTGCCCTAACTGTTCATTGGAATCTGTAAGTCTGTATTTCGCTTGTTAAAAGAGTGAATTGATGATTATACATCATCTAACCTGCTACAGGCTATAGCTGTGACACGATCACTCTGTTACTGTGTTCTGTGTTACTGAAGCATCAAGTCAGTCCCTTTCATGTTAACTACCACTTACCTTGCTAGCAAAAGGGTGTAGCAGTACCAAGTACCCACATTTGGACTGGTAACTTGGCTGGTTATCAGGCTGTTAGGCCCCAAACAAGGTGTGTCAAGAGTACAGAATTTCTAGAAGAAAAATAATTATTAACTTTAAATAGCCTGCGCAAGGAAACCTAAAGTATAGCTGAGCTCAATTAAGTTTGAAAATTCATCACATCGACCAGTTATTAGTGAGGTAAACACCTTGTATTTATGGAAGAGCTAAAGAATTTTAGCCATGAAAGAAATGCTGTATGATTATAGACTCAGTAAAAGTTATTTGGGTAGGAGGAAGTATTTCATTTCAGTCTGCTCCAGCCAGCTTTTCTATAATGCTCTATGATGCTAAATGCCAAGTAATCACTGTTCTTAAAAGTGATTTTGAAGTAAACTTGCATGTTACATACAACTTAGGAGAAGAAACTGAATATTAAGTACATGTTGATCTGTTTTCCTGGTAAAGATGCCTGCTGTGTTTATTCAGCTATACCTTAGTACTTTATCCTTAACATTTCTGTGGAATTTTCTGACTGTCAGTTAGCAGTCTCTTTTGCTTTAAAAAGTGGTGATTGAGCATTGCTGTGGCAAGTCTGACTTTAAATAGGCAGTAAACAGCAGAGTTTGAAATGTGGTTTCCCAGATCCTTTAGGTCTGTGATGAGGACAGCTGATGTAGAAAAATCTTAATGGGACTATGTATGCTTTGATTCTATTAAAAGGAGTCTGGTTTTGCCCAAAACTTCCTAGCATAGTTGTTGTAGGTTCAGTTTTATTGTGGATGCAGAACTGTGTGTGCCATAAAGGCCAGGTGCTTTTGCCATATAAACACTGTAATCTATTTCCTACTCTTTGCTTTAAAAGCCTCTAAATTTGTTAGTATTAGTAATTCAGTAACAGGACGTTATTTGGGCTTGATTTGTGGTAGGAGTGGTCAATTTTGAGAAATGAAAGCATGTACTTTTCTTCCTACCCCTTCATTCTGGTGTGTGACACCAAATGGACAGCTTATTTGCTGTGGCACAGCTGTGATTTGGCTCTTTTTGCTGAATCTACTTGTTAGGTCTCCTGTGTGTTAATGTCGTAAGGTGATCCAATAAGCTGTATGCATGTGTTGGGTAAATCTTATTTTTATGCCTAAAGTAATCACCGGTTATTTTTATGATGATGTCTGCAAAAATGGGTGTTCTGGTATTTCTAGGAAAACTCTTAACAGTTCTAGTAATTTATAATTCTCTAAGTATAGGCAGGCATTCAGATTTTTCAAGTAAGAGGCTTTATCTATTCCAAGCAAAGCAGAATCAGGTATCTAGTCCCTGTTTTGCTGAAGACTAAGAAAAATTCTTTCTGAATTTGGCAAGTAACTCTTGTGTTGTTTTGTGAAACTGTTTGGGGTTGGTTTTTTTTTTTTTTTAATTTTTAATTCCTTGATGCCTTCATCTGTGAAATAGCTTGTGCACAGGCATGGGAGTTCTGCTGATAGGTGTCAGAGTGGGCTGCCTGAAAGTGAAGTGTGAGACTTGTGCTTAGGTGTGGAGATAGTCCTGCAGATACACCTTAAGAAGATAGCTGCAGAGAAGTCTGAGCCTGAGGAAGACTATAAATAATGGATGCCTTTGAGCACTGTTTAATACAAAGGAGGTATTTGGGTAATGAAAGCGATTGAGAATTCAAGATATTTGCTGACATCCTCCCTCCTGAAATGATTACTTTTGTAACTAATTTAGTTTTCTGAAATTATAGCGAAAATGAATTGCCTTTGGTAAGTTGCCTTCAGTCCAGCTAGGTTTATCCAACTTGTTTAATTCCGATAGTTATTTCACATTCTGACTTTGCAACTGTTCTGATGCAACTTCTCTCTGAACAAGCTCTTTGCTATGAGTGTGAACAGGTTCATTTAGAAGTGAAGAGTTTAACAGAAACTGAACTAGGAAAAAGGCTGAGAGTCTTCAAAGTGAGAATGCATATTTGTGGAAACATTGTGTGAGGGTTTTGGAGACCAGTTTTTGTTTGATTCTGAAATAGACTGGATGAAGTCCACCTTTTAAAAGTTGATATTGAATGTGTTTTTCTCTTCTACTCATTCATAAAACTTGATCATGAATAAAATTAATTTTCTTCTTGTCAAACCCAGTTTCCCATTATTCTTCAACTGGGAAAGCTTAAAAGTTTTAGAAAACTTGAAAGGGCAGATCTTATCCTGGAAAGGCATATTTTCATACTGAGTAGATGAAACATTTCCTGCTTCTTTCTTAGTGAGGCATGCTTGCTCAGAACAGGCAAAGCTTAAGAGGAAGCTTTTACCTGGATATGGTTTCCAGGTCTTGTCCTTTTACATCAGCACCCTTCCTCTCAATGCCACAAGTGCTTTCAGGAGGACTTGCTGCCTGCCACTGCTGTAGATCAAAGATGATGTGCTAGTTTCAGAGTGATTGCTAAACTGCAGGCTGTAGAGGCCTCTGACTAAATTGTGCAAGTGAAGATCTTTCTGCAAAAGTACCAGAGGACTCAATGCACAGTTATTTTCCAGTGAAGTGGTTTGTTTTATTAGCACAGAGATAATGGTGTCTGCACCAAAGAATTACTAGCAACATGAGCAGAGGAATGTATTGCTTTAAAACTCTTGCTATTCAAGGTATGTTCTGCCTTGTGGCTCTTAGGTCCCACGCTAGGTTAACGTAAGCAATGGTCTTGGAGGAGGTAGGTGTAAGACAAGCTTTTTCTTCCTCCTGCGGTCTTATTTTAAGTTAGATTTTTTAAAATTTTTTTTTTTGTTTTCAGGGGTTAAAAATAATTAGTTTGTGAAGACAAAAGGATGTGTTCAAAAGACACTTCAAGGAGAAAAAATAAAATATGAGAAGTTGAGTGATTAGAGGTTGTATGTACACAGTGAGGACTATTTAAATAGAGGTGACTTGCAAAGCTTGTGTGGTTTGTTTTTTTTTCCTTTATGGATACTGGAGCCACAAGGTCTACCATGATTCTTTTGAAATTAATTCTGGATATGAAAGCGAGGGAAGGATCTCACAGTTACAGTAAGTCACAAGTCTGTAATTTCATTTTGCAATTAGTTCAGTGATGCTAACTGAAGCTTTTCAGGCTCATAAATTTAGTAGTGTTTGTGATTAATCTAATGATTAGAATTTGTGTTAAAATACATAAACACCCAGAAATCCTCTGTGACTGGCTTTGCTGAGAGCGAAGATACATCCACTGAAGCAGACAACGTAATTCTTAAATGCTGGGTAAGCTGGAAGATAACAATGACTGAAAGTGGGTAATGCTATTCAACTAATAGGACTTAAAATGTGAAGCCTTGTCTGTAGGAATCCTTCCTCTAAAGGCAATTTCAGCCTGGTTGCTAAGAGAATCTTGGGTCAGTTGGTAGCAGTAGGGATGGAAAAATGGCCATTTCCAGTTTCTCTCCAGAGCCTCAACTCCACTAGGGCTAACTGGAAGTGCCAGTTAGCAATTCTCAAAGGGTATGTGTTAATTTTTTAATTCTGACTATATGAGGCTGAACGTAAGATGATACTCCAAAAAAGAGTATTAGCAGTACTGAGAAAGAGTTAGCCTATTAACAACTGATAACATCAACTTTTAAGAAAAGGGCTTGCTTTTTGGATGAGTAAGATGATTTTAGAGGTCATTATTTGTCTTAATACTGCTACCAAACAAACATGAAGTCTCCATGTCTGGATAAGCTTTGTATTTGTCTTCTGTACTATTCTTAGTACAACTTTCTGTTACAAAATAGAACTTAATAAAAATAATAGCAATAGAGTATATATGTCTGGAAATTGGGTAATGTGCTGATACTGAAACAATTTGGGATTTGGTGTCCTTAAATCTAGCACTGTTGGCAAAAGAAGTTCTGTGAAAGGTAAATTTATCAGTAGCATTTGAGTCTAAAACATGCAGACTTGTAATGGAGGATCTCTTTGTTTTTGGAGTAACTGGTTGTGAAGGCAGATTGTTCTTCACAAAAAGATAATCTGGAAAGGTAGCTGAGATGTATTTCATGGTAAGGTGTGAAACCGGTTGTATTTATTCATTATATCTTCTGTTGTGCTCTGAAACTTGAAGGCAATTTAGGTGTCAAGAAGAGAAAAAGCTCACAGGTTTCCTTCACTTGCGAAGCTGGGCATTCTTGAAAATCTGTATTCAAATGAGGCAGGACTAAGATAAGGTCTAGTAATTGTTAATAACACAATAAAAATACCAAGTTCCAGTTACTTACAAGTGTTCGCTTAAATCCATATTAAAGCAATCTTTTCTACTTCCGTAATTATCTTAATGAAGGCAGACATCAGTTACTTTGAAACTCGTAGTACAATTGTTCAAGTCTTTCAAAGGTTTGTTCTAATAACTCGGGAGAATGTTGCCAAAGTTCAAAAGAAATTTTGAAATGCAGTTTATAGTAATTGGTTTAATGTGTTTTAAATTTAGTCTGTGAAGTTTACCTAGTAGAAAAAGTAAGGGTATTAGGGAAAACTATTGGGGTTAGTACAGTCACAAACGAGGCAAGTGAAGACAGACTTAATTTAGCATTTACCATTTGACTCCCAATAGTTTATATAGGTCCACTGAAACCAGTTCCTAGCATTGGCAAAATTGCTGTTTACCTCTTCTCAATGCTTTGTGTTATGGTGCCTTAATTATAGTTAACCATGAAGTTCCAAGTGAAGCAGATCTTGTCAACACTGAAAAATTGTAAAAACCCAGATTTTTTTTTTTAATACCCTACTGGGATGTTGTTGGTGCAGATGGAGTAAAAGCCTGAAATTGCAGGTTGTAGATTATCCTCTGTACTTTCTGAAAACATCAACTACAGGTTGCTGTTAGCTTAATCCTGATCTGTTGAACTACTAGCAGTTGCTGTAGTTTGAAGCCTGCTCATTCTGTTAGAGACAGCCTGCTGTTAGCTTAGGGTCCAAATCCAGCCTTTAAGACAGAATGTTTTGTTTTGTTTCTGACCCTTTGCAATGCCTAAGTGTAGTCAATACTTGTGTTTGTTTTGGGATTTTTCTCTAAATTGCTGAGTAACAGATGTGTAGATGCAAAGTCAACTCGGATCCTGCAAGGTCTATTAGCTAGTGCTTATTACCATACATCCGAACCAGCAGTGTTGTCAGGCCCCAGCGGGACTGAGGGAGCTGCTGCTCTCCAGGCTCCATGAATGCAGCTGCTGCTCTCAAGCTCCATGCAGAATTACAGTTTCCAACAGCTGGTTCTGTACTGAGCAAACCTCTGTGCCGCAGTACTGCTCTGGTCCTGTGTAGCTGCCGCACAGTGCTGCGTCTGTCTCGGAGATGCTGCCTTTTGTAGAGCTGCTCTGGCTGTGTCTCTTTCACTGGGCTTCCCAGTCTGCTTCTGCCATTTTGCAGGGGTGAGGGGAAGTGAGAGGGGCTGCTCAGAGGAAAGCCATGCTGAGCCCCTGCTGGCCATGCATTTCCCAGGGTGGTTCCAGTGCCAGGGAGTCAGCATGGGGCTGGTGCTGCACCCAGGCTGGCTCCGCTGAGGAAGATGGATGTTGTGAGGTAGCTCTGTAGCTCCTTGGCTTTGTGAGCAGTGAACTTGCGCTGACTCTACTTGGGTGGGTCCCAGGCTTTGTTGCAGGGGACAGTATGTACTCTATAGCTCAGCCTGCCTTTATCCTAGATAATGAGTGTCTGTCTCTGTGTATTGATTCAGCCTGCAAAGTGGGCTGTGCAAAAGTGGATCCTAAGTTTAGAGTTGTCCACTCTTAGGTACTGTAGCTGCTGTAATGTTTTTTCCTCTATCTGGAGACAAAAAACAACCCAAACTTTGCCTTGTGGCATCTTCTCTTCAGCCTGATAGACAAAGTTAAAAGGAGTAATATTTATTTAACAGCAGAACATGGCATTCATTCCCATAGCTCTGTAAAGCTCAGTGGTGTGTGTATTTCAGCACATTGCCAATTAAACTGATCTGTTCCTAGTACACTCCGAGTAACTAAAACTTAACCCCCCTCCCCCTGCCAAACCCCAAAACAACAGCAAAGATAAATGCTTAAGACATTTAGTAAAGTGTCTTAATCTGGGGTTTGAGTCACAGGCAAAGTTCTGTTTAAATGAAAGTTGTGTGGGATCTGGAGTACTGTTCTGTCAAAATTTTGTAGAACTGACCCCTTCCCTTATAGTTTATGGTTCAGGTTAGGGTACAGGTATTGAACTAGCTGCACATTTGCCCTTTGCCTGTGCTGAGCACAGCCCAAGTGTTGGCTTTTATGAAATTCCCTGTCAAGATAACAAGGTACAGAGTTCTGTCTTTGTCTGAGGTAAGGACTCTGATATGAGTGTGTGGGCTTATCTAGGAGGTTTGGGCAGATGTCATTAATGAACTTGGCCAGTAGTAGTACCGAAATTTTTCTTTCAAGAGACTAATGCTTCTAAGGAAGTGCTTAGGGAAAAGAATTAGACAATGTGTGTTAGCTTATATAAAGGCTTACCACTCCGAGTTATGAGCTCGTTCAGCCTGGAGGCGTTAGGGACTGGGCACCTGGTGTCTCAGCCTGGGTCTTTGCTTGCCCTCACCACCCCCTCAGCTCCTTTTTTTGTTTTTTTTTTTTTT
>VZSC01014178.1:255242-269760 GCA_013398225.1 Steatornis caripensis | reverse complement strand
TTTTTTTGTTTTGTTTTTTTTTTTGTTTTTTTTTTGTTTTGTTTTGATTTGGTTTTTTGTTTTAAGGGAGAAAGGTGGCAGCTTTAAAATGCAACCAATCTCATCTCTGGCATGCAGACATCCACTCCTGTCTCCATATTTAACTTCTCGGTGTTTAGATAAGGCTTATGTTGAGTCTGTGTTTTCCTCATTTTGTTTTCTTTCCTAGGGGCAACATTGTGAGCTAAAACAATATAGTCTAATTGCAAATCTTTTACTAGGTCAACCTATTTTATAGTTAGAAATTAGACGCAATACAATTTCTCTTGGTGACTGTCTGTGGTAAAAGCTTATACAAAGTAGACCTAAAGGAGCAAAGCCATGTTTTGTTTGAACTATCGCTTATGATGTAAATCACACTCTCCATACTTAATTTTAAACTTCAAATGTTGGCTTCTCCTCATATGCCTTGGAAAATTACTCCAGTGGCTGAAAGTAAGCTACAAATATTAGTCTGGTATCGAATGCCAGCTGCTTGATCTAGCAGGAAAAAAGCAAAAGATTAAAAGAAGTTTGAAGTCTCTTGTCATTTAGATTATGATCTAGTTGTTGCTTAATTTTATGTTATATATTTCAGAAGTCAATTAGGCTGAGTATAAGAACTCAGTTTTCATGTATGTGTGGGACTGGGATGAGGACCTGATAGTACAAAGCTTCTCTTAAAATGCGGGCACCAGAACTGTAGGCAGTGCTTCAGTGATAAATGTGAAGGAGACACGGTGAGTGGACTGCTGATGGTGCTTCCCCTGCCTACATGCTCTGAGGTAATTTCTTCTATCTCTTGCAGCATCAAATATTCACCTAGACCTCACTTTCTTACTGGCATAACTAGAATCCAAGATAGTACCTGTGATGGAAATCTGGTCTGTATTCCTTTTTGTGTATACATGATCTTATGTTTGACTTGTCATAATCCATATTGAAATAAATTGACCGTGAGAAGGAATCTGTGACCATAACAAGTCCCTTGTTGCTTCCTCTGAATTAGCCAGTTTCTGATATTGGCAGGTTTTACTGTTAAATATTCTTCTTCCCAGGAATAAGTAAAATACAAACAGTACTAAGCCTAACCCTAATCTCTGGACATAAATAAAGCACCTTCTTTTCCTTTTCCTGGTGGGCTCCTATTTACCTGTTGATCGGATTAATTGATCACAAAGGTAAACATTTAACTCACTTGTATTTAAGATTATGCAGCTAAATTTTATGGGGTTTACATGCCTTTATTTAACTGTGAAATTATGATAATAGGGTTAGTTTGTGATTATGGCGATTCTTGTGACAGAAGCTCAGAGTCTGAGACAAATGGTGAGATTGCACTTCATTCTTGGTTGAATATTTGTATTATGGAAGTCTGGAGGTTTCTGAGTAGAGAGGAGAAAGATTTCATTACTGTATTACTATATGGTCTGATTAATTCTCAAATTAGTAATGTAAGAAACCATGCATTACAGATGAGCTTAGAAGTATCTCCTTTATTTGGTGAATAGCTAGTATGGCCATTGCAAGAGCTCCCAACAAGTGAAGGAAGCATTAGAATCTGTGGAGTGTTCCTTCTAAAACTATTTTATTTTCCGAATGTAATAGGACTTACAATAGAAAAGCAGGATGTAAAATAAAATATTTCTACAGTGTGGTTATGGCTGAATTGTGCAATTCAAAACCTGTCCTTTCCTCTCTACCACATATGAACTGATTTATATGTACTCCAAATACTGCATTGGATAAGCTTCAAATTAGTCTATTCTAAGTTGTTTAGATGAACTGCTCTTAAAGTGGTTCTCGGGAAGATGGAGTTTAGTATTGCATTATGCTCATTTTTCCAAAGAAGCTGAAAAGCCTGTTGTACTTCGCTACTTTTTTAGTGCAAAATGCTCTCCAAACTTTTGGAAATAAAGCCAGAAACAGCAAACCAGAGTCTTTAAAATAATATTTCGTTCCATACATCTGAAAGCAGTTTATGAAAAATGTTGTTAGCAACCTTAGATGGCACCCTTCAATTTAAAGGAATAGTAAAATGAGTCATTCTAAAAAAAAAAGTCTACAGTGGTTTTTGTCCAGTAATAGGAAAAGGGATTGACTCTGGATATAAAATGCTGACCTTTATTTCATTTGCATTAGGTAGAATTATTAACATTGTGTTGTAGGGGCTGTGGCACATTTTTGGCAAGCTGGTACATTCCTCCCTTTCCCTGCTGCTTCCTCCCACTTGAGCTTTTGTCTTTCTCCATTGGCTTTTTGAAGAGAGAAATGCGGTATGCATAAAGACCTCTGAAACTGTAACTTGAGTTTGTCTAAATTGTTACCATAAATTCAGACTACAGAAATAAGCAAAATTAAAAAGCTCCATTTTCTCATTTAAATAAAACCAAATATAGTTACGCTGTAGAATCAGGCAGTAGGAAATCAACTGCCTGGACTTCTGTAACCAAGATCTGGCAGAGCTGAGAAACATCTACTGTCTACGTTGATTGTGCCTGCTCCATGTGTGTTTGTGTATCATCGTTTCTCCATCGAGAAGGCTATTGTGAAAGATGACAGTTAAATAAATTAAGAAAAAAACCCAACACAAGAAGTGTATGATGGTATGCTGAACTTAAATTTTCATTGTCAAACCTATCTGATGCCCAACATAATGTAGCTGAAAATAGTTATCTGCTATGAGCTGTTACTTTGGAGGATTCCTTTTAAGCCTGTCATATGCAAAACCCTGTTAGCAAGGTTCGAAGGTGGCTCTATGCACTGCATGCACAGATCTTTTATGAACAGCTGTGGAATGCTACATGTGTGCTTGTTTGTAAAACAAACAGATAGTAACTCTTCCCCTCTACCTCTGTTTATATATAGACACAGAGGAATTAAAAAGCATCATTTGTTTTCAGGCTGCTTTTTATTTATTCAATTTATTGAAATAGTCTGTGAAAAGTAAAGTTCTCCTTTAAATGGATATGGAAGTAGTTTAGGACTAATATTTAAGCAAGCAAGTATTTTTCATAAAGCTAGTAATATTTTACTTTAAAGATATTTCCCTATGATATTTTACATCTAAAGCTGAAGAATTATGTCCCTGAGATGAGAAGAGAGAAATGGGGACGGTGGGAAAAAACCCTTTGACTGATAGCCAAGGATATCTAAAAATGGGACATAAATAGTAATATTAATTTTCCTTTTTATGTACTCTTCAAATTTTATGCAATACTAACAACAGAAGGTAGGTGTAATACTTGTTAGGGGAAAAAAAGGAAAATGTTCTGGGTGAAACATGGAGAGGTGGCTGGTTCTTTTCTGAATGTTGCAGTTTCTCAAGTTTTATAAGGTGCTGTGGTCCTAGGGAGGGTAGAAAAATGTTCTGTAACAGTATCTTGCAGATATGGCGTCTGTGTGTACACAGTAGCATTGAATCTTAGAAACAATGTCAAACTGAGTAAACCAAGTGCTTGGTTTTTTAAAAAGATGTATTTAAAAAAAAAATCTCTATTTCCCTAGATTCTGTATATCTCCTTGGATCAGGGTTTCTGGCTGTCACTGTGCTCTTACCAAATTCACATCTGTAATGCCTTTACAGTTATAACTATTATCCTGAGTTACAAAATTTCTGACAAAGCAGAATAGCTAATAAATTGATAACAGAAGACATCCGGCTACTTCCAGACAAAGCTTTTCAAGTGTTGTCAGACACTTCCCCTTCCACTTGCCTTTTTTTTTTAAAAGTATCTAAGTATCTTCTCTAGGAGATTGTCATGAAAGTTCAGAGATGCTTAAGAAGGTGGGGTTCAGCTTAACTGGTGAAATGTTGCATCCTGACAACTCTTGTTATGGTCAAAACTGTTGATCAGGTCAAAGGTTTCAAATATTCAACTATCACACAAACCTTCCAGCTATGTTAAGTTCAGATCCTTAGTGCTAGGCTGGCATTGTGGCTTTTCAGTCTCATCTGTTGTCTTAGTGTGTGTTGGTGAACCACTGTTGCCATTGTCTGCCCCGATGTGTTGAGAAATGGAAACGATTGACCACTTGAAATGTTTTAATCTGTACAGTCATTGGGTTTTCCTCAAGAACAAACTGAACAGCATGTTAATTTTAGTAAAGTTGAGTTAGGGAAACATTGATTGGGTGAGTAATACTTTTCTTTTGTCCATGTGGGCAAACCAGTTTTTCTCATTCAGTAGTAACCAGCATAATATAAAACATGTGTATTTAGGTAGTAGTTTGTTTCATTTGTAATCTAGTATTTGGGGGGATTGTTTGAAGTTTTCCTGTGCTGCTTATATCGATCTCGACATTTCAAACTGTAAAACTGTAATGAAACCAGCAATATGCTTCGGGAAAGCTAGCAGAAAATTCCATTATTCAGCACCTGAAGACCTTTTATTTTGGTTTTACCTCTTTATGAATGTCTGCTGCTGATTGTTCTCTCATCAGTTGTCCACAGAAGTCACAATACGCTTATGTGCAATTTAATGCAGACAGGTGACCTGGTGGGGGTTTAAACTGCAATATTTAGTAGCACTGTCCTGGTCATATAGCTGTTTGTGAAAACAGAATGTCCTTAAGCAAGTCAGTTGAGAAATTTGGCCTAGCAGAGCTCATTGTTAGTGTTCAGGAAAGCTGTGATGAGCTTGTTGCTGGCTTTCATATTGAAGACTGAGCTATGATATTTCTAGCCCTGGAGAGAAACTCATTATTAAGGATATGTTTCTTCTCCTTATATGTAGTGAAATCTGTAAGATAGCAATGGTTTCTTATTCTAGGGCCTTCATCTATTGAGTTCAATTTTGGGTTTTGGGCATACTGTAATTAAAAACAAGTAGCAGGAAAACCATTCCCTATACATCCTAAAGGTACTTAGATTATTATTTTTTTCCTTAAATTTTTTTTCTTTTCTTCCAGACTCAGGTAGCATAAACAGATATGTTGTTGTCACAGTTTAAAGCTGGGCTGGCTATTAAATGGATGACAGATGCTCTTTGTTAACCCCCTCCCTCCTCAAAAGGGGGGAAAGAGAAAAGGGAAAGAGACTTATGGGTTGGAAAAGTTAAAACAGCTTTAATCTAACTACAATAATAAGGTATTATAATAATAGGAAGAATAATAACGAAACATATACAAATATATACAAAACCAATATCAAGCTCCCCCCTCCCTGATGGATGAATACATCACCCAGATGCTGCAGGGCATGCCCCAGGAAAGTCCTGGGCTGTACTCAGCAGCAGACGGGAACTGGATTCAGGAATGCTCAGATCAGAATCGGAGGCAGAAGAATTGGGCAGAGTCCTCCTCCGGTGCTTGAGCAAGGAACTGGGCAGAGCTGGAGAGCAATATTCTGCAACATCACCAAGACCTCTACTGACAACCCCAGGCTGGGCTTAAATAGGCTCCTGGGCCACAGGTGTGGGTGGAAGCACCAGGTGAGGCTGCTTAGGGTCCTTAAAGCCCATCAGTGCCCTCAGGCCCCCATCCATAAAAGGAGAGAGAGTGACCCTTGTGATCCCTCAGCTTTGTACTGAGCATGATGTGTATGGGATGGAATACTGCATTGGGTCAAACAAGGACAGTTGTATAATAAATTTTATGTTTTGTTTGATGATTGTTAGCAGTGGCCACTAAAGAGGGTGAGATTTGCTAACAAACACAGAAATTTTCTTTGGGAAAGAGGAGTAATTCTATTAAATGGTCCATGGCATGGAAATGATCATTTATACTAGTTAACCAAAGTTTCTCAGTTTTGTAAACTAAATTCCATTTCTTTAGAAGTCAAAGTAGTAAAAGACCAGGTGGAGTTGTCTGATGAGCTGTCTGACCTGTGAATACCAGTAAGAACTTCCTGCTTTGCTGTACTGAAGCTTTTTCTGAATGCATGTTTTGCTAAGAAACTAACTACTGCAACTCTAATAGAGCTGCATATCTGTTAATTACTGAACGTTACCAGTTTCTGGACAAAAATAGTTATTTGAAAATCTTTTAATAGAAACACTTGTTGTCAGTCGATCACACTTTTTCCTTGAATGTGTGCAGAAAGAACTTGTAGAGGTACAAAGCAGTCTCTGCTTTCCATGCTCAGATGCCACTTCGGATGTAAATGCTGAGTGGTGTGACCCATATCAGTGTTTCAAGTCAGACTTTCAAATACAAATTGTGTTGATGTGGACACAGCTTTGGGTGTGCTGGCCTTTAGGGAGGCTTGGCATGTCATGGATCTCATGTTGATACCTGCATTTTCACTTCTGGTATTGAGAAATAATACAATTTTACTTTTTGAATGCATGAAAGTTAATGATAACTGGTACATGAAGACAGTTTAAATAAACAATACCAATTTTTGTAGAACCTAATTTTTCTTCTTTACTCATTTGTTTTGGTACCTGTTCCACAGACTTTTGAATCTGATGGGTTAAAAGAAATACTGATTTGTACTGGTATGATGTATTTTCACTAGTAAAAATACTCACTCAGGCAGGTCTTCATATTCACTACCACGCTTCAATAGACACGAAAAAACCTCACTGACTTGTGTCTGAAGTTACCACTCCCAAAATTTCTTCATCTGCCACTCTACATTTGTTGACTCAGTTGTGGAACTTAGTAGAAGTAGATGAAAAAGCTGTACGCTGGCTGTTTCAGTTTGTGTGGTTTGGGGTCAAACAAAAATAGCAGTACTTAGGTTGGAAAGAGGGAGGACTGTGCTGACCTGATTATACTTGTAAATGCATTGGAGTTTTACCTAGAGCACTGACCCAAAATGGGTGCTTGTTTTGAAATAGACTTAATTAAAGTTTTGTTCAAAGACTTTTTTTGTAAACCTGTTAAATCAGTTTGGGAGCCACTGATTTGTAGGAAACTGGTTAGGGATGTACTGTTGTTTTTCTCTTTCTTGTTTTTTTGTTGTTGTTTCTACAGTTGTTCTGAGTCCTTGTGCCTTTAACTTACATCACACAGTGGCAGAGTGGCTGGGATGCCTTCAGCTGGAGAGAATTGTCTGAGAGAATGGCAACAGCATGGCACAAGGACGAAGACGAGTGGTAGGAAAGGAACATTCAAGTTGTATTAATTAGTAAAAGCCATGTACACCCTTGTGTGCGCTGATTGCTTGTGGGCTTGAGGGAGGGGAGATGCTGGTGTCCTGTAGCCGCTTTTTGTTACCCTGAGAATTAATTTGATACATGATACTTCTTACCAGCCTCTGTCATATGCTTTCTGAAAATCCAAATACGTTTTTCATCTTTATACAGCTCAGCTAAATGTAGTTGATAGAAATTCTGGTGGACAACTAAAGTATATCTGGATTTCTACAAAATTGGGTTTTGTTTGTCCCACTTACGAGACTTGAAATTATTTATTATTTTGAGAAAGGCTAAAGTTTGGGAAAATGTTGTTTTTTGTAAGTGTAGATGATCACATATCCATCTGTCTTGACAGATGTCAGGCTGCTAATATCAGCTATTCTATGCTTCCCTGAGTTTTTACTGCTGCTTTTTGTTTGAGACACTTTGTTTAAAGCGGCTTATGACCCTAAAGTGTGGTTTGTAACTAATTTTCAGAACTGCTCCTAGCACCCTTTAAATGTGAGTGCAACATTTGCTATCCTGTGGCATAAAAGCTGGCTTCAGTATGTGTATATTAGTAGCTCAGTCATTTGCTGTGTAGAGGCAGAGCTCTGTAATGCATACTTTCCAGACCTAGTGAGGAGTTTAAATTATTTGTTCTAACGCTTCACCTCTTGACATGTGTATGACAGTGCCGTGCCCTAGAAGTGCAGAGCAGGCTGTAAGGTACAGGTTGGTACGTAAGATGAAAGAGCTGTATGTTCTAAAACACCAGAATACATAACCATGGGGATGCATCGTTTCAGTTTCCTGAAAGTAACAATTCACTTTCATCACAGTTATAAACAGGGAAGTTGTGCTATTGTTGAGCAGACAGCTGTCTCGCTACCTAATCACGCTCATTCCAGTGCATATCACATCTGTCAGGCTCTCAATTTTTGACTGCAGGAGCAAACTTAGCCATCATTAGCATGATACTTGTGTTGTAAGGTTAAGCAGGGTAGAGAGGCGATTTGGAGCTAATTCTAACCAGTTGGTTAAGGTTTCCTTGACTTGTTTGTATTGTATTAAAATGGTTAAGTTAGAATACGCCCAGTAAGAAGTTTTTCAAGAAGTGTCTTTTCCCTTATTTTGTACTTTTTTGAATCTGAACTTAACTGCACCTCCTGCTTGTTTGTGTGGGAGGAATGACAGTAATGGAATGTAGAAAAGATATGACTGGGAGCAGCTTTGGACCTCACTTTTCAGGTAAGCATTCAGGGACACGAAGGGCAACAAGAAAGTCTTCTGCAAGTATATCAGCAGCCAAAGGAAGAGTAGGGAAAACATGGAAACAGCTGAGGTACTTGATGCCTTTTTTGCCCTGGTCCTTATTGGTAAGATTTGCGTTCCGGAGTCCCAGGCCTCGGAGACTAGTGGGAGTCTGGAGCAATGAAGACAGCCTTGGTAGAGAAGGACCAAATAAGGGGACATTTGAACAAATTTGCTATAAGGAAGTCTGTGGGACCTGACAGAATGCATCTGTGAGTGTTGAGGGTGCTGATGTTGTAGCAAAGCCACTCTCATTTATTTTTGGAAGACTGTTACAACAGAAGATAATTCCTGAGGACTGGAAGAAAGCAAATGTCACTCTTGCCTCCAGGATAGGCAAGAGGGTCTGGGGTTTTACAGGCTGATCAGCCTTACCTTGAACCCTGGGAAGATGATGGAGCAAATTCTCCTGTGAAGCCATTTCCAAACATATGGAGGACAAGAAGGTGATTAGCAATAGCCATCGTGGATTTACAAAAGGGAAGTCATCTTTGACCAACCCATGAGCCTTCTGTGATGGAATGAGAAGGTTGCTGGATGAGGGAAGAGCAGCCGATATTGTTTGACTTCAACAGTGCTTTTGACGTTTTCTCTGTAACACCGTCATGGACAATCTAGTGGATGATGTACAGGCTAGATAAGTAGACACTGAGGTGGATTGAAAACTGGCTGAAATGCTGGGCTCAAAGGGTTGTGAGCGGTGGCACAAAGTCCAACTGGAGGCCAGTTACTTAGTGGTGTACCCTAGGAGTTGATAGTAGGGTCTGGGCTGTTTAACATCTTCATTAATGACTTGAATGATGGGACACAGTGCACCCTCAGCAAGTTTGCAGCTGATAGAAAAGTGGGAGGAGTGAGTGACACAGCAGATGGTTGTGCTGCCATTCAGAGGGACCTTGACAGGCTGAAGAAATGGGCTGATGGGAATCTCATGTTCAAAAAAGTTCAACAAGCAAATCTGCTAGGAGGATATCTGCATTCCAGCACTGTTATCCCCGTACTTCACTGTTCGTACCATTGCCAATGTACTGTTTGTACTGCTGGCAGACTGCTAGTACTTGGGCAGCATACTGCTGTTTAAATGTGGTGATTAGACTGAAAATATGCAAAACTGGAGAGAGCTATCAAAGTCCTAGAGAAGAATGTGATAACAAAACTAAAACATTTATTTTAAGGGTACTTGAAGTGTTGAGGAGACAATTTTCACAGCTCTGGACCATTATTTAAATGTTACTTGATGTCAGAGTTCAATGAAGCGAGGAATGTGAAAGTGGGTTTGATCACAGCTTATGTAACGATTTGCACCTTGAAAACTTACAGGGTTGCTGCTGTCTAGCCCCGTGTTGCTGAACCCACAGCCTATTACGCTTGGTACCGTCAGCCCTACTGCCACAAGTTGCATGCAGTTTGTAAGTTATTTCTTCATGAAAATGAAACATCTTGTCCAGCTGTCTTTAAGTCTTCAGAACTAATGTTGCCATTTTACATTATAGTTTGCTTAAGCACATCTTGATTTCAAGATTTGAGATGTTCGTATAGTCTGGGTTTGCAGTTCTCATCTTTAGAAATGTTTTGGCTGGAGTTAATGGTTGCACAAAAAGTGGATTGTGAAGACATAAAGCCTTTGAGTATGAAGGCTAAAAGGAGTGGTGGAAGAGGAGGAACGCTAGGAGCAGACTCCTTAAGTTGTCTGTTTGTGGCTAACCAAAATAGCTTTAATAGAACTGTTGTGGTGTAAGTATGACAAGTTTTATGAGAAAGCAGGTTAGTTGGCTGAAGGTTTAGAAAAAAACAAATCTCTCCTAGTATACTGGATCTAGAAATATTGTTCTATATGCTCTGTGGATTCCAAGGTACTGTTTTATAACTACTTTTAAAGGAGTATTCTCAAGCTTATTTATAAATCAAACTTCTGAAGACTTAAATTTGCTGGAGCATTTTCTGTTGACGAATATACCTAAGTGCCTATGCATCATCACGCTGCAATCAATTGCAATCAGTTTGGCAGTTGCTTAGATAATCCTTGTTGGAAGGAATATGTCAATGGAAAGAGGGTCTGTTTTGATCCTAATAATGCAAGCTGGAATGTGTGTTGTCTGCTGGATTGTTATTTGAAGTGGATGCCAGAAATTCTTATGATAACATCAATGATAATCATTATGCCAATTTAAGGAGACACCAGCTCCACCCCAGAAGTTCATAGGAAACAAAATCTGGAAAATTTGTTCCAAGATGAGACTGTATATTGGCCCTGGCATACCTCTCACTTACCACAAATGTGGATACCCAAATTCCAGAAGCCTGTCTGCTGTGTGACCTTAGTTTTATTTCTTGTCTATGAAACTGATCTGAGAATTCTGAGATGCTCTTGGCAGGGAATTGATACAAAAAATATTTATACAGTTGCAGCTGTGAGGTTCTTCCTCGTTTACATACTTGATTCCAGATATATAGATCCAATCAGGAATTAAGTGGGTTGATGTTCTTTTTAAAGGGATGGTAGTCAGTCAGCTCCCCGATATGTGCGGTAGAGTGACTGCTGTGTAGTTTGTTGAAGATTCTGAAGTGGCAACACAGTTAAGTGTTTTAACAGAGGTGATTTCTCATTTTAAATAGGGATAATTATGGCACAGTGTAATATGTGAACCGTAGCATTACAAGCTGGTAAGCAGTCCAGGAAGCTATAAAAATTCAGCCAAGGTTTTTTGATAAACTTCACTCAGTCTGAAATTGGACCTCAGGAATTAACTTTTGCACTTAGATCTTGCTCAGTGCGATTTAAGCTGAACCCTAAAAATACAGTGACAGCAAAACAGTTTTGTAACAACTCTCTGAAGAAGTGAATTTTTTTTTGCTCCGAGCTTGTAAAAGCCCAAGTAGCNGGACCTCAGGAATTAACTTTTGCACTTAGATCTTGCTCAGTGCGATTTAAGCTGAACCCTAAAAATACAGTGACAGCAAAACAGTTTTGTAACAACTCTCTGAAGAAGTGAATTTTTTTTTGCTCTGAGCTTGTAAAAGCCCAAGTAGCAGCTCATAATACAGCTGTGCTTTCTAAAAATTTATGTTTATGAATTTTTTCCATCTACTAACATTTTATCGCTATTTAAAATAGCATTTGTGAATTTAGCAATACTTTTAGTTCCTGAAAAATGCAATCTCAGTATTGCTTTGCTTTGTAGGAAAGGATGTATGTGTATTATGGGGAATCTGTAAGTCTTGACTTCTCATTTGTTCAGTCTGGATTATGTGATTTGCTTTGTCATTGTAAAAAAAGTACAGCATGTAAGTGTGCTTCACTGTTTGAACTACATACTAATGTATGCAAGCTCGAATTTGACTCTGACTTGGCTCTGCGTTTTGCTGTGTGTTGCTTGCACGATTCTCTTTGCTATTTGATAAAATGACATTCTGTCCCTCAAAAATTCTTAGCTATTATTTTCATCTGATGTTAAAAACTGGGGTAATGTGTTTTATGTAATGTATTCAGAGCTTGAACTGGAAAAAAAAATAACTATTTGACAACACATCTGCCAGCTTTTTTTCTTCCCCATCTCAGTTTCAAATGCAGATATCTAGAAATACAAACTGATTGGTGACACTTGGTATTGAACTGAGAGCAAGCTCGTCCAACTGTCTCACTCCAGTAGACATTTTTAAGGGTTTATAGCACTAAACCAAATCTCACTGAATGAAGCTTTTATGTAGTTTTCAGTAGACATTTTACTAAAAAAAGATTAAAATAATGTAGCTTATTTGTTCAATGCTCTCTATTTGCAGGAACTTCAAGAAAAATGTGGAGATCAATGCTCCATCTTGGGGAGAAATGGTAACTAAATATAAAGGTCTGATAATAAAAACCAGTAAAACCATATTTGAAGTAGTCATTCAAGTAGCCTGGGCCAGTCATTTTGTTCACTGTGTACTTGATAAGACTTCTTGACCAGTAAAGCAGTAATTTTACTTGGGAGGGGAATTGGTAAAGTATTACGGGTTCATTTAGGAGTCCTGCAGTTTATTACTGACCTAAACATCTTGTTCTATAAGGACTTGGTGCCAGTACTAAGAAACAGGGAAAATGAGCCTGATCAAAATACTTGTTGACCTTGTTCCATATGTCATGGGCATCTCCTCACAGGTTTGGGGATGTAGTTCTAAAAAAGGAGACACAGAAAAAGCCACAAAATCAGTAAACATCCCATCTTTCCTAAACAGGTGAATACAGTTTTCTTGGTGAACAGACCTGGACTATATTCTGATAAATTCCAAATCTCTATACTGGAACAAATAGCAAATAAGTGTTTTGTTCTCCTAAACCAGTTTCAGGAAACATGTAACTTCAAAACAGAATGGATGTAACAAATGAAAGCTTTTACACAAGACCACCACATACAGAGCTTAACAAATGTATTGTCCCTAGTTCATTGCAGAAGTGGACATGTTCTATAGGATTTCTAAAGGGGACAAGACTGGGTAGAAAAGCCTCGATGTTATTAGACAATTTTTTTGGAAGGCAAAATAAGTTACTAGCAAAACTGTATTTATTATCCTAATCTCCAAATTTGTACGCTTGTTACTGCTTTCCTGACAGGATGTTTTGGAGGACAGTGTGTCCCTCCCTTGAGGTCAAGGCAGGACAGGGAATAGATCTTCATCCTTAAGAACTGGAGCCATTTTAAACAATGATGCACCTTTGATATGTGATTGTCTGCAGAGAAGAAGGGTATCGGCTACAACACTTCCTCATATTGTTGTGTACTCAGAAACACGTCACTACGAAAGTCTCAAATCTTTGCAAAGTCCATGTTGTAAACTGGAGTATGTGCAAAGCTGTAATTTATGAAAGCTCAATTTCTTGAAGACCTTTGTACTAATCAGTTTAAAACTCTACCCTTGCTTTGTAGATTTAGTTTAGCAAGTTGTTTAACTCCATGTGACACGGCTGTTTTGAATGTAGCAAGATAAATGTTGAGGTGGATTTTTTTTTGGTTGCTTGGTTGGTTCTTTTTTCCTCCCCCTGCCCACCCCCCACCCCCATGATTGTTAATTTACATCCTTCACATTATATATATAGACTGACTAGTAAACAACTCTATGGTAGAATTAGAGGGCTGGGTTGATGGGGATTTTTTGGTTTGTTTTTAAAGCTGTGTTTTCTGCTGAAAGTTTTCTTGTGAACTTTCTTCTGTGGAGCACCTCCCTTCTGTCTTTATGGAGCTGTGAGTTGGTGTTAGGTGAGCACTGCTTCTAGATTACTTGAATTACTGATGCTCATTATGTAGGTTTCCCAATTCGAAGGAGTGTCACTAGTTTAATTTCAGTGGCATTTCAATGGATGTAACATTTCAAGAACTACTTGACACAAGGAATGCAGGAGATACCATGCCAGCTAATGAAGATTGGGCTTATTTGCTTATTGGCCTGCACACTAAATTCCGAATCAACAGTTTAATGTGTTTTCTCGGGTGTAGCACTCTGCTTATGGGGGCGCTGGTTTAGAAAATCTGTCCTGAAAGTGTTCTCCAAAACATCCCATTCTCCTTTTGACATATAAAACACTTTTAGATGAGTGCAAAGGAGCTGTCTTGTAAATTAAAATGAAATTATGAAGGTGTGTGTGTTCTGCTGTGTTGTTGTGTTTTTCCCTAAGATCTGAATGTAAATCTGATCTCTGATTACAACTAAAAGAGCTGCCAGAAGATTAATGCAATGGTTTGATAAGCTCTTTTGGGAGGAGGATTGGGAATGAATATCAGTTTTCGTAAAAGGTTTGGGTTTTTTATGTTTTAAAAAAAAAAAGCTACTCTAGTCAGACAGTAGACTCTGCTGACCAGAACATCCTTCGAAACAAAATCATTATTGATACAAAGCTGTAGACTCGCTTCAAGGCAGAAATTTTAAGTGCGGATACTTGCTAGGAATTTAGGATTTTGTTAAGAAGTGGCTGACTTGCAGAAAGCCACATAGAATCATAGAATCATAGAATGGTAGGGGTTGGAAGGGACCTCTAGAGATCATCTAGTCCAACCCCCCTGCTAAAGCAGGTTAGCCTAGAGCAGGTTGCACAGGAATGCATCCAGGCGGGTTTTGAATATCTCCAGAGAAGGAGACTCCACAACCTC
>VZSC01014178.1:209266-254340 GCA_013398225.1 Steatornis caripensis | reverse complement strand
GGAGTGACATTGGCTTTCCTCCAATCCTCAGGCACCTCTCCTGTTCTCCATGACTTTTCAAAGATGATAGAGAGTGGCCTAGCAATTACCTCCGCTAGCTCCCTCAGCACGCGTGGATGCATCCCATTGGGACCCATCGATTTGTGGGTGTTCAGTTTGCCTAGCTGCTCTCTAACCCAATCCTCATTGACCAAGGACAAGTCCTCTTTTTTCCGTGCTTCCTCTCTTATCTCCAGAGTCTGGGAGTCCTGAGGGCCAGTCCTAGCAGTGAACACTGAAGCAAAGAAGGTATTATCCCAACTTCAATTAAATATGTAGAATTCTAATAGAAAAATGATACTGTAATTAATAGCACATAGCAATTTCATCAGGGATTGTCATTATTTGGTAATTCTAAGTAAACTAGATGTAATTCTGGTGCACTCGTGGCAGCTGATATGGGAAAAGGATAGGAGAGGAAATAATGGGAGGCAGGGTGCTTAGGCTATTTGGGTTAGGTTTAATATTCACAACATAGTGGTGCGTTGACTGCTGTGATGAAAACTTTCTGTTAGTACTTTCAGAGAGATGAGGAAGAGGGATTATAGCTGTGACTTTCCTACTGAGAGCCTTTAATTTTGGTTTCTACAGAAATGAAGAGGACAATTGTCCACTCCTGAGCCTTCCTGAATATAAATGTGATGTTGCTTTTCACTTACTGGATTGATACTGTGTGGATTTTTTCTTTTTTTTTTTTTCCTGAAAAGTGCTTTCTTTCCTCTGCTGTTTTTAATGGAACGGAAAATAGAGATGAAAAGGCATTAATTTTCCTGGAGGCCAGAGTTTGCAGTGAGGCACTTTCGTCTGTCTCTTCTTTGTGTGGGTTGCTGAGGATTGAAATCGGTCAGGGCAGCGGGGCAGTCCACCTGGGAAGCGGTGACGGAAGGGCACAGTGGAGCGGCGCTGGGCTGTCTGAAGACCTTTGTCCTCATTGTACAAAGTACATACAGTACTTGCTCAAGCTCGTCTTTAACCCATAATCCCAAGCATAGTAGTGATTTGGATTGATTTAATTCAGGAAGCATTTTTGTGTGCGGATGAAGGGGCTGAGACAAGACTGTGTAAGAGCCCAGCGATATTCTGTAGTGAAAATTTACAAGTTAAGTGCACTGGCAGTCTGTCACTAACTTAGGTTTTGCTATTAACATGAGAACTTGATTTTGTACTTTGGTTACCTGAAGTCTGGTGGAAGGTTGGGGTTTTTTGTCCCTTACATTTGCCTGTAGGGTATTTTGCTGTAAGCGAATGTGTTCAAAACATAACACTTTGATATATGTTTAAATAGTAATTGGTGTTGGGGGTGGGTGTTTCCTGATACTTAATGATGGTTTAGAAGACTTAGTCATCGTTGGCCAGGAAATACCAATTCCAGATTAGATCGAGTTCGGTTATCTAAAAGATATTTCAGTGTCCGTCTGAATGTGGTACTTTGTCAGAGACATTGTGTTCATAATAGCATCTTGTTTTGGTGTTTAATTATAGAATGAGTAGTGGTATGTGGGTTCTGTGTGCTATAAATATGTTGTCTTGGAGTCACTGCCTCTGCTGCCCCAGGTTTTGGGAAGTGGTCAGACAGTGTTCCATGAAACTTGACAAATTCTGTAACTCTAAGAATTGCTTTTGGGTTCTCAAATTAAAGAATACTTCTCCCCCTTCTTTCCCCTCCCCCCCCCCGACAACCGTAATTGTTGTCTATGTAAATTTTACAGTATACTTCAGTTTGGGATTAAAACTGCATCTTTTCAGGTTGATCAAGTTCCCTTCCACTTTCCAAATGGAAGTGATGATTTCGTGAATCCTCAGGAAGTATTTTTTTCCCTCAAGAGTCTTACAAATTGTTTTATTCCCCAAGGAATAAGAACCTATGTTCTTCAGTTTACAGATTGACTGGGTGCATGTATGTACTTTTTCCGTGCCATTGACAGAAAGTTAAAGCACTGATATTAGAAAAGTGGTGATTTTTTTCTCTCCCCTGCCTGCCTCCGCAACCTTTACACAAATTGAAGGAGGGGAGGGGCTTGTTTTGCTTATTTGTACTTTTTCCTACCATAGCAAAAAGCATTTTAGACTTGTGTTGGATTTTCACAAAAGCTCATCAAACTTTTTTCCAAGGTGAATTACCAGTCTTTTGATAGGGCTAAACAGATGCCACGATAAACTTTAGATTACTATTTAAGCGATCTTGAGAGATAAAATACCAGTAAGGCTGAGTAATGTTTCCTTTTTAATCCCATTCATCCTGCTTAGCTCATTTTAGATAAAGATGTGCCTCCGCCTTGCAGGAAAGGGTGCAGATGTGATAAAGCCTTTTGTACCAGCCCGTAAACTGAACTGGTCAAATAAATTAGATGTGGAGTGTATGGTAGATGGTGCATAATGATCTTAGTAGCTTTGGTTATGTAAAACCAAACCAAACAACTCCCAAATTGCAGATGACCTCCTACATAATAAGTGTATCTTGTTACTGTATAGCTTGTGCATTTTTTGTGTGTTTTTTCTAATATTGCGAACTCTCTCAAGGGCCTGAAATTCCAGATGTATTTTATCACCTCATATAACACTATATGAAAGCACAATATGTGTGTGGGTATAAATTCATGATGATGTTACTCTTCTGTGGTTAGATAGTCAGAATCTGGAACTTGTAAAGTCCTTCTCCTAGCTAAAAAAACCCAACACATAATGTTGGCAAAAATCCATTGCTCAGTGTTAAGGTTGGACTCTGAATCTTTATCTTATTTTAAGATTGAGTTATTGAATTTAAACTTTCTTACAAAAGATTAGATTTGATACAGTTATGAGGCAAAATCACTTCTCCTGCTATAGCTGTACTATTCTGCTGATTTGAGGCTGCTTAATGCCTTATTGTGAGAAGTGGTAATCCTGAGAAGTGCTCTTATCAAATATAGGCACGTGCAATTGAAAAGGGATGGGATATTTTACAGCAAATACCTAGAAAAAGAGGTATGCATATTATAGTGAACTTTTTTGTCATGCAGCAGCGTGTTTAGTAAGGGTGGTGCATCTTAGTGGGTGGGCAGCAGTATGTTACTTCCTACAGCAACAGAGCTGCTGTCTGGGAATCCTCACTCTTCTGCTGTCTTTGGCAAAGCAGGCTCTTTGCAGCTGGGTGCTCTCTAATTTTCAGATGGATAATTAGTCCCCATTCTTCTAGGACGTGTGCATCTTATTACTTGATCTCTTTAAACCCAGTAACAGCTCACATAGGGTTCATACAGTCATACATGGCTCTATGCCTACGCTTTTAAGCAAGTGGACAAGCATTAGCTGATAGTGATAGAATAAATAAGCTTAAGAAAACTTGACAAAAATTCAGAGGGTGGCATATACCAATATCAGAAAACCCTGGTAGTTATAACCAAATACTGGCTTTTGTTTTCTGATGTTAAAAAAAAAAAAGGAAAAAAGTATTTGTAAGTATTTGCAGACCCCTCTTCCAGAGATACTTTGCTCCAGCCTTTACTGTCCAGGTAAACCATGTTGACTGAGTATTTGTGGGGAGCTGAGGGGGGATAAAAACCACCAGTGTCTTTTGTAATTCAAGGCTGAAGTGAGAAATTCTGGGAATGTCTTCCTGACTGTATCAATCTCACTTCCGTGTTTTGGCCTCTTTCCTTCTCAGGACAGGTGAATTTTTTTCACCTATAGTCTTGTAAAAATTTATATTGGGACTTAACTGTGTAAGTGTGGGCCTCTACCATTAAGTATTATGCTGCTTTGCAATAGGCTGAAACTTCCTGCTGTCTAGGCTTGTAACTGTCTTACTAATATACTTAGAGATCCTTTCTTCTGCACATTTATTTTTATAGATGCATGCTGAAGAGTAAAGTAGCTCTGTCAGTCACCTGACAAACTTGGACACCATGCAGGATTCACGAATAACACTCAATTCAATTTACAGAACTAAATATACTACGTGGTTTACATACACGAGATTTTATGTAGACAGTGTGAGTGCTGCTTCTGGTGGAATATAACAAATGGCAGTCACAGTAAGCTGCACTAGTTTCTATAGCAGGATATAGCTGCTGCTTCTAATAGAGGTGTGCTAATGTATTGTGACTGTAGTAGTCCCTTACAAAATGTTTGTTGGGGAGTCAAGTGTCTCAGAACTGATGCAGGTGCTACCAAAACCCTTGCAAAACCAGGCAGCTGAAGATGGCTTCGGTTTGTGTGCACCGGTGTCTTACAGATGTGAGTTAGATACCTCGCACGTAGCCTTTATTTTGACCTAAGGCCATATCCAGTTTGTTTAGATTTCCCAGAAGCATTTCAGTGTACCTGACCCAGGATGAGGGCTGTCCAGGCCCTACCTGTTGCGTGTCATGTCTGTGTACCTAACGCGAGGGGATGTGGGTGGTGAAGAGAATTTACAGGGAGCGTCTCGGGGCAGTGTGTTCATCGAAGCCCGTGTCACAGCCACGTTCTTGCCTTACGCTCGCTCTCTTGCAGAGGTTTGCCTTTTATGCTCTGAATTGTGGAGAACTGTATCTGGATTTATTTGTGTGTAGGGTAACTGGCCAAGTCTGTGTGGGTAGTAATCGGTGGACTTCTTGAAACAACAGATTTTTTTTTTTTCAAATGGTAAGTTAAATACTATGGAAACCAACAACTTAATTCTATAGGTAAAAGCAAGTGTTTTGTAAGAGGCTTTTCTTTGCAAAATCTGTGTGGACTGGATTCCAGTTCTTGAACAAGGTATTTTGCTAGTACTTCTGATTGAATTAGGTGCTACAGTGCACCCTCGGATAGTTCTGCTTTCTTTAACCAGTTGAGTAACATGTTTTTTCCCTGAACTAAGCTTGTGAGCTTCCCCTTCTTTCTTAAAAACAGAATACCACATCTTTTTACCCTATGATTTTGCAAGTTTTAAAATTTGAAAGATTCTATGAAAGATTGTAAATGAATTGGGAGGCATCCTCAGGAAGCTCATTCCTTTTTTTAAATACGCATCCTAATGTAGCTGAGAACATCATGTATGTGCTGGTTTTGGCAGGGTAGAGTTAATTCTTGTCATAGTAACTAGTATGGGGTGATGTTTTGGATTTGTGCTGAGAACAGCATTGATAACACAGGGATGTTTTCGTTATTGCTGAGCAGTGCTCACACAGAGCCAAGGCCTTTTCTGATCCTCACCCCACTCCACCAGCGAGGAGGCTGCGGGTGCACAACAAGTAGGGAGGGGACACAGCTGGGACAGCTGACCACACGGATATCCCACACCATATGGCATCATGCTCAGCATATAAAGCCGGGGGGAAGGTTGGCCAGGGGGCTGCTGCTCGGGGACTGGCTGGACATCAGTTGGTTGGTGGTGAGCAATTGTTTTCATTTGCATTGCTTGTCTTTCTTGGGTTTTATTTCTCTCAGTTATTTTCCTTTTCATTGCTATTATTATTATTATTCAATTATTAAACTGTTATTATCTCAGCCCGTGACTTTTCTCACTTTTACCCTTCCAATTATCTTTGCCCTGTCCTGCTGGAGGGTGGGGGGGTGGTGGTGAGCCAGCAGCTGCATCATGCTTAGTTGCTGGCTGGGTTAAACCATGGCAATGTAGAAGTGCTTTTCGAGTCCTTTGAACTAATCTCTACCAAAACCTTTAAATTTAGTGAAATCTTTAAATAATATTTGTAATTGTACTTACAGTGAGAATCTTTAACCACTTACAATAGATTCAGAAAATTCGTTAGTAGTTACTGACATGTTGAAACAGTTTGAACCTTTGAAATGTATTAAAAGCTGGGATGTTTTACACTGTATTTGGTAGATACATTTGAATGCTTCTCTAGTTTGAAGACTAGAGCCTTGCTTGGATTTGCTTTTAAACATCGTGCTCAATAAGCTGATACATAATGCTGTTAGTATTCAGATTTCTACTCAAAATCTATTTGTTCTGTGATGCCTGTCAATAATTAGTCACCGTAAAAGCTAGATAAGGTGACACTTAGCAATAGCTGGACGAATGATGAAGTAATTTCTTTTTACTCATGTTTTAGTCTGTATTTTCTTAATTATTTCCTTCTCAGACTAGGATGTAACTCATAGTCAGTAATACTGACACACATTCCCTGCTCTCATAAGCTCTGAGTAGCTATGTCTTCAGAAAACACATTGTTTCTTTTCTTTCCCATTCCCAAAATAATTCTATGAAGGAGAATTAGAGACACAAGGCTCTGTTCTGATTTTGCACCAGAGTGAGCATGGATTAACCTTAGATAATGCGCATCAACTTGGGATGCTTAGGTTTTACAGAGGTGTTCAGTCATCTTTCTTGCTCTGGTGGATTGCAATTCCCTTGGTCTCTTCTGGAGTCTTCCTTCAGAGAGAAGCGGAGCTCTGCTGAGAGCTTCACATATTGTAGCTATTTTAAATTTACCAACATAACCTTTTTTACGTGTAACATAATATTATTATGCATTGGGAAATATAGCCTTGTACTGTGAACCTCGAGACTACCCAATATTTTAGGAATGCTTTCTAACCTTCTTTACATCATCAGGGAAATCACTGTGTCAACTATTGTGTCCTGCACAATCCCCACCCCCTCTATCCCTTTTAAAAAAAAATTCACAAGCTTGCTTTAGATGGCCTGACTCTTGTGAAATGTAAGATTTTTATTTTTTTAATCTATTCAGATTTTAATTGTTTCATAATTCCAGCATGGCTTCCAGAAGAGGACCTCAACAGTAACAAAATTTACAAAAATCCTTCTTAGTAGAAAAGTCACTTCAGTACAGAGAATATTTTGAAAAGTAAAAACGTTCTTAGTAGAACAACATCCCCCCAAAACCACAATTAAAGAAAACAAAAAACTGGAGTAAAATCAATTAAACTGCAAAAACTGGAGCAGATCGCACGTGTGTTCATCTATGAATATGATCTTAAGCATGGACAGATTTTAGGTATGTTTGGTGAACTTAATTTACCTGGTCATTCAAATTTTCTTGGGTCTTTTGCCTTATTAGATAATAAGCAAGGATGGAATTGGCTTAGCTGCTCAGTGCTGCTGTCAAAGATTTAAGTTATGCTCTTTGAAATAGTGAAACTTTTAAAGATTAATATAAATTATTCTGAAAATTACCACTGGATCAGGAATTACAGAAGTTCATTTTAATGAAACATGTATTCAGTCTGAGTGTTTTGTCAACTTAGTAACCTATATTATGATTTTTCACTGCAGAAGCAGATAGGAATGAGGTGGAGCAACTACAAGTCTTACCCTTCTCTGAGACAGAAAGCATGGAAATGCCTCTTGCTGCGGAGTTGGCTTTGCAGTGCAAAACTCGGACCTCCCAGGAGGAGGCTGCTGGTGCTCCTTAGCCTAGCCTAGCAGTCTGTCACACACGCTTGTGTTTGTGTTCATCCTTATGTCTTTTGTTACAGGGCAGTCTGCTACCAGTTAATGTATTTTTTTCACACAAATTTTACTTGTTTCATCTGGAAAAGATAAAGTCAGTAACAGGATTGTATGCATCTATGTAATATACGGGGCAATTTTTCTGTGGCCCAAAGCCCTGATTTGTTCCACAGCCTTATCTCTCAGTTGCTCTGTTTTCATGACAGTTGAGAGTGCCCAGGCCATATGTGTTAAAGTAGGCCCCTTCCTGAATCCGCTTTTCTTCCTTAATTTTGTATTGCTGAAAATTTACTCAGTGTGTAATTAGTGTTTGGGTCTCCTATATATGGCTCCAATTTCCTCCTGTATCTACAGAACTAGATATTTATAGCAAGCCTGCCTGAGTGTGTTATTACAGCGGTGAGAAACTGATTCAGTGCGCATTGTGATTCCTCCTGCGCCTACGTCAGTGACCAACTGTTGAGTTTTGGCATGCGTTGCATTCCTGGGTGTGGTTGTAGGACAATCCAAGATAGCCTCGGTTGTCTTGGCTCTGTTACAGCAGCCCGTTGCAGTTTAGAGGTTCGTGTTAGAGGCTATGAAAAGCATTTCATTTCAGACTGTGAAGTTTTGTCGCTTTCATCTTTAGTTCTTTTTTTGTAAGATTTGAGGGAGAGAGAGTAATAAGAAAGGCCTGGTGTAGTTCACAAACTCAATACATTTTTAAAATATTGCGAGTCGTGGGAATAAAAATTTTTGTAGTTGTGGTTGCTTTACAGCCTTAGGGTTTAGACTCCTGGGTACGCTGAATTTCATCCTATGCTTTCTGCTGTAGATGCAGGGTTAAGGAAGTTTCATCTTGTAACACTAGTAAGTCTGCTTCCAGCCATTGTGACTGTAATGTTTAATCTTGAGAAGTTTCTACAATGCAAATTGACTGACCAAGACAGGACTTAGCTGTGAGTTAAGGTTGAACACAGAAGGACTGAGGTACGGGAAAGAACATGAGGACTGAGCATGGAAAAAGAAAAACCATGGTAGCTGTCAGACATGATGTGTGGACTGCAGCCCCTTCTCATGGCAAGGAACTCCCAGCAGGCAATGTGAATATGAGTGACCTGTTGTCACTTAATAGTGTTGGCATCACTCAAAGACTCAAGACTTGGAAAGGCTAAGAAAGTTCTGTCAATTTGTATAGTCAGACACTGTGTATTTTATAAAAAATATTTCTATATAATCCCTGTATAAACAATGGAGGAGGTCAGCTTCCAGTGGTTGTATTTCACAATAGAAAGGTGGAAAAGGAGAACCTGATTTTTGCATATGTGGCCTCTTTCTTGATAGAGTATCTTCTTATAGGGAGTGAGGGAATAATAAGAATATAAAACTCATTAAGAACTCTGAACTTGTTGTCCTGGTTTGACAGTTGTTCAAATGCTTCAGCTCTCAACAGGAAAGATGGAGTGACCAAACTGGGCTGCTCTTGCAAATTCTTACGTTACTACTTTTGCAGCTTGATAAATTTCATTGAAGGAGCCTTATTCATGTGAAATACTGACTGTAAATAACTGAAGAACATGTTATTGCATAGATGATTGATCTTTTTGGGTAATATTTGTGAGTTTAGCAACTTTACCTAACCACTGGAAAAAATCAGTTTGGCATAACTTAAATATACTTGGTGCAAAATTTGAGGACAGGTGGTTTGTGGCTTCCAACAGTACTTTTTGAGGCAGGTAATTCAAATGCCTGTAGACACTCACATAATTTTCTGTCATGAGGCTAAATTGGCCAGAGAAACACATGTAATAGCTGCTTGGCTTTTTCTCTTCCTACTTTATACAAAGTTCTGCAATGCTGCTCTTCCCGAGTAGGAATCCAACTTTTCATCTTGATGCAGGGAAAACTGTGATAAAATGCTTGTATTTAGAAGGGAAGGATTTATACAAATGCTTTCAGCAACTTTATCTACAGTGATAAGCTAGGCTGCTACAGATGTCAAAAGACACCTCTTATAGAGAGATGAGGAGTTCTGTAGTTCATGTCTGAGAACCCTTTGCTTTTCTAGAAAATAATACTACCTGAGAAGACCACTGCCTTTAATAGTGGTAGCGGTTTGTTCGGTGCGACGTGTGCAACTCCAGAAAGATGCTGCTGTGTAGATGACCTCGGGATGTAAAGTTTGAGCTGGGAAGATACAGAACAAACCATAAGCAGAAGGATGGCAGTGTAATATAGGTAAGTGGCACCTGATGGACAATCAGCCTTTGAAATGAAATCTGTCCTTTAAGGAGTAACGTGAGGTATTTGCACGCAGCAAGTGCTAGAAGATGCACGTGGGGATACTCTACCCTTTCTGATGTAGACAACCTTTGATTTGTTAGTGCTTTGTTGGTATATGTTTGCTAGACACTAGTTGCCATCAGTTAACCAGGAGTGAAGATTGCTAAAGTTGCTGGAACAACGGTGCAGTTTGAATGGACTTTCTAAGTTCTGCCATGGGCCCTAATGTTTTTTGCCTAAGTGAAATGTGTGGCTTTGGTAATCTCAAAGGGACATAAGACGATGCTTGGTCCCCCAGGGGTTGTGGTCAAGATCTGCTCTTGTGGACCTTGTCAGCAAGAAGGGATTATGCCAAATTCTTAGGAGATCTGAGTGGAATAAGCTGGCTTTCTATTTCAATTCAGTTCCTATGTCACCAGCTCGCTGTTTGCATCCCCTGCTCCTAAGTTCTATTCCTGTGACTATAGTAAATAAGGTGAAGTTTAATGTATGTAGAAGAATTGTAGGATAATTGAGGAAGATATAATTGATTCCCTGTAAGGGAAGGAGGTGGTGTCTCCCACATAATTTAGATGACGTTCTATATCGTGGTATCCATACTGTCAATGTCCTGTACACTGTCTATTGTATAAGGGACAACTGCGCATGCTATAAGGAACAGACTTTTTTTTTTTAATTGTTTATGGACTTAGAGAAGGGAGAGGGCACTGTTGAGAATGATGATCTATGAATGGAGTAGTTAATTCTACAGTCACCTGCCAGGATAATTGAGTTTATTCAAGGTGCTGCTCCGATCAGTGGTTTCCGTGACTGGTCACTGGTGAAGATAACACAGTTGTAACTTTTATGGTTGTGCGAATCTGGCAGCACAATATCCGGGACCCTGATGTGTTGCTGTCTTGGTATGGAGAACAAGGTGTAACCTGCTCTAGGGGCACCTGCTTTAGCAGGGTGGGGGTTGGACTAGATGATCTCCAGAGGCGCTTCCAACCCCTATCACTTTATGATTCTGTGATTTCATCTACCAGCCTGGGCAGCAGCAGCACGATTTCCTACTCACCCAGGCTGTAGAGCTCATACTGCTTCTATGTCAAACACATTCATACCAAGAGTGAAATTTGTTGCTTGCCACTGTGGTCATCCGTCAGCAGGCAATGCACAATATGGCAATGGTAGAATCTGAATATGTTATTCAGATAAAACTCCTGCAAGAGATTACTTGTTTACTTCACAGAATCACAGAACGGTGGGGGATGGAAGGGACTTCGACCTGCTGCTTGCTCTGTGCTGTGTCTGGTTTTGAGGAGTGACTGGTAGCTGTGTGCTGTACTGCAGGTATGGAAGGGCTGCCAATGCATGCTGGATTTCAGGATCATTGGGTGATATTTCTTTCGGTGCTGAGCCTGAAGCTTCATTGATTGCTCTGATGAACACAAGGCGCAGTGAGAACGAAGACAATTTTCCTTCTTATTTCTTGTTTGACTTCTCTTGTTCCTTTGCCAAGCAGCTTAAAGTTGGGAAGATGACAGCTAGTGTATGATTCAAGAGGCTACTGCAACTGTGTGGTTTTCCAGCATGTGTTACTTCTGGGCAATGCACTTTTCAGCACTCTCTGCCACCGAACTCTGTGTGTAGCTGCTTTACTGTAGTGAACAACAGCTGATTTAGAAAGGTGAGAGACATCTGTGGGTTTCACAGTTCCAGCCTGGCCGAGGTCATTCACTCAGGCTGGTGTGCTCGTGAGGAGCTTTGGCATCAGTGGAGCTGCTGAGTTGCCACTGTTCTTGGCAGCCCTGCCTGTACTCCAGTACCCGCTCATGGGCAGCTTGTTCTCCCTGTGGGAGAACATGACCTGCTATGTGGCTGTGGGATACGTTTAACCATCTGAAAGAGATGGAAGCATGTTCTCATGTATGATAAATGGGATCCTATTTTTCTTAAGATGGTGGCAGGAGTGAGGGAGGTAATGTCTATACCAGTAACATAACTAATGTGAGGACAGCTTTAGGGATCTGTATTCTCTGTACTTGCCTCTGTAGTTCAGTGATGTTAATATTGGACTTTGTCTGGATTTGAACAGTAACAAGAAAGCTAAAAGCTCAATTTGTTCAAGTAATGAACATCTTTGTCTTTCTGTCCATGTCTCAGCTGGCAACTTGGTTTAAGTAAAGTTAATAAGTGCTCATTTGCAGTACAATGTGCAATATTTCTGTAGCTCTTACCTGGCCCTAGCTGACAAAATCTGCTTCACTGATGACTTGAGATATTTCTGACTTAATTCAGCAGATATTGCTTGTAATTATCCTTTCATTTGAAACTTCTGCTGAAATAAAAGGCAGTTTTTCATGCCCTTCTGTCTTTCTTAAATTGACAGTTTATTTGCAGATCAGAGCTAAAATAAACACGATAGGTTAGAGTCTCTTAGGTGGGAGCACTGTTCATGAGTAATGGCGGAAGAGGGGATTTCTGAATGTGTATGTTTATGGGATTTCGATATTCGTGGAAGTAGGTAATAGTCTTAGCTCCTTGTATAGATAAACAGGCCTGAAAGGCAGCACTAGCACTGAGATGCACATCTTAACTTTGTCTTTTGAATGTATGATTGATCAACTGTTTAAAGTGCTGGTGGTTAAACTTCGTCTCGCTAATAAGTGTCTTGCTGCACAGAGAATATAGGAAAACTTCTGATCTTAATTGCCAGATTCTACAGCCAATTTCAGTGAAGGTTGTTTAGTATTACCTGAAGGTTACTTTAAACTGTTGGTATTAGGATGCGCATTGTGGCCTTTTCTTGAAATCCATTTTGAGATTTGAGTACAACTTGCAAAGAAAACATACTTGCAAAGGCTTGTTCTGGCTTTTAGTTCATGTTTGTTTGTAGTGCTTTTCTGTATTGTAGCAGAAAGTCCATGCTGATCTTGAAAGAGATAATAAAACCTGTATGCTAACAGTTGGAATTAATATGGGGAAGAAAAAGCTAAAAGAAAAAGTTGAATTAAGGTCCCAATATTTTAAGACCAGGAAAGTGGTACAGTAAGGCTGAATCCATTATATTCTAAGCCAGAGACTTGGCTTGTGTGCTAAATTACCATAGATTTAATTTTGACTAGAAGCTGAAATGCTAATGTGAGTGCTTGCAGTGCAGTTAGTAGGTAAAAGCAGTTTTACTAGTTTGGAACAGTCTGTCTCAGGTAATGAAATCAGATTTATTTTTTTTTTATCCTCCTCTGTATTAGAGGATGTTATGGGACTGACTGGTTTGAATGTTGTCTACAGGCTGGAATGAAGATCTCATTGTGATGCTGGAAAGACAGACTATTTTGGCTGTTAGAGAACTGAACATACTGCTTCCATTTCTCAATTAATGGTTTTCTTTAAAAAAAAATCTTTATTATCATGGGGTAAATTTGTAGTTATTAATTTGATATTAGGTGAAAAGGGTGGAAACCGTCTGTTTGAATGTCTACTGAGTTGCTATTTAGAGAAACATATTTTCATTGTTAGGTATACTTAAGGTAGGTTTGTGTAACTGAACTATTTTTTTCTCTTCTCTGAGCCTAATGGGAGTGTAAATAACCAGTTTGGATGTGGACCCCTGGATATATAGACATCTCAAAATGTATGTGATAATTCTCACTGAGCATGTAATTGTGGATTCATAATATATTATTGCTGATCAGCAATAATGTGTTACTAATTTTAGTGATCATAATGAAACCTCTTAACCTCTGTGAAAGGAAATGTCTGAGAGATTACTATCAGTATTTCAAAAAATAGCGTGTGTAAGATTTCATATCAGTAACAGTTAAATTCCTGTCTACTGCTTCCATAAAGACAGATATTACTATCCTTATAAGCAAAAGGCTTTAAATGCCAAGCGATAGGAAGAGGGAGCAGGGAGGGAAGTATGCATCTGTTTATAAGAGCTGATCTCAAAAACTTGACTTGGAGTTCTTCCAAAAATACCAAACCTTAAATGCAGTCTGACTGATACGTCTTTTTATCCCTTAATTTTTTGTTGACCAGAAAAAATCCCCCACTCAAAATCCTCAATTCCATGGAGATTTCCCTCCCACCCCATTAGCCTCAACTGATAGCATGCAAATGCTGAGATTAGTAAGATAAAAGGTTTTGGCATAGATGTTAAAAGCTTCAGGTCTATTGCCATTAACAAAGGAAAGTCCAGTGTTGGCTGGAGTTATGTTAAGTTGGTATAATGGTGTAACCATTGCAGATTTTTGGGTTGTTCTTTAAAAGAAGCTTTTGAAATAATCTGAAAATCCATTGGCTTTTGAGGTACAGGGAGGAAAGGACATAAGGTCTCAGATGAAACCTTTTTTTGGCCTGTATTGGACTTAACTTTATTATCTGTCTGGGTTTTTTTTCAGCCCATAGGTTTGTATTTTTTTATATATCCATGAATCAAGGTTATAGCTGCAGGAGAGAGGGATTTAGAGACGGATTTTTAAGAAGAGTACTATCGCAGAACCTGAGCAATAAAGGTCAGTCAGTCACCAAGTCAACATATTCTTGCTACTGTCTTTACGTGCTGTGCAATCATAAGGAATACTAGTTGTGTATATACAAAATTGTACCAGAAAGCTGGAATTGTGTTAGAGTACCCTGTTTAGACACCTCTCATAGGGAATATGGTGACAGATTCTTTAAACATCTTGTCAGTTCTTCTGTGGGTGGTGAAACGTGTGGCTTGTATTAGACTCTAGAGAGGCTACAGAATATTTTTAAAGGTATTTGACTGGTGGGGGAATTCAGTAAACATTGCATCCTGTGTGCTTAAAAGAATTTATAGCTTGTATCTGACTTCATTAAGTTAGCTTCTGATTTGATTACATTTGTGTAAAGCAAACAAATTTGGGAGATAATCCTGTTAGTTCCCGGTAATGTTTTGTAAAGAGCTGTTATGAGAAGAGTTACAGAACAACTCAAAACTTGTGCTGGACAGGTGTATAAATGTTAACATTAATTCCTAATATAATAAATAAGAATATTTATGTGAAACAAAATTTATGTTTGTGTAAGTCAACCACAGTTGTTGTGCTGGACACCAGACCCAGTTCTCTAAGAAGAGAAGAGCAACTTTTTTGTGTTGCTAGACTTACTGAAGGATGACCAAATGATTTTCCAATATTCTGACAGCCAGAAAAAGTTACTGTATCTTCTCTCACTCATTTTTTGTTATCAAAACCTACCATTTTCACAAAAGCTCTGTGCAAAGCCTTCACAATCTCACTTTGAGATATAAATTAATATTAAAAATGCCTTTTGTGACACTCACCTTCCTCCTCTGCATTGGCTGCAGTGAAAAGCATGGCTGATTTGCGCGAACAAGCTGAAGAACATGCACAGATAGAAGAACCTTAATTCTATTTGTCTGACTGTTGGAGGTTGGGAGTGAGCAAAGTGTCTCGAACTGCCGCATAACAGCTGCCAGGCAGCGACTGACTGAAGTGCTTGGGTCCACTGCGGTAATGGTATATCAAGGAGTCATCTGTCATCATGTGAATGTATGAGCTAATATTTCCTCACACGTACTTCATGGCAGTTTAAGCTAACTTTCATTTTCTAATTGAGATTGACTTGTGCACACATGGCTTGTTGCCACAGTAATCCAAATTTTGTGAGCTATCTCGAATACACAAATTCAAGTGCTGGTTTTTGTTTAAATGTCTTGACCTATAGAAACTTCTTCTGTGGGTTTGGGAAAGGGAGGTCCTTACCACGTGTAGTGAGCCAGCTCTTGCTGGTCCTGGTGTAGCTGGGTGCTAACAACTGTGCTGGGACAGCTGTAACACGGGGCTTTGGCCAGTTGAATTGGTGGTGAAGGGAGACCAGCTTGTGACTTACCCTGCTTCGCAACAAGGGCTCTATAGCACAGTAGTTCTCTCTGATACGGTCAGTGTTGGATTCTGACAAAGAATGGAAGGTTACAACAGACATGAAATAAACCTTTCCAGCTGGTCACATTGCACCGGGTGATCTCCTGAATGGGAGGCTGCACCTCCACTGTAGTTTCTTACAGCCTTTGGAGGTTTTGATCAAATATTAAATTGATTTTTTTTTAAAAAAAACCCTCTTCTGTTTTTCATTTGTAGAACATTCCAAGGCAAGGAATTGTGCAAGTTAGTTCTGTATCATGAGAGAAATACTATTTCTATTTTGAAATCAGGTCTGCTAGACAATTGTGTTGTTTCTCCACAATTTCTACAACGTAAGAATTGGAAAATCATCATTCCCTGTTATTTTTCTAACACTTGTGGTACTGTAATTTTTGTAGCTCTCCCCAGCAGAAAATTGCTTTTCTGAGGTGAAGACCTTTGATGTATCTAATCTGTCCTTGAGCAGAAGCTGTTGATGTAGTTCTAATTGTCCTTGTTACCTTCCTGCACCTTTTTGTTTAATTTCAGAAAAGATATATTAACTACAAGAACTACATGGCATTGAAGCTGAGTGCAGTCTGGTCTGATGCTGCGGCATCTTACTGGTTTTGCTCTGCTCCTTTCATAATAATTCTTACTGCTGTTTGCTTATTTGACAATTACATTTTTAGAGGACTAAACATGCGATTTGTGACCTTTCCTAGGCAACAGTAATAGCTGAATTCATATCAGGATTTATAGTGAGGGTCATTCTCTTACCCTTCTTTCACGTGCTTTTCTTTGCTGTTTTTATTACAGAATGATTTCTTCGTGTGAGATCCTCTTGCGTCTCTAAAATCAGTTTAGTTTAATCTACTCCAGAACATTTTGCATTAGGTGTAAACAATCATATAACTATTTTCTTTCGAGAGTATATATGGATAAAATAAAATCACTGTTGCCAGTGGAGAGTCCTGTGTAACTCGCTGTTCTGCATGGTGTTGCTCTTGTGGATTTACCTAGTGTGATTTACCTAGTTTCTCTATACCTGAATCCTACTTGCTGACAGACTTGGCAGCACTGCTCTCCATTCCCACTGAAGACTTCTCATAAAGCAGACACAAATTTAGAGGTGTTGTTCCAAATGCATCCGGAACGTGGTCCACACGAACTGGTGGACTGGGCTTTAAGGCTGCTGTGTGCTGGTGCAGAGCACTGTTGCTGTTTTGTGTTGAGCATGACCATTGTGTATGAAACAGTGTAAAGCTTCAGCATGAAAACATTTTTTTAATCTTGCTGAAATGGTTCCTCCAAGTAATGTGGTTTAGAGTGCGTGTTGGTTCCTGAAATGTGTGCTCTCGATCCGTAGCTTGTTTGTCTGCTGTTTCTGCTCTCACTTAAGATCTAGAACCAGAAATGCAGTGTGTGTTCATATGTTTCTGAACTCATGGTAAGTTGGAAATGATCAGGTCAATAGCACAAAGGTGTGATAGATTGATTTATATTTGACCTTTTCAACTCCTGAGCAGCAGATGCTGCTGTATTGGATGCAATTACTTGTCTATTCTAACACTGATTATTTGGTTATAAAACACTCGTAGGTCCTACTGCAGTAACTTCAGCGTAAAAACCTTAGATTTGTGACTGACTTACCAATAAAATATGCTTATTTTACTTGTAAAAGTTACTTTCTTTTAGTTTTGAAAATGCTTTTATTTTTGTGAGTTCTGACACATTTAACTTCAAGCTTTGGTTCTTGGATTTGGATGATTAAAGGAAATCTTTTATCACTGTTTCAGCCCTTTTTGTGTTTTTTTAATATCTGATTTTCTAAATTTAACATGTATTTGTAAAGATACCTTTTAAACCTGAGATGTTCACGTTGAAAACTGTATAGTTGTCTGAGATTTAGCTGCTCTAAATGTAAATGGTTCACTTGGAAATGACGTGACTTGGTTAGTTAAAATTCCTTGCATGTGTGTAGATGAGCTGTGAAGCAGAATCGCTTCAACTCCTTTCCACAAGGCACAGCTAGTGCTTCTTTAGAAAACTTTTGCTTGTTTTCAGTTATTGCAGGTACTATAATTCATCTCGCTTTCTATTATGTAGAGTGTTTAGGAGACCTGCTTTTCACTAGTGACTGATGGTCATTGCAGGGTATTTTTAGAGTGAGCATGTAAAACAAGGGGATTACTGCCTTACATCTCTGTGCTTAGACATTTTAGCATATTGTATAGGAAGGTAGTCAGAGTTTGCAGTCACTATGGAGTATCATGAATTGGGATATTTGCTTTAGAATAGTTACTGATGGAGAAAATGAGGCTTGCTTTCTTTTATTTGCTGAGCTTCACAGGTTTGGGAGAGGCAAGTGGTTTTCCTTATGACTGCTAGAAAGAGCATTGTATAGCTTTAGGAATAACTTCTGCCTTGCAGTGGTCAAACTTGTATTTTTCTGACAGTCTGCGTGTGGTTGCTGTGCTGGTACTTCTGTTACATACTGTTGTGAAATACTGAATACTGTATTTCATTGCTGCAGTCTGGGGATATTTATGTTTGAAGAGTCTGGCGTATTTTACAAAATTCAGAGCTTTAGGACAGGGCTTTCTGGTAGCTGAATGTTTTAGTCACACGATTGTTAATGGTGTGTTGGAGTGCAGTTCATTATTTAATTTCCTGGTATTTCATAAGCGATCTGCAATTTCTCTTTAACTCTGGTTTTTGCCAGTAAGATGTTGCTGTCATAACATTTTTTCCCCTCCTTCTATCCTCATCCGTGGTGCAAGTGGAGTTGTCAAGTGCTCTAGAAGCAGCTGTGGAGTGCTCACATGATCAGCTACCTTAGCTCAGGTATGAGACAGCAAGAAATCTGATGGATTTGAGAGGATGGCTAGTACTTCATGTCTTATGATGACAATGCATCACAATTTCTAAGAATGCAGTCAGAGAAATTTATATTATATTATAGCTCTGACCTCTTTGGTCTTACTTAAAGAGTTTAAATTACAAATTCTGCTGTATTTTCAAAGTATCATCTAAATATTACTTTCACTGCTGGAAGGTGGGTTTTCTACAGCTGATATGCTTGTTTCAGTAGCCTTTTTGTCACGTATCCAACATTTCCTTTTTCTGCAGCAAGGAAAAAACCCTTAATTTGAACTCCACACAGCAACAAGAGAATTTATTTACTGGCTCAACAAATGAACTCATGCTTCACCTTTATGTGTATTTTGACATCTTAGAATGCTTACTTGTAGTATTGTATTATTAGATTTTAATTGGGTAATGAAAGGGTAAATGGGTTGGAAAGCCATGTGGTGAATAATGTGGTTAGTCATATGGTATTGCGTAAGTAGGACTGTTAACGTTTTAGTGGGAATGCTCATATGGTTACATGCCTTCATTTGCTTCAGTGTGACAGTGCTGGATTTAATTAGATTTTATGGGATCTAAACTTACAGAAAGGCTCAAAGTTCTGTATTCAAAATCTGACACGTAGGGTGACCTTTTCTTCCTTAGAAGATAAGGATACTCTGTGTTCTTGTGCTGGTGAATAATTGCAGAGAAGCTGTTGCAGGGCAATTGCAGCAAGTTTTGGCTAACCTTCACAGTAGGCTTGGAGAGATGGGGCATTACATGTTTTTGTAAGTGGAAGAGGAGGGGAGACCACTCGTTTAGCAGCAGTGCTTAATAAGGATTTTTCAGAGAAGTAAAACTTCATTTCTAGCAGCTTCATAATAGACAGGGACAGACCATTTACCTTGGCGGCAATCAACTTGCTTTCTAGCTTGCCTCTTCCTTATAAATGAAACATTCTTGCCTTGTCATCTTAAATGTAGAGATTGAAACTGTGCATTAGAAAGGAAAATAGATCTAAATGTTTTGAACCACTTCTTTATATTTGTGCTTGTACTTAAGGGTAAGCCTGCCAAAACCAAATCTTGTCCCGAGAAAATGGCTTGAAACAAGCATATTTCCTCGCTGATGTCCTAGCGTCCTGGTTATAGCCAAGATTTACAATAATGTTGAAATGTCAGCAGTGAACTGAGTTTTGTAGAAAACAGCAATGTTGGAATACTCTTCTGAAATATGGAAGTGCAGGCTGTTTACATTTCCTGGTCTGGACCCTTGTGGATTTTGTAGTAAAATTCAAGTTTTGATAATGCTAAGAAGATAGCTGTTACACGTGAATCTTTGGACAGGTGTGACCAGGTTGTACTTGCATCAGAACTCAAAGCCATGGAGTTTTATGAGGATATAGATCTTTGCAGCCGTGCCAAGGAATGTGTCTGCAGTGTTTTCCTAATAAGTGGGTTAGGCAAACACATTTTTTTTTTCAATGAGATTAAGATAATTTGCATGTCCTCTTAGGTTTGAAGTATCAGGTAACTTTGGCAGGAAAAACATCCTTATTCAGAAAGCTTTGATGTCAAGAACTGCCTGGTATTTCTTAGGCAAAGAAACATATTAGAGATGGATGAACCTGTTGCTCTGGGTTTGGAGCTCTTTTTGGCTTGGTCCTTTTTTTATTAGCAATATTAGGTGTATTTCACTGGGAAAGAGCACGTAGGAGCTCATAGTTGTACAGCTGCTTCTACCTCACCTGTGTGTGGCCAGCAGGCAATAGAGGTATGAATGAGATTTTTTTTAATTTAAGATTATAATCTGATTGTAACATGTTAATTGAATTAGTTTTATAACACTTTGTTCTTAAACCTAGATTTCCCGCTGTTTGAAATGCATACTTCTAAGAATTTTGTGTCAATTTGTGTCTACCCCGATGGTTCAGGCCTGCAGGGAGGACTCGTGCTACAAAGCAGGAGGATGGCATGGGGTGGTGGTGGTGTTGTGTGTGTGTCCCTCCTGCACCCTGGCTACTCTATTTGTTGCAGGCTACAGAGAGTACTTTGCCCTTATTTGACCCATGACTCCCCCCTCCCCCCCCTTCCCCTCGCCCTGCTCCACCCTCATTGCTAAAGTAAATAGGAAACAGTATTCAATTCTGAGAGAAAACAGAAAATAATCCCAAACCCTCTGAATGGTTGTAAAAAAACAGACTGAAGACTTAAAATCAGTTTTTATTCTTTTCCATTGCAAACAAAAAAGATACCACAAAATTGAATGCACATTAAATAACCTTTGTGAAGACTTAGAGTTCAGAAGAAAGGTAAAAATGAGTTTGTGCTGGTTTTTTGTCCTCAGTGTTGAAACTGTAAGTAGTTGCTTAGCTATGTGAAATTTGTAGTACCCTTAGCGTAAAATCTAACCATTTAAATTTGTGAATGCCATTCAGGTACCAATACTGTCCTGCCCTGCAGGTTCTGTAGTTTGGATCACCTTGTAGCAGCAACTGCTGTGCGAGAAACATGTACGCAAAATGTAAATGAACTGCTTATCTGAAGGCATGGGTACGTGTGTGAACTCCTGCAAGGCAAGCTAAGCTCCAAAGTTGCATCATCATCAGCTCCCACCTGATCTGACTTCAGTTAATGTGAAAGCTTACCCATCTCGCACTGAAGGATAAATTGCTGGCTTGTACTCACTGAAGGATTAAAGTGAGCACATTCGTACAGCAGAGCAGCCAACAAGACATGAATAAGCATGCTAGTTTATCTTGCAGTAATTTGTTCCACAGCCATAACTTGATGATGCACAAGGCAATGACGCCAAGAGTGCTTCACATGCACTTTTCTCCATGATAACGTTGTTTCTGTCTCTGCCCCTGAGTTGTCGGTGAACTGATATGGGTTAAAATGATACCTTTTCAGGTCGTCAGAATAATAGTGGTGCCAAAGCTCTCCTTAAATTGGCTTTGGAGCTGTGTTTTCAGAATTTCCAAGATACACCAATTTGTGTAAGAATAACTGGCAACATAGATTTATAAACTCACTGTGTAAATAACTTTTGTCCATGCCTTTTCTGGATGCTTGTACAGTGATTTGGGAACTGGTCTAATATTTAGTCTAATGTTGTAATCTCTTGGATTGCAAAAGTGGTGGAGATTTTTCTTGGGTTTTTTGTTTTGTTATTTCCCCCAACGGGGCATGACCATTCAGATGTCAAGCTGTCTGCAGTTAGCCTTCTGGTAGAGATAACCTTGAAATGTAACAGAACCCAAATTGGCTCTGTTTCCTCTTTTTCTCCAGAAGATCGTGATGCTTTCCGCCTTTGTTACCAGTTTGTCTCTGCTATAATGCTGCGTTTTGTGCTTTAATTAGTTTCCCATCTTGACTTTTCATGAAGTTTATCTTCAAATACTGTGTCTCCATTGTCCTCTCTCTGGGCCCAAACTGGATTTGGGGTTGTAAAAGTGAAAAGGAAATAGTGTCTTTGGTGGTTTCTTCTTGAGGGATTTAAAAATACTTTTAATTACAGAACAAAAATCAGTTGCTAAATGTAAAAAAAAAATCAGGGATAGATAACAGCCTACATAATCCCAAGACAGAGTGTAAAACTTTCTGTGGTATCAATAATGCTGTCAGTTTAGTGGAAAATAAAATATCCTGCTAGCTCGTTTCAGCCTGGATTGGTGTCTCTCTTGTCGGCAGGCGTGCTATGCTTGTATGCAAATATGAAGCGCACTGCAAAGAATTCAAGTAGAAAACGCTCACTTGGTGTTCTCTAGAGTTCCTGTGCAGGGATTTTGAGCTTCAGACAAAATTAGTAGAAATTTCAGCACTTAATTGCAGCAATTCATGTACTTCTCTCCTGAATCCACATATAGTGTGAATCATTTTACTTAATGCTTTTCAGTCAGATGGGAATTCTAGTTATATTGGGCTGACATGGATGTTACCAGTAAATTAGGTGTTCATGGGGCAAAGTGTTTTGCAGCCTACTCTAAATGGTTTGATATCTCGGAAAATCCGTGTGTGGCAGTTGGAGAAAACTCTCTGGTTGCCTGACCAGAAATTAATCTTACTATTTGTCAGCATTTCTATTAAAAAGAATAAGCTATTTTTAAGCGGCTTGTTGCCAACATGACCTCAAAATTAGAACATGTAGGAAAATGGGTTTGGTTTTCACTGAAAAGGAAACACTTTTGGGCAAAATGCCACTTCAGCTTCTCGTAGGAAGTGTAGTTGAGGAACTCTTATTCTCATCCTTCCCTGTAGATTGAGATTCCTCATTGGAATAAATCTCTGATAAGGTACCAGTCTCATGGGCAAAAGCAATGCTTCCTGGGAGCAGTGCAAGGAAATGCTCGCATAAGCAAATGGTATGATAAGGCAATTAGACTGTGACTTCACAAGTGGTACAGAGGCTGCCTGCTGTTCTCGGTTCTTGTTTTGTTACTTACTGAAGCTTTTGAGATTCAGAATTACCTTGAATACTTTTCCACAGGTTGTTTTTACATGTTTGTAGGTTTGAAATTTCTACAAAGCATTTTTTCAATCGTTCGTACTCAGAATATTGGCAGATGAGCCTTACTGCATTTACCTGTACTAGTTTAAGGGTCTGTTGCCCTTCTTGGTGGAATGGAGTATCCATGCCTGTTTCTCAGTCACCAGAATGCAAGGTCGGGCAGCTGGGCTTTAAGCTGCATGCTGACCAGGCTCCTGAGCTTTGCGCTGAAGCAGCTGGAGCAGCGGTTTTGCTCATCGTGCTGTGGCCCTGTCAGTCTTCAGCAGGGACAAGAGTAGGTGTATGTCCTTGTGAGTTGGTGCTGTGTGTCTGTTTGCTGCAGTATGTCACCTGCCTGAGGTGATCGAGTGGCTCCCCTTGAAATTCTGGTTCCTTTAGATTCAGTGATGTATAGACTCCTCTGTCTGCAGTTTGTAAAGCAAAATATATAGCTAATACTGCTCTAGTGCATCTCTGAGCCTTAATGGAGAATAGAAGCCTTGCACCTCCTCTTAAAACTTCCAGGATTGCCTTTGCACATTCAAAGATTTTTAAATGGCTTTAGCTTGTAAAATAAAGAAACTGTGTTTGTAGAGGAGTGGCTTCAGCTTGTTTAGTGGTAAGAAATATGCATGGTTTTTATTTTGCACGGATATTCTGATCACTGAATTCTACCAAGCAAATTCAAGAAACTATTTTGTTACTAGTTATGTCAGGCATTTTGTAGCTATAAGAGAACGATGCTAACACTGCTTTATAACTAGATAATTGCGATTCAGATTCCTTGAGCAACTTCCTATCCCTGCTCTTTACACTGTTTGTTAGAGCTCGTGGCTATTCTAGGTACATGCTCCCTTCCAGGGACAGTTGTCTAGCCTTTGTCATGCATCTCAACCCTTCACTTAATTTGCAAGAGAGATTTGGATTGATTGGAGTGCCACACCTTTTTGCTTTCAAAAACTCATCAAGCAGCTTGTGAGTGCAGGTGTTTGCTGCAAAAGTGGAGTTTGGTCTGGTTGTTTGCTAATGTAGAAGTACTGTGCAATGCTACAAGGACAGGCGGTATTGCGTTCGTCACTGAATTTGTGCATGTGAGTAGCATGGTTTTTTTGCACTTCAAGTATTAATATTGCCACCCTTAAATTTCCCTTAATTGCCACCCTAAATTTCCCTTAAATTAAAATTTCTAGTAATATAGTGGTGATTTTTTATCCATGAGTGTATCTTTAAATTATTACTTATTTTACAATACTGCTTTTAATAGATTATGGAAAGACGGAAGAGTCTAGAGAAATGAGCCAATGCCATTCCAATAAGATACAGTGGGAACTGACTTACCTAATGACTTACAGCTTGAGGAGGAAAGTAACAGTTGCTGAAGGAAGGTTTGGGGATTTAGGGACAAAACTCACACCTTTTTGTTATTTGAAATGACTAAAGTGCATAATGAGATATAAAACCATTCAATGTTTTTGATTTGGCTGTTAGTGGTGGGCAGTGATTTTCTGTAATGCTTTTAATTTCTGACTTTTGTTCAGCTTTGAAATTGTTGCATTTTGAATTTAAGCTGTGTAAATGTCAGCTACTACAAGCATGGATGTGTGATTTTTTTCACCTATGTCAGATAGTTTTAACTAGAAAACACTTGTTGTTTTCAGGATTTAAAATAGTGTTCAGTCTGCTTTTAAAGCTGCTTTCATTCAAAGGCTGCCTGCTGACACCCATAATCATCTATATTCTGAGTTTAGTTAATCTAATCGGAAATAAGCATATACAATGCAGTTAGATTTTGCTGCCTTGCATTCTGCAGCATCTTAAATTTTTTTCTCCTATCAAAATGAGATGTCATGGTTATAGGAAGGCTTCTTTTTCAGGAAAGAAGAGCAGTATCTCGAAGCCTTTCAGCATGTTTTCTATATTCCCCACATTGTATCCTGTATGATTTTACTTCTGTAGCTGAATGTTGAGTTTTTTTATTAGTAGTACTTTCTCTGATAGCTTCTAGGCTAATTATAGTTTGCGTCTAGTAAGGGTGAGCATGTCTAAAGTATAGATTGGCTTGTATGTAGAAATGGATACATAAGAGAATAGCGTATCAAAAGCATCTAATTCTATACTTTGTAAGTATAGTTACAGAACTGTCTTTCCCCTTTGAAGAGGTAGGACTATGTAATTGTTTAGAGATTTATCCAGAACATGGAAGTCAACTCAGTGCGTTTATCATTTAAACAGAAGAACTTGTATGAGTAGACTGAGCAAGGGCTGGACTGTTAACCTCAGTAAGAGCGTGAACCTATCACTCGTACTTAAAGAACAGCACAAGCACCTAATTTTAGGAGTGGTCTTGGATCTATGAATCCTTGCCTTGCATGGGTGCCTTGGAAGCTTGTGCTACTGGTGTCCTGCTTGGTTGCTCTGGGCAGGTGTTTAAATTTGGGGAGGCAGGGTTTTGTGTGCATCACTCTTCAGTGCTTCTCTGTCAGCTATCTGAAGTAACCTTATGCTCAGAGTAATTGTTATTCCTGGGTCTAATGCTTCAGTTGCTGTGGAAAGATATTAAACAAGTAATGTGGATTTGTGTTTTCTGCTTTGAAGTGAATATCTGTCTTTCTCTGAATCTATGTCCAAAATACTTTCCTTTCACAGGTACCTCCATTCATAGTTGCAGAAGCTCAGATTTTTCACAGGGACATTTGTCATGGTAGTGACCCAAAGTGGCTAAATGTGTGTTTTGGTGACTATTTGACAGTATTCTTTTTTTCTTTTTCTAGGACGTGAAAATTTGAGAAATGAACAAATTACGGCAAAGCTTTAGGAGAAAGAAAGATGTCTATGTCCCAGAGGCCAGTAGGCCTCATCAGTGGCAGACTGATGAAGAAGGTGTTCGTACTGGCAAATGTAGCTTTCCTGTTAAGGTAAGAGTTTCTGCCTTTCTTTTGGATATCAGTGAGGTACTCTTGCCATGAATTATTATTTGGGTTTTTTTGGCAAGCATAGGCCAGCGGCATGCTTCATTACACACTGACCTATTTTACAGTCAGCTCTCATTGCAAAGGATGTGGCTTTTTTTTAAAAGCTGAATGACTCATGTAACAAATGCCTTGGAAAATCACTGTCTGAGGGATCCTACATTATTATCTGGTTGAAATAAATTGTGTAGCTAGGCAGAGGAGTAATACAATATTTATCTTCATTTTTTTGGAAGAATGGAAATGATAGACCCCTTGGATTGCATGGAAAGGTACTTGGTTCTCTCTGTTAAAAGTGGAGTTACGGTTACAGTTTGATTTGTAAAGTAAGCAGTGGATTGTACTGGGAAAGGAATCCTTCCTCCCTTTTGAGAATTGAAAACTTTGTGAAGTAGCACCTGGATTTCCTTCCACTGCATGGGGCTAGAAGCACTTGCTAACTTCTGAAAGAGTCTTCTGTGCTACGATTTTGTGTGTGTGTTTATGCTACAGACTATTAACGCATGTGAAACTGAAATTGCCTTTTTGAATTCCTAGAACTCATTCCAGATCATCGGAGTATTATAAATAGGTATTTGCTTTTGTGTCACCGCTTCTCCTTCTCCTTTATGTAAGAAACAATATTATTTAAATATGTTAGAATAATATTTAATACTTAAGAAATATAATACAACAAATATTACATTTAAAGTGTCTTGTTGCATATGCTCCCCTTCTAATCAAAAGCTTCCTTCCTTAAGGCACACTGATATTAACTCTACGATTGATTGTAAGCAGATGACACTTACGGGAAGCTAACAGATCAGATATCTATGCACAAGGAAAACAGTCTATGGTTCCGACACCTATGGACCTTTTATTACTTTTTATCTGTATTATACTTAAAGTGATTCTGTCCAATAGTTAAACAGGTGATGTTGCTAGGTGGAACTCTTGAAACTGGCATTTACGTATTTTTGTAAAGCGGTGGGTATGTGCAGATGCACAATAAATTTGAAATAACTTGCTTTTACATATACTCAACTGTATATAATGTTTCTAGTTTGTTATGGTTACTTGCTTACTTGTCTTTGTCTTGTGTTAGTTTTCTGCTAGAAGGAAGGAACTGTGATCTAACGCTAAACAGAGATGGTGTTTTGCCAGAGCTTTGAAAATAACTGCTTTGTGGAAGCTTAAACTTAGATTAAGGTTTAATGTTGTCTAGGAGAGAAGAGAGCTGTTAGGTTGAGGATTGTTATTTTTTAATAATTTTGCCATTACACAGGTTGAAAAGCAAAATGCTCCGTTTCTAGACATTTAGTTGCACTTAAACTTTTTCAGTCCTTTACTGAACACAAAGGGTGTGAACCACTTCTTGCTGTTTAAAGACTGACTTTTTAAACTCTCAGTCAGGACTTGCACTTACAATGACAAATGCTTCCTGTATTTAAATGAAACATTCTTCTATTCTGGGCACATGTACCCAAAGTCAGAAAAGGATTGGGGCTATTCTGTGCTGAAGAGGCATAGAAATGGATGAGTCTTTGCATCCTGTCCTCATAATGGGACTTGTTTACCCTTATTTGCCTGCTTTATATTGGAATTCACTGAATTTAATTTGTTCATTGGAAAAAACTACTCTGAAGTAAATGCGCCCTTAAATACGTTTCTTGGTTTGGTTAGAATGCTACACTGTTAATATTTAAAGACTTTGCGATTAGATGAAAACTTAAAATCAGAACGATTTGACATGAAGCAGCATTTTGGCTTATTCGGTTAGCATTTATCTTTCAAAATACTGTGCCTTGACATGGGCAGTAGTGGAAATTTTTATTGGGCTTGGGATGCAAAGTGGGTGTTAACTGGTGTTTAATAGATACAGACAGGAAGTGTGGCATTGTGAGTGAACGAGATAAACCAGATGTAGAGTCATCGGTTTAGTGGGTGGTACTATATTTTGCTCGCAGAAAGAATAGAACTTTGTGCTATTGAAGGAGAGTATCCTGTCACGCTGTTCTTGGGTATTATTTGGAAATTCATACATTCCAGGAAAAGTATGCTGTCACCTATGTCCTTAAATATCTGATGGAGTGACTTTTCTTCCTGATGCTCCTCGGTGGAGCAGAATAGACTCAGATATTTTGGGAAAAATAGTTAACGAATAGGATTGCATTGAAGTCTGAAACATGGTGAAAATAACTTCATTTTTTTAAAGTTCCTAAATAGGAATCTCGGAGTGGTCCATTGCCTGTAGTATAGCTGCTCAATTACAGTTTAGTTTGTTTCTGCGGGGGTTAGTCTGTCCTTATTCTTGGTGGTCTGCCTTGCCCACTCTAAAAATCATCAGCCATAGCTCTTCAGAGCTCAAAGCATATCTGAGTGGCAAGACTGGAGTCTGATTTTTGCAGGGATGATGATGACTTTACCTGTATAGCAGGTGAAGACCTGAGAATTGTTAACAGATGTTTCTACAGCTGTCTTTAAGGTTTTCTGTGTGAAAGTAAAATACGTGAAACTAATGTAGTAGAAGCCATGTTGAGGGCTTTATTTCTTCTAATGCTTGCTATTTTATTTAGCAAAGACTCGTAACATTAATTTTTTGGAGAGAGGAGACTAGTGCACATGCAGAGTAGGGAACGTTTGCTCTTAGTTTGTCTTGTAAAAGAGAAAGATCATGAAAGTTGGATGGGTGAAAGGTATGTCGCTCTCTTAAAGTAGCGGTAAGTTCATGTGTTTTTTAACTTCTTGCTTTGGACGTTTATATTTTGCCGAGAGTTGGGGTGGTTTGTAGACTGTTAGCACAGATTTATCCTTTTTTAGATATTACAGAACATGTGGAAGCACTTTGAAAGTCATGTTGCAAATAGGATTTCATCCTGCCTCCAGGCGTCGTTCTGTTAGTGTTGGACAGGGACTCCAGTAGCTGCTCATTCGTTGTGCTTTCAGGGTGCTGTACTGCAACCAGATTTAATGTTATTGAAAGGTTTTGTACATTGGCACAGTTCTTGAAGCTCTTCCTGTGCTACATCCACAGCTGATCCTTAATTAAAGACCATAAGTGTGCTGTTGCATTTTGAGTAAATCTGATGCATCTATGGATTGTCTTAATTTCATTACACAAAATGCTCTGTGGAAAGTATTGGCAAAATTCCTATTACGTTGTTGCTTTAAAATTCAGGGAAGTGGGTTTGATGCACAGTTGGTTCTCTGCGGTGCTGTGCTTATAAATTTGGAGGTGGTGATAATCCTGGGCACGTACTGTTGCTTTTAGGCAATAATGCTTACTTTTTTTTTGTTTAACAGACTGTGTATTTCCACTAGTTGGAGTGGCTGTGTTGTATGTAATGATCATATTTTCTCAGTCATCTTAGTGTGTGTAGGATGTATTTACAGATGGCTCTTCACTGTGTTGAAAATCTAACCACGCTTGAGGTGGTAATCTGACAAATTCAAAATAGGGCCTGGGATGGCTACCGACTTTCCTGTACTGCTCTTCTGTGTAAACTGCTTTGAATCGGCTAAGTTGCATTGGAAGAAGAGCCAAGATGCCAGAGCATACAACTGAATGGTTTTTTTGCACTCGACTGAGTCAGCAGAGAGCCAGGTGCCTGTCTGTCAGCAAAGGTATGAAAAGGATGTTGAACTTATTTTTAGAGAAGCGTGACTTGCAAACTTTTGCTGTTCCATTGGGAACATAATGGTATTGCTCTCCTAACTTTTGTGGTGTGGAGGCACGATACATTGCAGCTTTTATAGATGTACTCAGAGTTGCCCCCTTATTAAATGTGGCACTGTTACAGCTGCTGGAAAATCTGTGTAAAAGTATGTTTTCAGGGGCAAATTCTCTTCCGCTGTCCTAACAAACTGAAAATTAACTATCGTGTTTCAGTAGTGAATCCTCCCTCTGAGAGAAAAACTGTGCCATATATAGAATGTATAAGGCCTTAGACAGATACGTTGTATTTAAAACTATTCTGAAGTAGATTATTCTAACAGACATTACAGCCACGCTTATCAGTGCTTTAATTTATTTTTACGCAATCTTCATACATTATAATTGCAAAAAATGAAGTTCATTGACATACACATTTTCAAACTTGCTTTCTGGCTCCAGACACTACCTCACTGAGAACATGCAGCTGGTCTGTGCTTTAATGACTAAAATATTTGACACTAGGGCTTCTTTTGTCTGAAATGCCTTTTTGAATGTCTCTCTGGGTAAGTAGTTTTTATTCATACAAATGCACTTTAGAGTAACTGGTCTGTGAAATTTATATCAGAAAAATTAGGTCATTTCCCTCTACTTAACAGAACAAAACAAATCAAACATTTGCCAGTTCTTGGCAGTTCTAACCAGCCGGACATGTTAAACAGAGTATTAACAGCCAGTTCCTACTTGTGGTTCTAGAAGATGCAACAGTCACATATATCTTGAATTAATTTAATTAGTCTTACTCTTTCACTTTCATGTTTTTGATGGTCAGTCTCTTTTGACGTTTATGCATCTAAGGCTACTGTTGCCTGTAGCCTGCAAGTTTATTTGGATATTTTATTCCATTTATTCCAACTGGAAGACTAAAGATGTCAGTGAAAAATGTCCATGTGGAGGAGGAACAAATCGTGTTTGTATTTTTTAATTTTAAGTCCAGGATTTTCAGCTGAGTGCCTGGTATCATGTGAGTTAGCCCTTTCCACTGAATCTTGATTTCTGTGTTAGCATGGACAAATAAAAATTGTAGGGATACAGTTGTACGTTCACACATAAAATAACTTGACTTCTCAGAGTAAATACTCTTTAACCATTTCCTATGGTAGGAGGTATTTGGAGGACACCGTACTGCTCTGTATTCAAGCAGAGACAGAAGAAAAAGGAGCGACTTGCGCTGAGTCCTGCAGAGCGTCCTCACTGGGACTTGTGAGTGCCAGTTCTCATCTCTGGGGTCCCTGTGGCTCAGCAGCATGTTATGTCATTAGGCCGTATGTGGACCTGCTGAAACCGCCATCAGTAGGAGATAGGCAGTTTCTGTCACTTCGCTGTGTGCTCTCGCACCACTTGTAGCTGCCCGGTTGTCCTCTTTGCTTTTGGCATTTACATATTGTACTTTGTTGCTTAATGTCTAATTTATAGATCTCATATTAAAAGTAACATTTCTAATCAGTTTGTAAGTACAGCTTGCATGCCATTCTGTTTGTCCAGATCAGAAAGACTGGTACTCAGCACAGGTAACTGTGGCCTTTGTTTTATGTCTTAAATGCATCTCTAGTTTGAAATAATAGTAGCTGTGAAAGAGTTCACCAGCATGTTGATGCTGAAGTGCCTTTAAATTAGGCATGTGATATTTTTGACTGAAAGCTTGAGATGCTTGAATAGTCTTTGGAAACTATGTTAAGTATTTTTAAGAAGTTAATGTGACAAGTCTGCTGATTTCTGAAATGTTGAAATGTTGCACAGCTTTACACATCAAACAGTGCAAATCCCTACCTCTTAAGGCATGAATTGATGTTAGCAATGAACTATAACCATTCCTATCAAATGCTAACCCAGCAGCAAGCAAAGGTGCATTTTAAAAATCCTGTGGCTTTTGAGATCACAGGAAAAAAGCTGGAAGACAGCTAATTATAAAAGAATGGTGATGGTAACAGAAGGTGTGAGACTTGCTTCAAGTATGTCCCTATGCATTTTTGTCATGATTAAAAGGAATGTAATGCAATCCCTAATCATTAAACTTTTCATACTTGCCTCCAACTCTTAGTTTTGTTTGAATAGCTTTGCAAACAAGTTTTAAGTGAAGCTTCTTACTCAGTTTTGACTCCTGTCCTTGGCCAAGGTCAAATACTTAAATTGTTTAGTAAACTTCAAATTGTTTTAAAGGTATGACTATTAATGTTTAGAGCCGTAAAAATGGTTTGGATGTCCTCGCAGAAATATTGCTTTTAAATGTAATTTAGGAGTTGGAAATAAAGTTTTCATTGGGTTATACTTTTTATACTTTTGGTTTTTAATATCAGAGGATTTCCAGTGTTGTAAGTGGAAACTGGATTTTTTGCAGGACTTAAACAGCATGTACAATGTGGACCTGTGCAGTATGTTTATAAAACTTTGTGCTGTCAACACTTGATTTTCTTTTATTTTCTTCTTTTTAAAAAAAATCTGAAATACATTTACTAATGCTGAATTCCCGGAAAAGTAGGAATTGCATATCAGAGGGAACAATTGAAAACCCAAGTCTAACAGTGTGTATGTGAAGCTGCAAAGGGGCTAGGAGATATAGTGGCTTTAAGCCTCATCAAGAGACATTTAGGATAGGCATTAACAACAACTACTCAGCAAAACAACCTCCCTTCCTAACAGTGACGCATGTAAGCTACAGAGTAGAAGCTCTACCCTATTGATCTCCATCCAGTTACAGAAATGTCATAATACTTAAAGGCTGACTGCTCTGATGTAGATGTCAAAGTAGATCCTGGCTTGAGGCAAGTGCCGTCCTACAAAACCTCCTGAGTTCCTTCTCTGTCTCATTTTAGGGATTTGTGATAATATGAATAATATAGTGTTTGTGTATCCTGCATTGAGCTTTGCTGCCTCATCTCCAGTAGTCCGAACTGGAAATGTTTGCTATTCCCTCACAGTGTTGTTTCTGTTCACACTGATAAATACGATAAGAGAATCAGTAAATGACATGCACAGTGTGGCTCTTAGGTGGGTGAGATCTGAAGAGACACTGAGAACTACTGGTATAGATACTGCTTTGTTTTTAGAGTTAGATTCTCTTAACCCATGCTATTCAGAGACCTTTAGTGGTCATAGGCTGTTACAGCTCCTGTTCTGTGTGGTTGCTGAGACACTTTCATTTCTGGTGACTTAGCGAGGTGGAAGAAGTTGGACCCTAAGGACACATGTAGCATCATAACTAAGCTGTAGCTTTGACCTAAGCAGAATTAAGCTTAGTTTGTTGATGCTTGATCATAGAGTTTCTGTTGTCTGTGCGTCTACACCTCTGTCTACGCAAACATCTGTGTCAAACTGATAAAAAAGCAGGAGTATGGGTGTGAGAGAGGAGAGAAATAAAGTATTGAACGTTTGGGTGTAAATCTTACAGAAGTCACTGGAAAAGTAGCTCAGCTTTAGGACGTGTTCAGGCTTTCTGGGTTGAAGCTTATGTCTAGTTGCAAGACAGGATTTCGCTGTGAAACTGCGGCGCTCATGTTTTAATTCTTGAGCAATACTAGTACCAGAAGCATATCTACACATGCAGATGCCAAGTAGTCAGTCTTACTGTTACAAATAATACCGTAGTTGTAGAGAGAATAGTACTTACACAGAGGAAGAAAGAGGAATGTTGCTGCCTCTGGGAAAAACACCAGGGAAATGGTGATGTGCTTCTCTCAATGGTAGCTGGTTCCCTAGCATGAGACACCTTCGCGGAGACTTACGGTAAGCTCATTTCCTATGTCCACGTAGTTTCAAATGTCATCTGAAGATCCTAATCTGTTATTGCAAACAGAACAGCACATGTGAACATCTGCTGATACAGAGGGAACTTCAGTGATTTGTGTAGCTGTGTCTGTTTGAAGGAGAGATTAATAGCATATTACCAGGCTTCAACAAACAAAACTGGCTCAAGTGAGTTGTCCAGGTGGAAGGAGTTCTGGTGAAGGATCTTTGGTTTTGCCAGCTGTTATTGTTGAACTTTGAAATTTTTAAAATTGAGTCAGCCAAGTATTTGTGAAATAAAAGAAAACAAGAAAAGAAAATCAGGGCAGTATTTCTTGTGCTAGGACACGGATGATAGATCTGTTTTGTTTCTGACCAGCAATGTTTCTGACCTGATACATCAGCCCTTGATGTTTTCTTAGGAGCAGTTTCAGTATGGTACGTTTTGGGGGAAGGCAGTAGGACAGCTTCACGAAAACCACTTGATGTAGTAACTGAAGTTGTTCGTTTCCAGGTGAGGTTGGAAAAAGTTTAAAATGTTGAGAAAGAATAATGTTTCTCAAGCACTTTTCAGCTTCTAAGGGTGTTTTGCTACATGCCAGTTTAACTTGTTCTCTGTTGATTGCTTTCTGTTTGACTTCAGAGGGAAACTGAACACCACCATCTGTGAAAGAGAACATAAAGCCCAGAGGTGAAGAGGGAAAGGTGTTTTTTTTTTATTACTTGCTGTACCATCATCTTTTTTTTTTTCCTGAAAATGTTAATATAAGCAATACTTCTATTTAAAAATGTTTGTGTTAAGGGGTTCTCCAACAGCCCCTGAAAGTATTTTATTTGGATCAGAGCTTTTATTTTATGTTACTTTGTATGTGGACTCTGCACACAAGGATTTTAGGTTTCTGTAAAAGCACTGGTGGTTAATTTCTGGTATAACAAATCTCTTACAGAACATCTTATGGCTGAGAATTGCTGATGTCATGACTATCATTCACTGGTTGCTATGGAAATTAAGTAGGAATGCATTCAATATTAATGCTGCATTCCTACTATGTGCACTTCCGTGATGGAAATGTACTTGCTTTCTCCAGGAATGCTAGCTGCAGTGATCCTTGTGACAAAGAGTGCTCTTCGCAGATATGTCTGGGGTACCCCCTTCCTTAATGTTCTGCAAAGTCATTGACGACCATGGTGTAGCTTATGCAGTTCACATCAGTTTTGTGCACCAAGTAATTATGCATCCCAGTCCTTGAGTGTGTTTGTGGTAATGTGTCATGATGGATTTGCATGAGGTTTTACTTATATAGGACAGGTCACTGCCCAGGCTCTTCACAGTATGTTTCTTCTCCTTTAATGTGAAAGGGAAGTTCCTTTCAGAGATCCTGAAAGGTTGTGTATACAAGTGCGGGATTTCTGTATCTGCTTTTTAAAGTGACTTCCATGGCATCTCTCTCTTGTGGTGGGACAACAGAGTCTGGTGATGGTTTATTTTTAAGTCCTGAATTCTGGTGTTTAACTTCCGTTTCAGGTTGTAAGGAGCAGGCCATGTCTTAATCTAACTAGTAGCTGTATTTTCTTTCTCTACTAAATTTTGAAACGTCATTCATAAAATGGTGCTGCACTAGTAAGTTGAGCTAATATTTCAATTTAAGGTGAGGAAGTGATATAATTACGATTTAATGCTTCTGATTAAAATATAAGGGTACTAGAAAAGGTCTCGGTCTGTAGCAGAGCTGTTTACCAAGTTTCTTGAAGAAATATTTACATTTTTGATTACTACCCATTAAAAGTCAGATAACTATTGTAGCACTGGATAAATACAGGAGCCATGTAGATCTACTCTTAGCCTGGTGGGGGGAAAAAGGTTTTAGAAATAAGCTTGAAGATTTGGAAGGGGACCTGCTGGTTAATGGAGGCTTGGCTAAAAAAAGGAGGAGGACCACAGTGTTCTGATTGTACACGTGAAAGTTATTTTTACAAGAAAGAAACATAAAAAATGTATGGGTATCTATAAGGAATAAACACACCACTACCTCACCCCAAAGAAAACCCAGGAAGAATTTTGAAACTGCCTGTAAAATGTACAAGGCCACTGATACTTGTAGCGATGAGCTTTTGGCTTCTACAGAAATGGTGCAATGGGAAGAACAAGGGTTTTTTTATGATGGGCTTAAAGTGTAAGTGCAAACAAAGCACCTTTTGTCCTCTATATCATAAAGAAGTATTGTGTGGCAGTGTAATTTCTTTTATAATTCAGAATTGATTGATGCTCAATGAGATCTGTGGATTGTACCCTTTTGGTGTGGGTAGATGCACTTGATATGTGCAATAATGTCCCCATTCACTGGAGTGGAAGCAGTATTGAAAACTGCAGCTAAACTTGCTGTCTCTAGCAGCAGTGGCATGACTGATTGCTGAAAGTTGGAACATGGGACTTGAATAGAGGTTTGGCAACACAGGGGAAAATGGTTGTCTGTTTTGGAGTGTGACATGAGGCAATATTTACCCTGCTCTGTTTCTCCCTTTTCCAAGCAAAAGGCAGGTTGCCAAGTACAGGGACTGAATAGTTTGGATCTTCAGCTGGAAACGTTTTGCATACACTGGGGTAAACGATATGTGCAGATACTTTACTTAATGGTCATGCAAACTAGATGGCTCATTCCATGCTTGTATCTTTTTTTTTTCTGTTCTCTGTAAACCTCAGTTTGTTGCTGTCTGTATGCTTCCCTTTTTAAAGAAAACTTGACAAACTTTCTTAAGTTACTAAACCCAAAATTTTCCCATGACAAATACGCACAACCACAAAATTTCTGCAGCTCTGGAACTTCCAGAGGAGTCATGGCAGAACTGAAGATCCATCTACGATTGCTGTTGGTATAAATATATGCTTCCAGACACATAGTAAATGCATCTTCAGTTGTTATTATTTGTGTATTTTTAGGATTAAAATTTTCTAGTTGGTGTGTGTTCTGCAGAAATGAAGATCTTGCACAAGTGTTCAGCGTGCCCAGCTGAGGGAGTACAGTTGCTGTTTTGGCAGCTCCAGCATTCAATTATAAGGCTTCAGCCTCACAGAGCTCATTTTGAAAAAGCTCTAAGTGTCAGATCTCTTATTTACCTTGTGGTTTCTATGCAATTTATTTTTCAAGCTGTTCTCCAGCTGTGAGGAATTTAAATGAAATTCTTGTAGAATTGTTCCATCCAGATTTACTCTGTTTTAAAAATACCACATAGTGAGACTTAGTGTTAAAGCCCTCTGTCACTTAAGATGTTTTAAATTGCTGAAAGCAGCAATTTAATGATACGTAGGGTGACATGTAGAGTCTCCTCTTTTGGAGCATTTTGCCTTGCATGAAAAAAAATCTCAACTTCAAAATTCCTATTAAATCTTTAAAACAGTCTGAGTTTGTCCATTTAGTTGAATCTGTGATGTTTTTCTGATAGTGCTTTAATGTGGTGCTAAAGAGTGAAATCTCTTGTCCATCCAGTTAAGTATGAAACAAAACCTAGGAGATTTCAGGTAACTCATGACAGAATATTCTGTGATGGAGTGGGACTTCTCAATAGATTATTAAACCTAGGTTTACCACTGCATTAAGTGACACAAGTATGGATTCTGATATTTTAAAACCGTTTCTTCACTCTCTAGCCAGTCTAAAATATAAATGCTGAATTGCATACAATTCTTACAGTGCCACGTAAATTGGGGTAAGTTTTTGACCTATACCTCTTATTACAAAACTTTGGAGCGCTTTTATGTAATAGTTTCTATGGTTTTCTTCAAGAGTTCAGTAATTTGAATAAGGATATGAATGTTTCTGAGAGAACATCTCCTTCCCCTATCAAGAAGAACTGCAATTGGAAGAGATGGGGAGAAACTGGAAGACTTAGAGCTTCCCCCAACCGCCCCCGAATGTAAAATGAAACTGTCCACAGTACCCTGAGCACTGCACTCCAATGTATTTCTTGAAACTGCTTTCTCTAAAAGCTAATATTAGTCTGGGTTATTAATTTAAAAGCTTTGAAACTTGCAGTTTCTATTCACTGTTTTTTTGTTGTTGGTTTTTTAAGTAGTGCTTGGTAAGATGAATATACAGAAAACTGATATTTTTTTAAAACTTTGAGAATGATGAGTATTTTGATGTCACATAAGAGCCTGATGTTTTAATGAAGATAATTTTGGTTTACAATTAAAAAAAAGAATATTTTCTGTTCGCAACAATGAAATTTCTTGTGTTTGGACATGAACAGTCAAGTATATCTTACTGTGTAGTATAATTCCGTTTTCGATACTAAATATGTCATTGTTCAAAAATAATTTATTCAGAGTCATCTCTATGTTTACTTAAGGTTTTAATGATATGCTAGTAAAAAGTGACTAAAGTGCATGCTGAATAAGCAGGAAAATACAGTTCTACTTTTCAATTTTGTTTTTCCCCCCAAGTAAGGAAAGTCTGTCTTTCCCTCAAAATTTCTAGATATATTATGCTTTTGTACTGAAGCTGATGCCCCATATAAATACAAAGTCAAGCCTCCAAATACAGATCTTAAAAGAAGGCTAGCAAAGTGCTGTTAATGTCTGTCATCTCAGCTGTACTCAGCTGAATTCAGAGATAGGATTTTTAAACGCAGGGAGTTTAAGGAGCTAATATTAAGCTTTCCTCCCCCTAATCTCTTTCCTGCAGTACTTGGGACATGTTGAAGTGGATGAATCCAGAGGAATGCATATCTGTGAAGATGCTGTGAAGCGACTGAAATCTGTATGTATATTTGTTTCATGAGGATGTTGGCTTTGGGGCTGTGAGCGTTACTGGAAAAGGTCCGTTCGGCAGCAGTGCCCCAGTTAAAGAATGAACTTGTGACCCATGTTAGGAGAACAGTTGGGCGGTTTGAGAGCACTGCTGCCATTAGGGGGACGTGCTAATCTGATGATGAGAGGGAGAGAGTTACAACTGTTCTTTCTACTCGCAGAAACTATTTGCAAAACAAATGTGTAAAAATCCTCTGTGACCTTTCAGGCTAAGTTGGTACCCACATAGGACATCAACCATTGTTTTTTAACAGTTCTTTTTCCCTCTCTCTCTTCCTCTCCCTCTCTCTCTCTCTCCCTCTGTTGCCTGCCACTTTAATAGTGACTTAATTCACCGTTAATATACAAAACATTACTTGATTTAGGCTGCTTTTTTTCTAATGCACTGCAACATTGTAGTCATGCATGAAATAATCTGGCTTGCATCTGCTCAAAGTGGCCTGAAGGCTGCCTGACTCTGGTATGTCATGAAATGCCCTGCTCTTAGTTTGGCTTCTGTGAACGTTTGCTCCTGTAAATGGCACTCGTTCAAAGCTCTTTGTATTTCTGTGGCTCATTCTGAAGAGGTCTTGTCATCTCTTTCCTGCCGTAGTAATATCACAAAATCCTGCGGAAATAGCAAACTTTAGAAAGGCAGTGATCAGCCTATCAAGGAACTGAGGCTAAAACAGCATTGAAGAGAACAGAAGGAGAAAGGACATTAAAATTTGAAGTTTGAATGGAGTTAGAGAACTGCAATCCTTTTCATCACTTCTCTTATGTGTCTTAGCTATAGACATTCTTCAGTGATGCCTTTAGCAGAAGAAACTCTTGTATCCTTGCAGCTTAGCAACATTACTGAAAATCCATCAAACACTACTGCACCTTTGCTAACTTAAGATATCTGCTACTGGACATCGTGATTTTTCCTCACCAGATGTGAGAGCTCAAATGGCTTCCAACTAAACCTGTTCTTCCCTTCCTTCCTAGCACACAACAGAGTATTATAGTTTATCTTTTCTGCCTTCTGTTGTGCTGTAAAGTTTCTGAATTGGTTTAGTGCTCTGATTAAAATACAGTCTTTCATTCTTTTCCATCTCAGCTAGTGTATAGCAACCTGTTAAAGCCACCTCCCATCTGGTCCCATTCAGTCCAACAGTGACTGCTGATTGATTTTTATTAAAAAGGGCCACACACGATATAAAGTACTTTCTTTATTCTGCGGATTTAGTTTACATAGCTAAAAGTGCAAGTACCGACCATGTAATGAATTGCATCCGGTTTTGTCCCATTCTGGTTTTTGTTCAATCAGAATACCTTCTACTAGCTCACCAAATAACACTGCAGTATTTACTTTATGCAGCTTCTCTTTTTCTCTTCCCTGGGGAGTTATGCTGTGAAGTGTTTGTTCTCTAGGGTTTTTTATGAACTTTAAGCCCCCAAGCCAGTTAAGTGTAGCTAAACTTATAAATATTGAGAAACAGCAAAAGCATAGTGCCCGGTTTCTTTTGGAATTTGGATAATTCCAGGATTGTGATTCTTGATCACCTGAATTATTGATTCAAATGTCAGACTTGGATATCATAACTTTTACAGTGCATCTCTGAAAGTAAATAATTTAATTTCCCTATTCTGTACTATGTCATTATTCCAAATTGTGGATGGCATCAATCTACCTATTCTCATAATTAAATGATTTTCCTTCAGATAATTTTAATTTCTTCTACTGTTTGAAGTTTTTCATGTCTATATTTGTTGGACACAAACTCATACGTCTTACATTTGCTGTTTGGATCATCTCCTTTGTCAGTGTTGGAAGTTGCAAATCAGGGGTGAAATTCTCATTGGGCCCCAAGAGGAAGATTCAGATTACTGAAACTACTTTGTGCGCTTTAGTTGCTATACTCCATCAGATCCAAGGTCCATTTGGAGCTGCTCACTGCAATTCAACCCCTGCCCCCTACCCCCAGCATGTAGGTTTTAAACAGGGAGCATTTCTTTAGGACTCTGCTATTACTGAAAGCTCTTTTCTGTACAATATGCTCTCTTAATTAGCAAAAGCCAAATCACTGGATGATGTTTCAGCATGCAAGGAATGTGATAAGAAAACAGTTTGTTCTTTTGGTAGTCTCCTGCTTTCACAGTGCTTGGTTATTTTGATGGGCTTTCTCTTGGTCTTGAAAGAATTACAAGTTTGAGCTGCAGTGCTCAAACTGAAGGACTAGCTTAAAGGAAATTGGACTTCACTTTTCATATGGTTAAACTACGTTGAAATGTACGTGGCCTATTTTAATCTTTATTGTTTCCTCTGCAGGTAACATGTAGGTTTTATAAATCCAGCCAATAAAAATTGGACAGAATTGTTGAAATACTTGTAGCTTCTAAAAATTAAGTTCTATCTGTCTTTACTTATTTTAATAGATACCTTTTTTTTCCTCTTAATTCTTGTTCTCAAACAGTTGGCAATTTATTTGGGGAACTGAAGTCTATTCTTTTTTAGGATTGACTAATAGATTTTAAAACATTTCATGGGATTTGTCAAGAAGACTATAGAACTGTGTTAATCCTGGTTTTAGGAATAGCTTAATGTCTGCTTTGCTTTTTGAAAGGAAAGATGCAAACAAATCTTTCTGTCTCTTTATTGTGGAAAATAACCTTTCAGGTTTTTTTTATTACCTGCTTGTTTAATGTGGTGTAATTGGTTTTGAGCATCGCATCTTGCAGAACTTGAAACCAGATGATCGTTATCATTTTCTTCAGGCATTGTTTAATTGACAACTGAGTACAAGAAGCCACTTTTAGCTAGAGAATCCCTCATCCATACTGTGTTCTGTTGTTACAGTCTTATAGCTCTGAAATTGCACACCAGCAATACTATGATGTGCAGGTTATAATATTGTTTAGAATGAATGAAGACAAACTTGAGTTATGTCCCTGTTTTCCGTCTGATGAAATGGCAGCGCAGTCTCATTAATGGATCAGAAACCCATGTATTCAGCTATCAGTCTATTATTAACGGGGCTTTATATTACCAATGGAGCTTGCATTTTTCCCTTAGTAGGATATTATCAATGTAGCTTACATTTTACCCTCAGTAGGGGTATATTACTGTGTATACATTTCATTTCTGATAGGATCCTTGTTTTTGGACGCCAAGCTCTAAATGGTTTCTTCAGAACCACTTCACTGAATATAAAATATTTAGCGCAAACTGGAAAATAACTTTGTAAGGGCCCTATAAGTATTTGATTCAGGTACAGAAACATCATACAAAGACAAAAGTATACCCTTTCATGCCATGTTTTGATTATAAACCAGCTTTAGCGTGTAATATTGGTTTCTAACTTGCCACTTTTTGTTTTAAATGATGCATTTGTTTTAATATATGTTCTTGTTTCAGCAGGTAAAGAGACATAATTTAATATTTTAAAACATGCATTAGTTATCTCTAAACTACATTAACTTAGTGTTGTTTAAAACTCATTTTGCATGATGCCTTTTCCATTAACCTTGTCTAGTTTATTAAAAAAAAAAATCTTGTTTAACAAGCATTTTGCTGAGAGCAAAATTAACCGTCACCTAAAACTGAGGTAGCTTCTGGTGAATCTCTTTAGCTTTTGCTATCTTTAAAAAGCTGTTATTTAGTGTAATGCAATAGTCATTGCTCAACTTGGCAGCAGCATCCAACCCCTTCTCATTATGTACACAACACTGTGATTAATTCATTAGTTCCCCTCCTAGTGTTCAGTTTATCCTGTCCAAATACATAACTGTTCCTGCCTCTAAAAATTGTTAAGCTTTTCAGCTGACTGAACTTAGGGATGTTCTTTGTACAGTGTCTCAGTTGACATAAATATGTTACAGATCCTGGGTAAGAAGCTCTGTGGAAGGATGTGGGGCAGAGAGGCACACGGCAACAGAAGTCAGGAAATGCAAAGTCAAGATTGACACTCCCTTCTTAACTTTGTTTTTCCTGGCTTTCGTTGGCTTGCGTCAGAACCATAGCTTTGTTTCAAATAATAACCTTGTTTATCAATCAATTCTCAAGACACTGCCTCTGGATATTTGTAATATTTTTTATATAGTATTGTTATCAGCGATCAACAGGTTGGAATTGCACGGTGTTAATTTGGGGTCAGGCGCTGTCACAAAGACGCTCTCTGTCTCATCTGCAATTCTCCACCTCCTCCCCATTACTACTATACCATAGCTTTCTTACACGTGAAACAATTTGGAAAGATAGCAGGAGCAGCCATATGCTTTGTGCCAGCTTCCCTCCAATGCGGAGCGACATGTGGCTGTGCTCACTGAGCACCAGGCCTGCTGAAGTATTCTCTTGGAGATCGGTTCAGATCTTGCAGTTTTCTTTTCACGGTCTGGTAATAAAATAAAGCCAGTGAACCAAACTGCATGCAAACATGTTAAAATTGTGTGCTGCTGTTTTCTTAATGTGTATTGAGTAATTGGTATAATCGCTTCCAGGCTGAAGAAATTTAGGAAGCTGTAGTTCAGCTCTTGGTGTCTTTGCACTTGCCTAGCTGTTTGTCCCTGTCAGAGCTGATTTTAAAAGGATCTTGTTCAGCCTGTCAATTTAGAGTTGCAGAATGAATATCTAGTATTTTTATAAATGCTGTATAAAGCCTTGGAAGGCTTTAGAGAGAGTGAAAGGTGAAGAGATCTCATTCGTGTTTTAGTTGTACCACAAGCTAAGGAGAAGTTCCTCACTGTTCAGAGAAGACTGCATAAGATGTCAAGTGTACGAGTAGCATGTAAACCAAAGCAACAAATAAATGGAATAAAATGAAGCGGTGTTTAGCTCTGCTTGATTCCAACCATACATGCTTCTCCAGCTTACAGAGCATTTGCTTTCGGAGAAAGTGATCAATACAGAGCAAACTTAACTGTAATTCTGGAGTTAGAACTTTGCATTACACAAGAGCTCATACAGTATTTCAATTGTTTAACCACCATGTCTGCTGCCAAGTTTGGTTTATAACCTAACTAAAAGGGGCTAAACAAGGGAGAGCGAAAATGAAGTAACCACTTTGCATGAAATTGGGGCTGAGGTTCTTTTCTTTCCACCAATTTCAGGGCAGTAGCTTATTAGAATTGTGTGTGTGCCCTTTGATCTGTGTTTTCATGGGATTATTTTCACATTTGCCTGTCGCACCTTCTCACGGATAACTCTGAAACCCCCTTCCTTTCCCTCCAAACCCTGTTCTTGTGTGTGCTTGTTGGTTTGAAACCCTGGGACATTTTAGCTACCTACAGTAATAGCGCTCGACTTGTCCCCCCTGTTCCTCCAGGAAAGGAAGTTCTTCAAAGGCTTCTTTGGAAAAGTAAGTTTAATGCCTCATTTGTGCTTGCACTATAAGGAGTTACATCCCTGGTATAGCACTGCCATAAAATCAGGGTGCTGAGAGTCCCCTAATCCATTTCAGAATATTTGCTTCTAAAACAGGCTTGGAGATATGTTGGTCAAACAAAGAATATGGTTAAAAAAGCAACCCGAAACAGAAACTTAAGTCCATATGGACTGTATCGGAAATCCAATGTTCTGAAGTGATTTGGTCTTCCTGAAAAAATGTGACTTCTCCTTTTGATCCTTTAAACTTGTGCCAGCCTACATCACCTGGGCAAATATCCACAGAGCAGTTGGGGTCTGTGCCTTCTAAGTGCTTCATGATCAGCTGCCAGTACTGCGAGTTGACCCCCAGACGTTAGCATTGGCCAAAAGCAGTGTGCCTACACACACCTTCTCTTAAACCTTTCTGTTTTGAGCACAGTCCTAGTTCGAAGGTATATGAAGATGAGACCAGGCATTTACCTACTGTTTTTGTTACCTACCTAATTGCAACTCAGCTGTATAACTGAAAAATTTACTGGTTTTGTTGCTCTTGTTTTCATGAGGATAGTGTCTTAGATGCGAAGAGAAGCAACACTTTGTCCTTATTGAGAACGTGCTGTACTGGCGGCTGGGTGGGTTTATTCCTGCTGTTTCCATTTCCACAAGGCAGTGCCTGTAGAGCTCTGAAGGAGCTCTCTTTCTCTGACCTCTCATCTGTTCTCTACCTCTGCATTTAAAATGCCTGTAGAACAGCTTAGTTTTCATATGGAGTTAATCTAAGATACAGCTTCTGAAGTTACTTGTTATAAAATGAATCTTGGCTTAAATATAAACTAACAGGTTTGTAACTTCCATACATACAAAAGCCTTTTGGAGCAAATTATTCTCTGGTTACAAATTTATTTTGGCTTTGCTTAGGGAGTAAATAAGGTTTTTCAACAGCTCCTTTTTCACCTTTCACTCAGATAGTGATGCATGTCACACAGGGACAGCTGTTTCCCAAATTCAGGTTTCTTCGTATGATCTGTGAAAGCACGCATCTAAGATGTAGTAATGGTGAAGTAAGAGAATCTTTTTTTTTAAGGGCCAAAAGTACTGTAGGTGGGAGATCTGTCAGATTAATTGGATCATTCCTATGTGCAAACAAAATTTAAGGGCTGGAATCTACAAAGACTGGAGTCAAAACATGCTGTTTGCTTTACAACTGAAAATGCTAAATACAGCTTACAATTTGTTTAAAAACAAATGAGAAGTCCCCACCTCAACCTGATCAGATATATTAATTTTTTTCTGCTTGTTGGTATTACCTTGTGTTAGGGTACGTAAAAAAGCGGAAGTGTAAAAGGCCAGAGATTTGCGTATCACTTAGTTTAAAAAGTCAAAGACAGATCTTTATCTCTTAAACATGCCAGCTTCCCCATTACATCTTAGTTGCTTTTTTATGAAGCCTGGTACTTTACCACAGCCTCGTAGATTTGCTTTTTTTTTATTATTGTATTTTGCCAAAAAGGGACCTACTTCTACTTCAGCCTGTGAAGTTTCATTAATTAGCACAGAAACCACTTAAATCCATAGTGTTCAGATATCCCCACAGCATCAGTACAGCAGTGCCTTTATTACGGCTTTGGCCTATGACAGTAGCCCAAATCTAGGGGAAAA
>VZSC01014178.1:162075-209050 GCA_013398225.1 Steatornis caripensis | reverse complement strand
AAAAAAAAAAAAAAAAAAAAAAAGGCACAGCTGTTCTCTTATTAATAATTGAGAAATACTAATAACTCTGATGTCTTTTGGCTGTCTCATCTAGAATTTCTCTGCAGAAGCCTTGCATTGGGATTAATATAATATTCCAAACTGCAGAGCTGCTTAAAACATGGCAGCAGTTTTCGAAAAGTCAAGTCTAGACAGGTTTGGGGCTTTCTCTGTATTTTTCTCCCCCAAAAACATAAATCTGACAGATTTGCATTCGGAAATGTTCAAGTGTTTAGTATTGGAAATACTTTCTTTTCAACTTTAAATAAAAATGAGATGTCGGTTGATAGCTCCAGGTTAGGCTTGTGCAGTTTTGTGTAGCATACGCTACGTAACCAAATCAACTGCCTTTTGAGGCAGTTCTTCATATTTTAAAACTAAAGCTCTTCTGTCGTAAGGTATAGTAGTACAGGTTCAAAGAACTTTCTCATGTTTTGCTTCGCCTCGGCACGTGTATTTCTCATCGTGCAATGTTTTATACAGAGTCTGAAATGAAACATTTTCTTTGTATATACCTCAGACTCCAGTACATCTTACAGCTGTTTCTAAGTCCCAGGACAGATTAAAATAGGCAGAAGGACTAGAAACAATTTAGAAGTATTTAAAAAATGCATTATTGGGCAACTTTAATTCTTCTCTGGCATCCTCACAAAACTTACTTTCTACCTTACAATATAGCTGCTACTTATCTCCACATTTCTGTCACTTCTAACAGTTCAATTGTCATGACCTGCACCATTGATTAGGAAATGTGCATTTTGGATTTAGTCCTCTTTGTTTTGTTTTGGGTTTTTTTATTTTGTTTTTTTTTTGTGGATGCCCATCTCCAGGGCGTTGCCAGCTTGTCGGAGAGGTTTCGCTTGTGCCCAGCCCACAGAGGTCGTGCCTTGTCCTTGTCTTCGGGCCTCGTCGCCTGTCAGGACAGGTGCCTTGCCTGCCCTCCTGGAGACCTCTGAGGACTCTGAAATTAGTCCAGATAACAAATCTTGTACTGGAGCATATTATTGACCTCCCCAGTGCTGAGCAGCGAAGTTTCTGCCGGGGCTGACTCAGCACTGACAGATCAGGCTCCTAGGAGTCGATGCCACACGTGGCTCTCCTCCAGCAGTGCTGTCATCCGAAAGCTCTTGAATATGAAGACAAACTACTGATGTGGATGTCTAGATGAGTCCCTCAGTAGCAATGTTTAAGACCACACTGTTCCAGTGGATATTGGCCATTTGTTGTAACTACTTTTGTTTGGAGTCACCTGTACCTTTCGGTGTTTATTACACAAGCTGCGATCCTATGTTGGAGTTCGCTTCCCATGCAGTATCTTGCATCCAGTCTGATCTTTGTCCAGGGTGTGCCAGGAGTGCAAATGCTCGTGTCTACTTCGTAATCACAATATACTTGGCAATATCCAACCCATAATGCAGTAGTACTTTGATTTGTATCTCCAATTTAAGCTGATTTGGAGAAGCATATTCCTTTATATGTCACTTGTAGGCACAGAGAAGCTGAGGATTCAGTAGATGGGAAAGTCGTATGTTGCTCGACAGTAGTAGCTGTGGGTTTGGGGTATAGACTGTAAGGACTTAGCCCTTCTAAGCGCTGCATGCACCATAAATCTAGAAGAAGGAATTGGGAGACAAAAGTGTGTTTTGTTTCTCTCTTAGTGTAGCAAACTCATGTTTGGTTATCTTGCGTGAGGAAACCTTGTGTTTCCAGTGGGAGAGGAGGACTTGGCCCTTTAGCCTTTTCAGTTTATTCTGAGAAACATGAAGTTCCTTGTCTTAGCTATTTCTAAATTCTCTTTTGGTAAAATATCAGGTGAGGAGTATCTCTGCTGAAGATCAGTACTGCTTTATGAAGTACCCAGCTCAGCTAACCTTGACTTTAATACGAACTTCAGGAACTGTTCGCTATTTCTCTAGAAACCAGGTTTTATTGTTTGCTGGAGAAAGACATGTACCTCTGTTTCTAATGATGGTAATCTAAACCAAACGATTACCTGCAGGCATTTGTCTTCTCTTGATTGTTTGTATTTGCTTGAAATAAAGATTTTAAGGCTATTAATGGCTTATAAGAAACTGGTACTCCTTTTTAAAACAGTTCAAGGAGACAGACCTCTATAAACCACTTGTTTTGGGGGTTAATAGGGACTTTTAGGCCACAGAAGTTACCTGAGCATTGAAAATGTAGACTATAATTTGTGGGTATATATATTTACTGCTTTTAAGATCGAAAATTATAAGCAACTTCTAAATGCTGCAGTATTTTTTAAAACACATGATGGTAAATTTAAGTTCATCTTCCTTTGTGAATTCTGCTCTTTCCATTAGGCTTTCTAGAATCTGACAGTTTATCTTCAAACTTTCTCTGGGGTATCCGGCAGGCTGGATGGACATTTAGAAACTCGCTTCTGCCAGCACTTCTCCATAGCTTGCTTTCATGCTGTGCTTATTTTCTCTTTTCTCTTTTAATCACTCTTCCATACAAGTCAGTGCCGTTCTGTGTTCTCACCAAGCTTTTTTAAAATGCTCGGCGTGTCATTGCTTTTTCCGAAATTGGGACAGATAGTTCCTCCCCAAAAACAAACAAAAGTTCTGCCAGAGCCATTCTCTTCACATTTGCTGCTTTCTCTTGAGAATGAAACCAATGTGGTTTAACAGGAGACTTTTCACTCCAAGATATTTCATCCTTACAGTGTTAAAATCTGTGTTGCAGACTTGGAACATGCGGTAGCTTATGGCAGAATGTGTCCTTGCTCCATTACTTGCTGTATGAATATAGATTATAAATCTGCAATGAACTATTAAAAAAAAATTAATTGCAATTCTTGGATGAAGCCACTAGCTGATACCCCCTCATTTTTTTGTTGTTGTTGCTCTCTTCACTCCCTGCAGCGGTCTGTGGTGGGTGCCATTAGCAGCCATAAACTATGTAAACCCAGTGCTTCAAAAAACATCATGGGGAGAATATTTTATTAGCTGGCTTAAAGTATGAGGCTTGTGAATTAAAGTAACACATTAAAAAAAAAGATTATTTTGCTAGTAGTAGTTCTCTGGAACAACCAGTGGAATTATGTTGGCATCTTGTACCTATTTTCTGTTCAATGAACTAGTTTCAGAAGAATATTGTGTCAAGTGTTTATACTGTTTTCTGTAACTTTCCCTTAAAAAGTAAACAGTCTGGAAAGAATCTGTAGTTTAAATGGGTCCTGAAGCCTTCCTGTGTTTCCCACTTGTACTTACCCTCGGCTTGCGGCAGCTGAAGGTTCCCACAGTCAGATCTTGGATAAAAGCCAGACCCCTCTTCCGCTGCGTTGGCCTGCCACACACCATTGCTTTTTCAAGATACACACCAAATGGTTAAAAAATCATATTTGTCTACCTCTTGTCCAAGATGTGGCGTTTAACTCTTAATAAATTAGTGAAACATGTTTGGATGATTGATCTTAGCATTAAGCTCATAACAAAGTAACTGATGATTTTTGGGTACTTCTAACGCTGGTGTAAGGTGATGCCATGATTCTGCCACGCGACTGCTGGGGCAGAGGGTAGGGCTGGTGGAAAGATCAGGTAAGAATTTTCCTATGTTTAAACTTGTGCCGAAGAAGCTACCTGTGGTGTAACTCCTTATGAATTAGTGTCTTCCGACTCTTTAGTGGAATTCTTCACCCACTTGGTCAGTCTTAAATTCTTTACTGTCAGTGGATGTACACCTTATTTTTACCTCCACCTGTCCTGTGCCCTTTCCCTATCCCCACAGTGTGCTGTTTCTGAAATAATGGCTTTGGCTTGGTTCTCGGAATGTTTTGTAACTTGGATTGAGTATCTGGCTTTGGGCACTCTACTGACCGTGGACTTCATCTACACTTAATGTTGTGGTTCTTGGAAAGGGGAGGAGGGTGGCAATCTGATGCTGTTGGCATAAAACTTTTTTTTTCTTTCCTTTTTTTTTTTGTAAGTCTGGGAAGAAAGCTGTTAAAGCAGTCCTGTGGGTTTCGGCGGATGGACTCAGAGTCGTAGATGAGAAAACAAAGGTTAGATTTTCCTGGACAAAATTTTTAAGTCTCTCTATAATAGCATATGTGCTGTAACTTCAAGTGGACACCAATGTTTATGTTACTGCAAATGTTGGTATTTGAAAGGAAGACTGAAGTGTATAATTAGTTTAATAATTTCTTGCTTTGTAAACATATGTTTGCCTGCTGATTTTTTTTTTCCCCCTCAGTTAATTCCACACTACTTTCAAGGCACATTTCATAAAATGTGGCAGGTCGTGCAAGCTTGGAATATTTTTTTGTTGCATTTACCTGAAGAACCATTTTTTGCCTCATAAGTTCTGTTGACATTGAACTTGGCTTTGTTCCGCACCACTGCAGAAGGCTGCAATAATAATACATGAGCAAACTCAATGTTAATCAATATAATTTTCAGTGCATCCAAATCCTAGAATGGGTCTGAATGAACAAGAGCTACCTTCCAAAAATGCAAAGAGGAAATTAAATGAAATAGGGTGGTTGTGCCTTCAGACTCAAGCTAAATAGTAACTGAGTATCAAATTTGATCATTTCTAATTCTAATGTATAAGCTGTGTTGGTCTGAAGTGGAAGACTAATGTATTTGTGTCATCCTTCTAGATTGTTCTACAATTTTTCTATTGTGAAATAGCGCACAGTATGTACCACCAAGGCACCTGTGTGCAAGTAATAGCAAATGATTCCTAGTTTTATCTAGATGTAGGCAATTAGAAATCAGAGATTTAGGCTTGCCTCTGTAAGCACACTAGTATTTTAAAAGATGGCATGGCTGTTGGGACAATTTTTAGTCTCATTAGTCTGAAATTAATTTGTTGCATATTCATGTAATTTAACCCTTACTTTGTTAACCTAAAAATGATTTCTGCAAGCCAGCACTGAGAAGCAGGTAGAGATAATTCATATCCCTCTGCGGTACGACTGCCTGTCAAATACCTGCTCTTTGGCTAGACTTCTCCAGGGCTGCTGTTATGTTATGGTTTGTAAGCACTGAAGTTACAGTCTCTTAAGATTCAGTTTCTAATACAAACGTTACTGATGTAGGTGAATTCAGTGTACTGATTGCCTCATTTAAAAATAATAATACATGTATTATTTTTAGAAATGTTGCTGCATATAGCTAATCTTTTAAAACTGAATTTTAATAAGTCATGCATACCCTGGAGGTAATTAAAAGTATAGGGCTTAAAAAGAGAATATACTATTGCCTCCTGGTGGTTGAATACATTAGCACAGGTGCCAAGTACTAACCACCAACCGAAAGAAACAATTTTGAAAACTATACTGAAAAAATAATTTTAAATGAAGATGACATAGTTCTTAAACTATACCGTCTCCTTTTTAGAAACACTTCTCCCAGCAGTCTACGGGAACAAATCAGAGGTGTTTGGTACTACAAGTACTGCTGGTGCCTTTCCATTGCATCTCTGCTTAGCTGATCAGCTTTTGCATTTTGTGTAGCAGCTACCAGACCTTTTCGCATTAGCAGACCTCTCCCATAAGTTTCAGCATTGTGTTTTAACAACAGTAAAGGGTTTTTTTGATTGCAAGACTGTTGGAGCTGCTGTAGAAGTAAAATAAAACAAAAATGTGAGCTAGATAGTCCAGAGGAGAGATCTTTGGAATTGTTTGGGTCCCTAAGTTCTTAAGTGGTGTCTTGGCACACTTCTGCCAAAGGTGGCTGGTGGAAGATGTCATCTGTCCTTTTTGTTTCATACCGGGAATAGATTCTGAGTGGTGAAATCATTGACAGATAATTACAGTGACATCAGGTTATCCTCTTTTTAATATAACTTATCTTCTTGCAGTTAACACTGAAAATTACTTGTTCAAGTGTTTCTCTGTGTTTGCTCACATTTTTTTTTATTGTGGGGGCGATTTTTTTCCCTGTAGGATCTTATAGTTGATCAGACAATAGAGAAGGTTTCTTTCTGCGCACCAGACAGGAACTTTGACCGGGCATTCTCATACATCTGTCGAGATGGCACGACGAGACGCTGGATATGCCACTGCTTTATGGCTGTAAAGGACACGGTAAGTTTAATACGGCGTCTGTCCAACTCTCCCAGCTTCTAGCTGGAAGTTACGCTTGGAAAGATTAACTACCTAGGATACTGCGATATGTTTTGACTTCAGCTAAAATATTACTTAGTTCTTAAAAATTATTTTAGTTCTAATTTTTTATAACTGAATTATTTGCCATCCCTCTGTGGTGTCGTCTTGTGGAGAGAAACGGTGCCCAGCATGTGTAGAAATGGAATGCAGTCAGCCCCAGATATCACTAGCAGAAGAGAACTACTCTTTTAAAAATAGACGGAAGATATTCTCATCTGAAAATGTATACAGCCAAAAACCGAAACAGCAATGACAGTTTTTCCAGGATAAAATCATAGTGAGTAAATACAGACTGGTTATGAATGCAGCCTCTTGTATGCGAATGTTATCTTGAATGGAAAGTCATCTGAATGATAAGGGATGGAGCTAAACTGAGTTAGATTAGCATCCTGTCTGCTTCTAAGCGATAGAGATTTTTCCAGTAGAAGGTTGGAAAGTAAGTTACGTCTATCAGCGTCTTGCTGTGTAGACTTAAATAAGTTATTTAACTCCCTGATCTGGCCTTGCCTCTTTCTGCTTTTGTTTAATCCTGCCTATATTATACAAAGTGCTTGAAATCTCATGCAAATTCATTGCGTGAACTCCACATAGCTGCATTGTACTTGACAATTTATCATTTTTCTTTAAAGAGAAACAATTAAGTTAGAAATTCCTGGTTAAACTTATGTTAGAGCTGGAGAATTTCTGTTTTCCTCTGAATAACAGGTCAGTTCACTAACTGATTATAATAGGTGAGTTGAGCTACTGGGAGTAGCCTCTGACTCAACTGTAGCTGCCATATCAGCTGGATTGCTGGGCTTCCTCCAACCTGAATTTCCTTTCCTTATTGCAACTATTGGGCAGTAGATCCTTTTGACCTTGCTGGTTAATAACGGAAGTGCTTTTCAGAAGGCACGTTTAATGCTAACTTGTGCATTTGGTCAGGGTCATTAAGAGGTGTAAGTAGTTACCATTGTACTTTTTAAGTTTCATGCTTGCACACAACAGTAGTGTCTCCCTGAGCCCTCTGTAAACTTTCCCCATCTGAGAATAGCACTTATCTGTCCTTCAGAACTTCCACCTGCTTAAGATGGCTTCACGAGAGTTTCTTTGTGCACAAACGTATCCAGAGGCGAGGGATCCGTGCAGGCATGTTATCTGCGCAGGCACGCTATCACACTAGCATCTTGGTAGCAGTTGAACTAAACAGATTATCTGACAATCTCTTTCATTTCTGGGTGGCCGCCTTGAACACTGCTTGTGCATTAGTAGTTGGGAGCCTTGATACACCAGATTTAATTTTAGAGCCATACAAAAGGTGGCCAATTGCAGTAGTTCTCTTTAATGCCTTAATTAGGTTCCTGTTGTAAAGGCAAGTTATCACTTCGCAATGCTTGAAGCACATGTATGTTTCTGTTCTAGTTACTGTATGATGCAATGTTGTCTTGTACAGGGGGAAAGGTTGAGTCATGCCGTGGGCTGTGCATTTGCAGCATGCCTGGAGCGAAAGCAGAAGCGAGAGAAGGAGTGTGGAGTGACTGCCACCTTTGATGCCAGCAGAACCACATTCACTAGAGAGGGGTCATTCAGGGTCACTACAGCTACTGAACAAGCAGAGAGAGAGGAAATTATGAGACAGATGCCGGATGCTAAAGGTACGGGGTGCAACTTAAACAATCATCTGTAGCGAGCAAAACCAGCACCAGGTGAATTGGAGCCTGTGCAAGGATTGAGGCTTAATGTCCTTTCAGCATTCCCTCTCTTGAACCTTATTATGTACAAATCATATTGTTAGAAGCTTGTCACTTCACAAGATGAAAAATGCTCCCGGATTCACTTGTAGCACATTTTCCCACATCTCCTCTAGAAAAGGTACAAGTGGCTTCATATGTGAAAGCTGATCCTGCTTTGTTTTGTCAGCCTGCTTTATGGCAGAGAACACCATAGGTACCATGCTAAAAGGACTTATTAGAAAAATGTTATAAAAAAATAACAAGTTTGCCAGACAGGAAATAATCTTTTTGTAGTCTAAAGCTTATGGTAAATGAACAGAAAATGGTATGCATTTCTCTTAGAAAACAGTACATTTTTATTTTGATTTTTAAGTCAGGTTACAAAGCGTATGTATAGAATTGTATTGCACGAGGGAAGAACAGATCAATCCCAGTGTGCTTTCTAAAAAAACCAAAACAGCAACCCCCTCCCCATAAAACGCGTAACTGTTGCACTGTTAATTACATTCAAAACTAGTAACTAATTGATTTGAGAGGAATTAGTTTTTACTACTTATCCATTTAAAATGCTATTCAAAGTCTTCTGAAATTCAAGTGAAAGTAGAACTTCTTACTCGAGTTTCATTGCTAGTGGAGTTCTACACCTAACCCCCCCCAAAATAGTATTATAAATATTGTTCATAGCCCCCTTTACAGTGGAGTTGAACTTTTGTTTCAGAGGGTTCCACAGCAAGTTTGATGCTGCTATTCGATTGCAAAACTTTAATCTTCGTTTTCATCATCCATCTGCTTGTTCCCATACATTAGTTACAGAATGTGCTAAATGAAGCTTGAACACAAGGCCTTTGTTACTTGAGGGCATGAGTCAAAGTCTTGACTCAATGAAGGTGTGTGAAATCCTTTCCAAGAAAGACTGATTAGAAAAGTTTCACTTGAATGAGCAGCTGCAACTCATGGGTACTGAAGCTTGCAAGACAACGTAATTTGTTCCTCCTACCATTCCAGCTCCTCAGAAATCTCATGTGACTCTTCTCTTTACCAGGCTTCTAGTTATTCTGTTGATGTGTTAACAAAAAAAGTCATTGTTTTTCCTAAAACGTTTGTAAAGCAATATAGGTAAAATAAGAGTTCACGCCAGGATAGTGATATTTCCCCTTCTCCTGCTGTGTTGATGAGCTGTGTTTATTGCCCCCAAAGCCAATTCACTTATGAGCGAGAGTTTTCCTAGAGATGAAAAAAATCCCCATTGCTATTCTAATCCTAAGTGTCATGATTTAAACTAGACTTAATCTTACGTTTCTACCATTAGGCCTGGTTGACAGAAGCATTGTGGTGCTGTGCAGAATCCTGCAAAATGAAGCAGCTGACTTTAAGTTGGAGGAGCTTCCAGTGCAACTAACTAGTGATTGGGTGGTAGCATTACAGCGAAACTCAGTCAAAGTGACGCAGCAACTCACTGTAAACGTGCCTGGTGCAAGGCCCGTCAGCTCAGAGGCTGGATCTACCTTGCAGCATGCTTCCACCTACCTGTAATGTATTTCTTGGAGGAGCTGGGGAGCTGCAGCTTGAGCACTGAATGCAGCCTAACCTGTTAAGCGCTGCTGCTACCTTTGGCCTGCTGAAGCTTTTGCAGTGTGTTTGGCTACTGCTGCTGATTCTGCAGGGCTAGGAGGGTGGCTTTTTGAAAAGAAGGCCCTAGAGCTGGGTTCTGTTACCTGCTGCTGCTGAGCTGTGCCACCCTATGTCACTTAATGCAGTTTGTAGTAATATTTTGGCCATAGTTCTGTGTGAGGCAAAGTGAAGGTCTCAAACACGCAATACACTTTTAAGTCTCAATCATAAACGAATTGCAAGTATTTCCAGAGCTGGGGTCTCAGGAACAGCGAGAAAGAATACATACATAAGGCTATCTTTTCTACCAAGTGGCTAGCCTTAGTTAGCTTTGCTTTGGAGTCTGGATGTATGTAAAGTGACAAGGTGAAGACAATGAAGGTATACAGAAATGATTTTTCTGCTGTGGTATTAGAAGCTTGTTTGGAAGAGTACTAGTTATGCAAATTCCTGCAATTTCTTTTTTCAAAACAAATGGGAGTAGGGGCAGGCAGTTGAACACTACTTTGCTTTACTCTTCTAACCTCACCCTATTTCCTCCAGCAGTTGAAACAGAAGTGAAAACAGCAGCACCAGGTGCTGCACCAAACAATACTGCCCCCTCTTCTGGCTCACCAACCTCTCCTACTGCTGAAGTTGCTGCCTCTCTGGATAAAGAAGCGAGCAATCCCCACGCTATTCCACGGAGGCATGCCCCTATAGAACAGCTTGCCAGGCAAGGGTCTTTCAGGGGCTTTCCTGCCCTTAGCCAAAAGATGTCTCCTTTTAAACGCCAGTTGTCTTTGAGAATAAATGAGCTGCCTTCAACAGTGCAAAGGAAGACCGATTTCCCTATGAAAAACTCAGGTAAAACCAAATGGTTCCAGTGAAACATTACCTTAAATTGTCTCTTCCTCCTTTCCTCCTCTGTGGCTTCAAATAACTCCTTATTTTTTAGTAAATCCTTTCTCCTGTCTCATGTGGATCATTTCTCATGAACAAACATTACCACATCGGAAAACTTGTACTTTGGGAATAGGCAAGAATTTCAAATGCAGTGTTCACATGCAGAAGACAAACAGTTCTAATCACTAGCTGAAATATTGGAGGACAGCTTGAAGTGCTGCAGGAATGGGTGTTGGTGAATTAGTAGGTGCTGGCTTTTTCCTCTGAGTCACTGAACCAGTTCCTCCACTTAATGCCGGGGCATCTTGAGAGACAAATCCCTGCAAGGCCTAACCGCTTGTCATGGGATCATTTGATGCTTTTCTGCAGTCTGTCCTTCTGCCTGTCTGAATTCTTCTCTTTGAGAGCAATGAAATGTCTTTCACCGTGCATTAAAGGAGACTTTACTGTTTCAGTGGCACAGCTGGCTGTATCAGTAATGCGTGGTAGAGTTCTCGCATGATGGTAGTGGGTTTTCTAGAGTCATCCCAACGTAAACACCTGGGGTACTCAGTACCTCACATAATGTCCTAGAATCCCCTTAGCTAGGTTATCCTGCAGGCCAACTGTGCTCTCGCTTGGCAGCAGAGCTAGTTTTAGGGTTCTAAGCTTTTAAGTAAAAATTACTGTGGCAAAGGCAAAACCAACAAAAATACCTAGTCTGACTTCTCTTAACAGTCCTTATTTGGTGACCTCTGCTTTAAGACCAGCACGGAGTTTATCAGTTTTACAGTAATAGGGAAATCCTCACTAGTGATACTCACTGAACACGCTACAGTCTGAGTTTTTCATGATTCAAAACATCTCTGATGCATGTTCCCATGTATGCTGCTGCCAGGGCTGCTTACTGTCACACCACATGCGCTGTACTGGAATATCCCTCAAAGAATCAATTTTTGGGCATGCCTCCCCCTGAATTTTAGATGTGGTGCATGTTGAGTCCAGACATCTTATGTTTGGGTTTTTTTTTTTTTCACTATTTGTGTTTAATTATGCCTGCTCATGTCAGTTCTGTGCAATGAAGGACTGATGATCAGTACGTTTGAAAAGCAGTGCAATTACTAATAATGAGAACATCTGGGAAGTTGGTAGTTTTACTCCAGATGTTACTTTATCCACATTATGCTGATACTTGGTTTAAAACTGAGTGTCTGTTTTGTTTAAGCATTCAGCTTTTGCTTTTCATAATTCTACCTCAGGAGCTAGGGATTTCAGCTGTCACTGAACTAGAGCAATCAACATTCTAACTCGAGACTTAACTTGCCGCTGTGCATTGCTGTCAGCACATTTAAACTTCGTCTAGGTATTGTGGAAGCATGTTGTTGGAACGCTTAAATCTGTCCTAAGTATTTTCATTTCACAGAGTGCCAAATCGTAGTGCCAAATCCTTGACATGTTTAGCACTTTAATACTGAAAAATTTAGATCTCTACTAAAGCTATAGAAACCCCTTTACGTTCTGAAATGAACATCCTCTTGCATTAACACAGAGAAGCAGTAATAACTGACTTTAAATGTGGAACACTTAGTCACAAAATACACTAATGTGGTGGTCTGTTTCAGGTCAGGTCTTCAACACTAATTTTAAAAAAAGCTGTCATGCAGATCAGTAGCAGGAACATCTGGGACATAAGGGAACTAACTATATTTCAGTTTCACATTGGTATTTGTAAATTGTTTCTGTATCCCTTAAACTTCTAATTTAATGAATTTTGTTTACATTTTAGTCCCTGAGGTAGAAGGGGAAACGGACAGCATTAGTGCCCTGTGCTCTCAGATCACCAGTGCTTTCAGCACACCATCAGAAGATCCTTTCTCTTCAGCCCCCATGACAAAACCAGTGACAGTAGTCGCACCACAGTCTCCTGCCTTTCAAGGTTTGTGATTTCTTTGTGTGCCGTGGTCATGCTGGGTGAGGCTTGAATGCACATAATGTTGCTTTCCAGTAACACGTGGTCTTAATTTTTTTGTGCAAGTCCTGTTATCAGTATTTTGGGGGAATGCATCCTGCTTTATTCATCTTGTCCTTTTACTTTTTCTGTGTTTTTGTTTTTAACAAAAAGTTCATGCACCTGCCACACGATAGTTACCTGTAAAAGGGACTGGCTTTGAGATAATGGCTTTTTTAACATTCTGCCTCCTGAAGTGCAAAAACCTTACCAACTGTGTGTCATCCCACAAGGGAACGAGATTTTGTGCCACCATGCAATTACTGTTTTTCACACAACTCTTCTCTAAGCTGTGGAGACACGCCAACTATAGAACTCATAGCAGCCTCTCATCTTCATTTCACTGATACGTTTTATACAAGTTGTGTGAAAAAAGAACCTCTCCTTGTTAAATGTAGTTACTGTTACTTTGCGTCTAAAATCTGTTCTTCTTTTGAATCTAAAATTAATCATACAGTAACTTCTGGTGAGCCATTTCTCTTCCCTGTAAAAACAATGAATTTTACTTCAGTCAGTCATCAGAACTCGAGGTTTCATCAAATACATAAAAATCCACCATCCCACAACTGTGTTAACAAGCGTTGGCTTGGTGAAATGGAATTTACTAGCTTTATCGACTGTCAGTCCAGTTTGGCTAATTTACACTAACTGCTGTCATGTGGAAGTGTCTAAAATTGTTGTATGTTGATAGGTCTGACATGGCCCACTAATATTCCAGTCACGTGCATGCCTTGCATGAATTAATTGCACTGATGTTGTCTGCTCCCATTTTAGTTAATGGCACTGCCTCTGCCTTCTGTGTGCTTGCTGCTAAACCATCCCAAGCTGCTGTAGTGTCCACAGCTATGCCAGTTCGTGAAACCAATCCTTGGGCTCATGCTCCTGCTGCTAATACTGGAGCTGCAGCCATGGTCACTGGTAAGACTGGAAGTAGATCCGGTGCGTTGCTATGAGAACTTGGATCAAAAGCATAATTGAGCCCTTGAGACAATTGTCAATGCCACTTAATGGCAAGTGGAAGGAACAGTAACAAAAGCCGGAAGTAGTAGCCTTTTGCACAAGTGGATGGAGGGAAGCGATGAACTTGCTGGTTCTGGGTCTATAAGCTGGACTGATTCATATTTTGGCAGCATTTTAGAAAATCCAGTGCTTAAAAAGGAAGTAATGAAATAGTATGTGTTTGCGGATGAAGGGGAAAGAATCTCTGTGTATCCAAAATAATTTTTCCACTAACATATGTAAGGAGAGATTAAGTTGGTTGCTTAAAGGGTTTAGAGGTTCATTTTTTCTGTTTAATAAGTTTAGTCTGTCCCTCCAGTCCTTGTCTGTAGTTATATAGAACGTAAGGTGATACTTTAAATGGCTGTCACCCACGTGGACATGTGTGCTAGAAGGCTGCAATCCAACTAACATAATTTCCTGGTCTAAGCTCAACTCAGAAAGAGAAACTTTGCTAGTGAAATAGTAAGTTCTGCTTGGCCTTGGAAGAGTACCAGACCTGCTCTCCAGTAAGTCTTCTCCCATAAGAAAGAGTCCCTAAGCTATGCCTCCACTGTAAAAACAACAGTAAACTCATCTTTAGATGATGTTTAACTAGATCAGGCTGACCAAAGACTGCTGAGCCGTAATGGTTTTGCCCTTCTTCGGAACACCAAATAACACATGAATTGCAGAGCCATCTCTAGCATTCCTGGTGCTTTTCTCATCACATTGGAAAGCTGGCAAGGCCCTATGGGAGGGGAAGAGAATTTGAAACAGTACAGAGAAGGAAAACCAGAATTCAGCTGGTGTGAGATAGTTTTGAAACTATGGGAGGAATGGAAATGAAGGTGATTGATTGATTTTTTGGGTTTTTTTAATCATTGATGATAAATGAGTTAAAATCAGAGCTCATTTTATAGAAGAAAAGTCTAAAATGCTAGGTGTTGAACATTGCAAAAGAGTTTGAGAGGTTAATGTTACATACGAAGAGAGTAAGGGAAGAGTGAGTGGAGATGGAGGAAGAATATAAAGGAATCATAGTATGTACAGTTTACATATAATGTAGTAATTTGATTAGGTGGATTGCCTTAAATGCACGTGTATCATAGTGAGTACCCGCGCTTCACTTCTTCAGAGTGTATGGGACAGAAAAATGAATGTTTTGTTGAACTCCCTGTGCCATTACATTACTGTCCTTAGGGGGTAAAGCCTTAGTTTAAGAAACAGAGCAAACGAGTCTTAAAAACAGTTTCTTATGGCTTTGTGTTCTAACAATCCACCAGTCCTGAGCTGAACGTTCAGAAACTGATACTCCCCAGTTAGAGGAATTAGTGGTGATAGACCAGATCATTGCCCCTAAGTTATGAGTGCAGGCAGCAGCTCTCCTGCATGCCCTGAAGTCTCAGATGTCCGCTATGAAGAAAATAAAAAAAAGAAATCTGCATTTTAGTGAAGAAGCTCTTCTTGACCCATGTCTTCCTATAACAGAGCAGTACAGTGGGTGCATAAAGATGCTTCCAGTGTTGGTAGCTGTCTTTCAGCCATGGAGGGAGGAGGCCTGTCTGTTCTTGTGTACTACATCCTCCAGCCTTTCTAACTGATGAAAGGGTGAGGAGTGGAGGTACTAGTGACTTCCCCATGCTTTCTTTGCCAGGCACTGAATGGAGCAGCACCTCCTCAGGTGCAGCCTCACCAAGTCTCTTCCAAGGAAATCACAGACGTACTCCCTCAGAGGCAGACCGCTGGTTGGAAGAGGTCTCAAAGACTGTCAGAGCTCAACAGCAGCCACCCCCAACCCCACAGCCACTACTACAGCCTCCTCCAGCAGCTTCCCAGTCAGCACCAGCCTTCCCAGTCAACACCTTTGTTGCACCTCAGCCTGTGCCTGTGGGTGTGGTACCACCGATGCAGCCAGCATTTATTCCAGCTCAGCCCTATGCTGTAGCAAATGGGATGACCTATGCAGCCCCAAGCGTTCCTGTAGTTGGAATCACACCTTCCCAGATGGTAGCCAATGTCTTTGGTACTGCAAGCCACACTCCAGCAGCCCATCCGCATCAGTCACCCGGTCTTGTCAAACAGCAGACGTTCCCTCAGTATGAAAGCAACAGCGCTACGACCAGCCCTTTCTTCAGTCCACCCGCACAGCACAACGGCTCTGCAGCTTTCAACGGAGTTGACGGTGGCAAATGGGCTGCAGAGGACAAGCATTCACAGCCTTCTGCAGCTGCTCCGCAGGTAGACCCATTTGAAGCACAGTGGGCAGCGCTAGAGAGCAAGGCAAAGCAGCGCACTAACCCCTCTCCAACTAACCCCTTCTCAAGTGATTTACAGAAGACATTTGAGATTGAACTTTAAGCAGTCCTGTGGAGGGGGGGGGTGTGTGTGTGTGGATAAGTTGTACATGAGGGTAGAGGGATAAAGGGAGCAGAGGGGACTGTTTCTGATGGGTTTGCTTTGATAATCCCATAAGTCCCTTCACATGGAAATGGGTTAGAAAGAGGGAGCAATTATGGGGAGGATGTAAACATACAGTTAATTTAATGTGCAGTTCTTAAAAGGAATCCTGGAGCCACCCCAGTCTGCTTTCCCTCCTCTCTCGGAAAGCTGGAAGTCAGACAGAGCAAAGGCAGGCACCCAGTCCCAAAGCCTGTTCTGCAGAAACATCGGTTATCTCACAGAAAGGAAGGCAGGTTTTGTACTTGTGTCCTTCCACTGCCCTGCGAGTCCTGGATGGTCCCCCTCAGGGAAAAAAAGGGGTGGGGTGGGCATGGGTGGGAGGTTGTCACCTGCTTAGCAAAAGCTAGGTTTGTGGAAAAAGTTGAGCTTCCATTTTGAGCAACAAAGTGAATATTATATGTAAAGAGTAAAGTAAAGCCAAAATCTTTATTTTTATGCATTTAGAATATTTTAAATAGTTGGATATTAAAAGCTGTATGAGTTGTAAGTAATCTTGCCAAAGGTTAAAAAAAAGGGGGTTGGATGTAAGAAATTGTACATAAGATTGATTTATCTCTGATTCTTAATGTAAGTAAGTAATATTGGGGGGGGGGTGGAAAAAGGGGCTCGAGCTTGTTCTTGTATCTGTTCATTGTAAGTAGCATATTGCAACAACAATCACAACCAATAAGTCATTATATTGTAGTTTTAAATAAAGAAAATTAAAGAACAGTATTGTCATGGTCTGAAAACCATGGGGAAAATGTACTGGTTTTTATCGGAATCAAGCTACATCTTATATATAGTATGGTTTTTTCCTTTCATGTATTGCTGCAGTTTCTTTGTCTTAACCTATTGGTTCTAACACTACTGTGACAACTTACTGTAATCATATCTACATCTTAGGGCTACCTGGGAAACCATTTTATGTTTGTCTGTCAATAGATCCCAGGGGTTTCTAACTTTGGTTTTATTTTTTTTCCTCACTGATTTGTGAAACCCTGTGGTTAAGGCTGCAGCTGCTCCAGGTTCTGCCTCTGGTGACTTGTGAAAACCATCTCATTTTAACTTTACTTTTAAACTTTGGCCTTACAAGCAAATGTAAGTTATATATATTTGTACTGATGATTTATAATCTGCTTTAACAGAAATAAATGTTGGTGGTAGAAGCACTGTCTGTGAAAGCTTTATTTCCCACCCACCCCCCACCCCCCCATTCAGTTTTCAGCATTTGCCCTTGTTGGGTATCTTCTGTGTTATTAGGTGAATGTAGATAAGCCCTGCTTGCCAACCTAGAAGCTTAATAATGGTGTCTTAACACCTCTCGTTGTATGCACTGCGTGAGGTTAGCTTGAACTTTAAGACTGAACTCTCAGCTATCTTTGTGACCCATAACTATTTAATGCTTTAAAATGGAGGGTTTTACTGATTTAGGAAAGATTTACATCAGATTCTGGGTTTGCATCGCTGTATTTTCTAACACTGACTAGTTACATAGAGACAAACATGAAGACATTAACATTCAAAAAGGGAAAAAAGGAAACTCACTTTGCTTTTCTAGCCCCTACTACTAAAAGGAGTGAAGATCCTAAGAGCTGTATGAGAAGACAGTGTATTTATTTTCCCTCCCTTTCTGTTCTTCCAGTGAGCAGATAGCTAGCTATCATCTACCTTGTTAGGATGACTGGGTCTCACTGCATTAGGTGCACGACATTGCTTTAGACACACGGAAAAAGGTGGACCTTGTAACCTGAAGGGGAAGAAATGCTCCCTTTGTTTGGCCCGAGCATTTGAGCGGGCCAGCAGTTTCCATTTCCAGGCGAGTACAGCAAGTCTCACAGTGACATGGTCTAGAAATCTTCAGATTCTTACCTGTTTCCAGGATGATGTGAATAGTAATGACCAACACTCCCTATGGTATTTCAGTTTGTACCAATGGTTTTTTCAACTTTCAAATATCAAGCAAATAGTTGTAGACATTTAGCTCAGCCTGCCCAAGTAGAACAACTGTAGAAAGACGCTTTAGTTAACTATTACAGTGATGGCATGTATTTAAAGCAGTGAACTGTGTGCCTTCTGATACCCTCCTTATTACCATAGTTATGCAGCTGAAAGGAGGTCAGAATAAACACCCACTTCCCCACAGCACCTTCAGTGTTGAAGTCCGGCCCATCCGAATACAGGTGGCTGTTACAGCTCTCATGAGGCTTGAGAAAGCACTCCCTGGCCAGAGCTTGTATAAACCATACAGCTCAAATGAAAGCTGACTACACAGAATATTTAAATATTCTAAAAATAGAGCCTCTGACATAGTAGAAAGGGCTATTATAGAACTGACTGCTTATTCTGGGACAAAAGGGTCTGATACCACCACAATCAACTTCTAACTGTGCTCCTGACTACCCTCCACACCTGCCACATGTGAACTAAGAGGGCTTCACTGAGGCTGGAATTTACACAGTGTGTGATTAGTCCCTGGTCTCAGAAGGCAAAGTCATACTATATACTAAATTATATATATATATATATATACACACACACACACATATATATACACACACACATATATACGTATATTATGCATATATTATATATGCGCATATATATACACACACATATATACACACACGCATATAGATATGTGTGTGTATATATATGTATTGGGTATGTGTATATAGATAGATAGATAGATATGGGGCGTGTGTGTATATATATATATATATATAGAGAGAGAGAGAGAGAGAGAGAGAGACACAGATAGATAGATATATATACACACACAAAAGTGCTGATCTGAGATGTTAAATGCAAAATTATGTACGTACGCAATTCCAAATTCTCAGAACCATCTTGTTCTTAAATATCCACTGATGTTGCCTTCAAACCTTACCCTGTAATGCCTGCTATGAATTACAGCAGAGGAAATTTTCCCTAATCAAATAAAGGGTCTTAACTGCAAAATAAGTATTTTTGTCTTTTCTAGCAAGTAGAATCTATTAGACCACAGAAAGCCCCCTTCCCAAATAGCTGTGTGACTGGCACCTCTCGCTCCTTTACTGGGTTGCTTCTAGACCTTTTCAGTCTTTTCCCATGTTTCTTAAAGCAGTGTGTCCCGCCCTGAAGCCATACCTGTGCTGAAGAGAGTGCAATCATCAGGTTAGTAATTCTAATTTTTAAGTAAGTGCAGCTCATTTACTGGATTTGGACTCCAAACCAGCTTTAGGCGGTCAAGCCTGGGGATTTACACCTCTGTATTACTGCTGCCCTGAGTACTGAGCCTGGACTGAAGAAGAGGAGAGTGGTGTGAGCACAATCCTGAATTAGCTGCCCTCCTTAGAAGCCTTAAATTAAAGTAGCTGAAGTAGAAGGTAAAAAAAAAAAACAAACCAAACACCAAAAACCCAATACCAAAGCCAATCCTCAACTCCCACCCAAAACATCAAAACCACACACCAGTTTTACTGGTTTATAGCTGCATCTATACACATAATAAATGGGTGATGGTGCTAATTGATATGATTAACCTATCCACGTCTCAGCAGGGGGACTGTTATGGCTGATGCTAGGTTAAAACAATGCTGTGGAGGCTGTAAAAAAAAAAAAAAAAAAGCTTTTGCTCAGAAATGATTCCATTTTGAGATACTGAAGACACCCAAAGGCCTTTCCTGGTTTAACAAACCATTATACAATCAATCACACCTTTCCCCCTCCCTCCCCCGCAAATGCCTGAGACTTTCTCTTACAGACCCTCATCTGTATGCTCACTGGCACTCAGTCTTAGTCTTGAAATGAAGGATGCTTGACAGCTACAGCTGTTCTGCCCCTGGAAGCCCTCTCTTATTAGCCCACAGCAGCAGGAATCACTCCAGGCCCCATGCAGAGCCAGGCTTTGCTGGACTTCACTCAGACTAGAGCAGATCATTGGGAGGTTTAGGCTGGCAAGCCAAACGTCCCTATACATATTTCTATGCATATATTATTTGCCTCCCCAAGCTGAAACTCAGCACAACGCTACCACCGAGCCCAGCTTTGTAATAAATTCAACAGCACAGTTCTGGCTCCAAAAAAAAAAAAAAAACCAAAAATTTGCTGAGCCTTGCTGGAGCAAGTGATATTAAACTGCAGTGTCTCAGAACAGATAACATGCTGGTTTACTAATCTAAATTGCCCCTAACATTCAGGAAGGGCTAAAAAGATCGCTCTATTTTGTCTGAAGCTTTCTGTGAAGCATTGCTTCTGCATTTCACTCCAAAGCTAATTACAGTCAAGTAGAAACTAAACTGACCCAACTAGAAATTTGTCTAAAGTCTACTGGCATAAAACAGCTACAGTAACGTGACATTACAGCTGCGTCCCTAGAGCTACTAATTTCATAGGACCTAAAGACTAGTTTTATTTGCTGTTTCTCATGGTCAGAGCCCTTTGCGTTTAGATGGTAAGTGGTCTCCAGGATTGCAAATTTTCTATCGCTCGTTAGTATTTTGGTTAAGACAGCTCAGGTCCATCTTCAAGCACTTCAGAGATGATTTGTTGGTTGGGTTTTTTTTAAGAGCGCTTTGCTCTCACGCTTGTGTGAAGAATTAGTCTCTCCCTCTTTCACGCTGGTTATCTGCATTCTCTGAAGTCACAGCATCCTTACGTTCCCAGTGTCATCCTGTTCTGCAAATGACAGCAGCTACCCTTAAGTGAAGAGATGGATTAGCTACAGCATGGTGGTATACACGAGGAGAAAACAGAAGTTTGTAATAAACTTGAGGGTGGTGGGTCTCCCACCTTTGAACAGTTACACCCACTACACTTGGTTCAATTCACCCTCTTGAGCTTCCCAGCAGGGCAGAGCTCCCAGAACAGTTCCGTGCAGTAAAAGGACAGAGTTCAGCCTCCTAGTCTTGTAATGGGTCACCTGTACTTTCATGTGGCCATGGTGGTGTCTGTCAGCCGTGGTGACGAGGAGGGCTGGCCTGCGGCTGGTAGCGAGAGCAGCTAGCGCAGCAGAAGCTGGAGTAGTATTCGTTACCGCAGAGCTGGGCCTGCAGGATCAGGTCGCAGTTGGCGAGGTGTGGCTGGTCCACGCACTCTCTGCCCAGGTCCACAACACGATTCACAGTAGCTGCAGCCAAGCAAAAGGTGAAGCAGCTGTAAATACACTGCCAGGGCTTATCTTCAGGTTTTGTTTCCCTCACAAAAGCCACAGCATATTCCTGCTTTCCCCACCCTGCCAGTTCTAAGGGCATTGTTTCAAACACAGTCCAACACCAAGGATGAGAGGGAAACTGGTATGTCTGGTGAGATACAGGAGGAGAATGCAGTTTCTGAAGTTGATCTGAGGAGAGACCACTCTACACCTTGTGTAAAGCCAGTTGGACAGCATCCAGAATCCAAATATGATCTTGCAGCCAACCATTTGGTCAACCAACTATGGCATTTTGCCATCAGGAAGCGAATTAGGCTCCCAGCACACTGGTGTGGGTAGCAGGGGTGGGCTTAGGGGAGGTGTGTGTTTCCACTGTCCTGCTTTTCTGCCCAGGGAAAGCAGAGCTCCTCAGGTAGCACAGCCCCGAGCTCCTGCTGCTCCCCAAAGCCCGAGGTCAGTGGTGGATGGGCACACGCAATGGGCACACTTAGAATAGCAGCCAAGAGGCAGGCAGTGGGTCGGGAGAAGCGGGGCGGACAGGTTGTACTCACTGCTCGGCCTGCTCCTCAGCACTTTCACCTCCGTGCTGGCACTGACGGAGTTGCTGCTGCTGTAGGCACTGCATGTGTAGGATCCCTCATCAGCCTCTTGAACATTGCTTATGATCAGGCTTCCATCCTGGGACAGGTGGATGTGGTGTCCATCTGCCCGCATGGGGACTCCGTTCCTGTGGTGAAAAACATTTTGTATCACTATTCCCACCCACGAAGTGTAAAGGAGCTCTCTGGGCTCTTCAGGAATGGATGCTCTGCAAAAGAAGTGAATTTTTACAAATTCAGCAGGAACAAAGAAGAAATCTTCTTTTACCCACAACCTGGCTCTACAATTGCATAGAAACAGGAGCCTGAGCGAGTCTGCATCCGTTAGCCCAGTGCCTGCGTGGGAGGTAGCTAGCTGTGTGCTCTGTATGAAGAGATTGCTCTTTCTGCTATTACACATTTTTGAGGTTTGAGGAACCAAGAGAAAATCCAGGGTGCCTTTCCCTCTCTCCAGGTTGTGGTCTGGCAGCGCTTGTTTGGCTGGCATTGATTGCAGCACATACTGCTTGACGAGCATATGGAGTAGTGAGCAATGCGCCCTCTTTCCTCTCCCTTAAAAGTTTGTTTTAAAAAAACTGTTTAAAATACCAGCAAGATTATGTCTGTTCTGTTCCTCCTCAAACACTCTGTGCACAACAGGAAAACTCCTGGAATTATGACCTCCTAGTTACCAAGGAAATGAAATTTGTTTCACTGAAAAGGGTTTCATTCAGACTCTGAAACTTGCATCATTTTGTTGACTCAAATACCAAACTTACATATGGAAGAAAAGCTCTCTTTGTGAGATGGCCCACTTCAGTTCTGCCCCTTGGAGTAGAGGGATTTAAACAATTACCAATCCATCTCTCTGGATCCTTTGCAAGAAGGTTCCAAAACAGAACTGGTTATTTTTAATTAGGGAAAAATCCCTCATCAAACACTTGCACAAATTCAGAGTTTCACTACAAACTAACAAGAGAAGAGGACACAGCTTTTCCTTTACCTTTATTAAAACACTTTAAATTCTCCTTTGCTGCCACTTCACAGTAGAGGGAGAGGACTGTGGCAGCAGGAAGCTGGGAGAAGAGTCGCTGTTATTCTAGGGACTAAATCGTTTGCTAGTGTTAGGCAGAGTTTTATAAAGGCCAACTAAAGGTCTTCCTCCAGTTACTCACTTTTAGTTTTTGCTATTGTAATGTCACTAGCTTTCCAGCACAGAGCCCTTCTGAACTCCATGAAAGCTTGAAGTCTGCTTTCCTCTTCATTTGACTGGAACATGAACTCGGTGACCCCTACATGCCCCAGGGATCTTGCCCAGGATTTTTAGGGTAACAGGCAAGTTGATTAGGAAAGGGTAGGTGATGCTAGCTGGGCCCGAGAGCTGTGGGTGTCTCTCTTACCTGGGTGAGGAGGTTCAGGAAGAGAAGGAAAGGGAAGTTCTGTCCCATTATTGCTCACCTTGACCACCTTATATTCACATTGTTGCCAGTCACTGTACAATGAAGCTGAGCAGTCCCTCCCTCAGGTACTGTGATGCTTGGCAGAAGACCAGTGATCCTCAGCTCTCCTAAACCAAAAGGGAAATCACCGCTAGCAGAAAGACAATTCCACGCTGCCCCTGGTAGTAGGAGCATTCCCTCATGGGAAAAGTCCAACGTACACTATGATGAGCTACAGAGCCCCTGGGCCTTGAAACAGCGTGTTTGGAGCTATGACACTGTTGCTACAGGGAATGTGAATTTCCTAAGGGCTTTGGCCCAAGCAAGGGCAAGTAGTAGTAGGGGCCTCGAAGAGCTTTTTCCTCCAGCTGGACACAAGCACACCACATGCACGGAAGACCCATCTCCTTAGTTCCTCCTCCTCTTATACCCTATTCCACATTAGTGTCCCAGAAAGGTGGCCCCGAGAGTCACTCTTACTGTGCTATCTGTCCCTCTTCCCAGCTGCCTGGAACACCATGACCTGCTAGACACATGCAGATTACCACCTGGTAATTACCAATCTCTTCCCTTGCCCTCAAGCTGCCTGTTAAACATCAGATGTGAAGCCAAGGGGCATGGCCAGACAAGAAACCCACACTGTCCAGCCGTCCCTGTTTCCCGCTTGTGTGCACACACACGTGTGTGTGTACAGGCATGCCATGCATGCCTCCGCCCATCCAGTACCTAGAGGTCGGAACAGAACCTGGCGCTGGTCCTGGTCACGTCCATTTGAGGCAATGCAGGTAAAGGAGCCGATGTCTTCAGAGCTGACCCGGCTGATCACCAGGGCCCCATCTGACTGCTGCCTGTGCCTGGGGAACAAAACCAGAAAGCCCCTGAGCCTGTGCTTGGGTCAGGATGGGACTCCAGCCACCAGAGCTGAGGCTGAGCCTTGTGCACAACTTTGTAGCAACACAGAGCAAAGGTTTAGCAGCAGCTCAGTTCAATCTGTAATGCAACCCCCAGTCTTCAAATACCAGCACTAGTGCTGTAGACTCTGGAACAGCTCACTGCTAGAGCAGGCTTCTGGGAGCAGGGGGTGAGGGGAGCTGCAGGAGAGCAGCACCAGTAACTGTGGAAGTTCACTGCAGGCACCATGATATCTCTTCTTTCTGTGAACCTCTGTCCTGGCTCACAGACCAGCTGGTTTTTGGCAAATTTGCTTGCCATGTGTTCTCTTTCTGCTCATCTTGTAGATGAGCAAATCTCAGCTTTGGCTCTCTTCTAGACCCTGTATATCACAGCAGTTCACTGGAGGGTTCAATGTTCGTACTTTGATCTGTGAGTGAGGCTAAGGTAGTACAGCCTGGCCCTAATGGAGGAGGCTGGCCACCATACAGCAAGATGACCCCTAGCTGCACGGCCAGCATCTCTGTTCTCTCTGGGAGGAGACAGGGAAGGGAAGGCAAGGCAAGGCAAGGCAGGGAGGAGGCTCTCCTCCATGTGAACCTGCCTGTGGGTATGGTGGAGCCGCCTGGGAGCTCACCTGGGAGAGGAGAGGGGCTGCCCGTCTTTCTGCCACTCAATGGTGAGAGCCGGTGATGCTTCCACTGTGCAGGGTAGTCTGACTCTCTCCCCAATGTTGGCCTCCACTACCGAGGGCTCGGTCTTATCCATTCTCAGTCTGCAAAGTCCACAAGCACAGCAAAAGATGCAGAAACTTCCTCGTTCAGCATCTGACCTTCAGCACAAAGTTTTTTAGTCACAAGCCTTATTTTTTGCCTCAAGAGGGAAGGGGCAGTCTCTGCACTCCTGTCAGAGCTCTGATACTTGCCATTACCAACATTCACTCACAACATTCAGAAAAGAGCAGCCTCCATCAAATCCTGCTCCAGTTCAGCACAGCTTGGTGCTGCACTCCTGCCAGCCAGCTTAACCCTTTAGAGACAGCAGCTCTGTTTCTTACAGCATCCCTCTGGATAACAGCCCAGGAAGTGTTAACAACATGAGAACATGGCAAATGGTACAAAGTCCTGAACAGAGCACCAAGCAAGTCTCCCCCAAGGTGCTTGTCTGGCACTCAAAAATATTTTGGGGAGCGTGAAGAGCCCGTTGCAATCACCAACTGCACGCAAGGCTCAGGAACTGGCTGTCCACTTCATGCAGCAGAAAGGTTGAGGTCAGGCTCTCGCACCACTCATCTCCTCATGCTCTTTGCTCTCTTGTAACTACAGCCAAACACCATTTTGGGAGGGAACTAAAACATGATGTTCCCAGAGCCGAATAAAATGTCATCTCCCCCACCTCCATTCCCTGACCTGAATTCTTGATCTCATGAAACAAAACCAAAGAGCCTTAATTCAACGCTCTTAATTCATTGAATCACTTCTTTCCGCTTTTAGACAGAAGCGGCTAAGGAGGTTGCTGGGGAGTTCAGCAAACTGGCTGGGTTTTAGGTTGTAAACTCAAAAGAAGGGAGGGATCACTTCATGGTCCCGTTTAATCTGGAGTCCCAACATGCTGCATTTAAGGCAAAACCAATTTGTACCCTTTTATTTCTGTGGGGCCTAGAAGCACCAAAGACACACAGAAGCAGCCACAAAATATGCCACCCAGTACACAAGGAGATAGTTTTGAGTCAAACTGGTTTGTTCACAAAATATTTAAAATAAATGGGTGGGGACTAAAGTAACCGGAGCTTTTTTTAATACACATATGTCTATTTTGTGCTAGTTAAGCAGTTTCTATTTGCTTTGCTTTTTTTCCCTGAACAGGTTTCTCTTTCTGCCTACACTAACTTGGACACCTAAGGATGCTGCCCCTGATATTTCTTTCTACTTTCATTTGAACCTAGCTCCTTTGCTGTCAGCATCCCCGTGTGTCTTTGCTCAGAATATGCTTCTTTCAAGAGCCCCTTGGGGAGGACAGGAGACAGTTTGCGACTGGGATCTTCGCCCATTCCTGTTGTCAGCAGTTCAGTACTGCTTGCTTCCCAACCATGCCCCGGAACAGCTGACCCAGGACCTTTCCAATCTTCAGCTTTTCTACATGAAGAGATGCCATATGGTTCATCAGCTGGGCATGGTGGACAAACTGTTGCTGTACATGAACTCACCTGTATGTGAATTGCTGATGAGCAGAGGAGCCAGCCGCCTGTACAACCTTCCTGCCTCTGGATAGCTCTCGATGCTGCGGGTTTTCCTTGGGAAGGACCCGACCTCTCTCACCCTCCGCCAGAACAGCGCTCTGGTCCTCTATTCAAAATAAAATGCCGTATGTGAATAAAGGACCCTTCTTACTGTGACCTCTTGTGTAGGGTTTCCATGAGCTTGGGAAAGCTTGCTGAACTGAAGCCAAAGAGCCCTTCGGCCATCTGTTTTCTGGCCGACTAGTGCAGTAAGCCTACGCTGTCTGCTAATGAGAGTCACAGACCTGCAGGCAAGCAATTTTAGACTCCTTTCTCTCCTCTGTCAGTGAACATGTTGCAGCATCCCTGAGGCCACAATGTTTTCTGCCCCATGTGCCACTGCTGTGACAAAGTACACTTCAGAGATTGAAGGCTACAGGGTGCCTTGCTGGCCCATCTTTTGAGACTAGTCTTTTGTATTTTTTTGTGTTTTTGTTTCTTAAATAAAGCGCATTTTTCAGAATAGGGATTCTGTTACCCAGCAGGACCTGTTTGGGCAAAACACAAAACATAAACACACCAGCACACACAGCTATGGCAGACGGGTCATGTTATAGTGCGAGATGGAGGACCCAAGAAACTGCAGAAACCCCCTGTTCTGTAGCCTCCTTTCTGGGATCAGGAGGCAGCCGAGGCTCTCAGGGAAGAAGATACGCTCACTGTGCTGGAAACAGGGCAGCTTATAGGCAAGCTACAACTCCGGTTATGCAGGGGAGGAAGCACTTTAGGGCTAAGGCTTTATCACGAGGCAACACCGAAAGAAGCCCTGCTGTCTCCGCACTCCCTCTTGGCACCCCTACAGCAGAGGAGACTGACTGCTTTGACTAGCTCCTGGGACACCACTGCCGTGAAGCAAAGCCAACGCTGCTAGCACAGTGTGGCAGCAGAGGAAGTTTGCTCCTGCAGCTGGATTTATTGTCCTGCTGTCAGTAACTTAACGAGGAGCCCTGAGCTACCTCTTTGGTCTTACGTGGAAGACAGGTCACCTATGATCTGTAATTGAATCTGTCGGCTCTTGGTCCTCCCATCAGAAATGAGGCACGTGTAAGTCCCAGCGTCCTCCGGCTTGACATGGCTGATCACTAAGGAGCTGTCAGACTGGTAGGTGTGCCTGCAACGGGAGCAAGGATTAACTGCAGCTGCCTGGCCGCAGACAGCAATTGGCCAAGGCAGAGCAGACCTTCGTGCTGATGTTACATAAGCCATCACCATGTAGTGCCCTCCCCAGCTTAGAAAGAACCGAAACTCTGTTGACCACAGAAGGGTCACAGGCAGGGGAAATAACCGAGGCAGAAAGGAGGTCAGGAACAGAGAAGAAACTGAGACGGAACAACAGGGAACTGCTTTCAGCAACCCTCTCTCACGAGGAGGCAAACCGCCCTTCCAGGCAGGAGCTTGAGCCCCAGCAGTCATCTGCAAACAGAAAAGCAAAACTGGGCTTTTCTTAACTGTGTTTTTCATAACACAAAGTGACTGTCTGGCTCCAAACTGTTGCTGGAAACAGACTTCCCAGGAAAAGCCAGGCTTCAAAAAAGCAGTTCTTTAAAAAATTATATCTTAGATGGGAGTGCCAGAAACTTCCAGCCAGAGGAACACTGAGTTATTTGGCTACAAGCTGCCCCAAGATGAATCCAACAGACAGAACATTTTTCTGTACTACCACCCACGTGTCAGCTTCCACAAGTGCCTTGCGATGGGCCAGCACCTGTTCTGTGCCATAACACTAGCCAATGCCTCAATACTATTGCAGACTGTGTTTCTGCTGTGCGCAGACCAGGTGGACAGTTCATGCTTTTAGGTCAATACATGGGCTTGTTTATTTATTCATCCCTTTAGGGTATTTTTGGTTGGTTGGTTGGGTTTTTTAAGAATGTTAACAGTCAGATTACATAGAAAACTGGCGAGCATATTTAGCGCTCTGCCCAGCAAGGAGCCCATCTGCTCTACAACAAAGGGGGCTAAGCTCACCTGTCGGAGGAGACTGGTCGGCCGTCCTTCGTCCACTCCACTCTGGAGAAGGGGGACATGCCTGTCTTGCAGACCAGCTGGATGTTTTGTCCCACGACTGCTGTCACACCAGAGGGCTTGGCTTCCTCCAGGATGGCTCTGAAAGAGCAAGTGATTCCATTGGCACCTCAACTGCCCTCCGCTCCTCTGACGTGACTCTCTGTGAGTCACAACCACGGGGCAAAGCAGGGCTGGCTGCCTGTTCAGCCCTCAGCAGATGCACCAGGCAACATGTGGGGAGCCCTCTCCTACCTGGCAAAGGCTGCTCTGGGCTGGCTGAATGCTACAATATCTCCAGGAAGAGAGGGTCCTACAGCCCCTCTCCTCTGAAGGAACTAGGTTCAGCTCAGCAGACAGACAGATCCAGTGCAAACACATTTAGGTCTAGCTCTACGCACTCCTGATTTTCAGGGTGACACTGTCTGGCTCCTGACCCAAACTCTGCATTTTAAAAGCCTTCCCTAGAACAACCCACTGCTGCTCCATGCAGTGCTGAGATAAAGGCTCTGGAGCCAGTGAGTCAGCTAAATCTGTTGGCCGGAACAAGAAACACACCTGTGGATTCTCATTTACAGTGTAAGAATATCTCCCAGACAAAGATCCCAGAATCCTGCAGTCTTTTCACACATCATACTTCCAGAGCTGCCAGAGAGCAGGGAGACTGCAAGGAAAGAGGCAGCAGATAACTCTAGGGCCTGAATAACTTTATTTAGCAAAGGACCACATGTATAGCCAGTCCATTGCATGGTATTCCCAGTTAGCTGGTCCTGGCTGGAGCAACACTTTCACTCCAGAGGAAGCTGCACTAATGCTTCACAATGAGCTGCCGGAACAGGGGGAAAAAACCCCAACCCAATCATCACCTGTGCAGAGCTTGCGCTGGGAACAAGCCTGCAGATGCCTGATGCCCAAATCCCTCCGTCATGGAAACATCTGCTCCAAAAGCCTTGTGTGACTGCTTGCCTTCGTGGCCGCTGCTACTCTGCCTCTCTGAGGGCCCAGGCACTGCTGTTTCCCGCAAGTGCAGCTGGCTCAGGCTGTCCAGTCTGCTTTGGTAGGTGCCCCAGTGCTGGCTCTCCAGCACAGCAGTCCTTGGCAAAGACTCTGGGAGTGCCTCACTTCTCCAGCTGTCCTGTTTGTGACTGTCTTGCATGGGGTGTGAAGCCTCATAGGTTCTTCCTTCTTGGCTGTGTCTTGCAGACTCCCTTGGGGGTGGCTGCTGCTGATCCTGAGCATCCCCTGTATGAGAGCGGGAGCCAGTGCGCTGGCGTTGCAGGGCTCCTGTGCCAGAAGAGGGCTGGTGCTCCAGGGAACTAACCCCAACAGAGTTGTGGCACACTCTCATGCACTCTTCCTCTGAGGCAAAGCTGTTTCTATTGCCATGACAGCCGCCATACCAAAACCGGTTGCACTTGCCAACAACACTCACAAAGTACCAGCGAGTGGTCCAGTTCATGCAGGGGCCGTGGGCACTGGGCAGCAGGCATATGACAGGATATGCTACCAAAAAGAGCAGAACAGGGGGAGATGTGAGGGTCATGGAGCACAAAGGTCCGGGTGCTTCAAGCCACCTACCCAGATGATCTGACCGGCCTTCTGGGCAGACAGCAGGTGGGAAAGTAGGACACCTGAGTTTTGCACCCAGCTCTGCTTTGAAATTGGGCAGCTGCTCACATGTTTCTTTCTGCCTCAGTTTTTCCACTGGTGGAGGGAGAACCCACCTCAGAGACATTTCTGAATCTAGGTACTAGATGGATGCTTTACGGTCTTTCTAGGGGAGAATTGTGCAGCTGAAAGTTTGGGTCTGGGGGCTTCCTCTCCTGCAAGGTGTGTGTGGCTGCTGTTTGCACATTTCCAGCCCACAAAGCAAGGGGATTAGACCCAGCTGTGAAGCCTCATGCATTACAGAATACCCCTCCACACACTAATAGAAAGAGGAGCACAGCCCAATGTGCCTACAAACCGAGGCCTGTGCTCCGAGTCACAGGTACCACAGCCACACGCTGACAAACCCTGGATGCAGGGCTCGCACTGAAGGGTCCCTTGCCAAGCTGGAGCAGAGAGCATCCAGAGAGCTTTCCCTCTCCCCGAGGCAGCCTCACAACCACCAAGCAATCTCCGTGCTGTGGCAAAAGGGCAAGGCAATGCAGCAGCAATGTGCCTACAGAGGATACAGCTGGAATCTAAAACAGCAGAGATGCTTCTGCCCAGCAGCTCTAGTGCCCTCACAGTACGGCAGGCACTGTGTTGAACTCTGCTGGCTGAAAGCATCCGTGCAGCCCTTCTGAGCAACACGTCCATCCTTAGCTGTAGCTCTCATTCCACCCCTGTCCATGAGCTGTCTGAAGGCTGAGCACGGCCCTGATTCCTCAGAGAGGCCCTACTTCTCCTAAACCCAGGTAACTAATTTGGAGCACTCCAGGCTGCATCAAGGTGTCTTCTCAGGGGCAAACAGCTCCAGACTGACAGAGATCACAAACACACTTCTGTCCAACTATCAGCAGAGGACAACAAATCTGTGGGAGCTGACAAAGCTGAACCATCTGGCTGCTTTTCTACACTCCCTCCAAGCTCCCCCTGCCCCAGCTGCCAGGCAGAATTTCTTTTCAAAGAGATAATTGACTGCATTTTACAGAGAGGAGAGCCTCTACACAGGAAGCTTCCATATGCTACCGGATTCTGCAGGACTCTTCCTACCTTTCTAAACCAAGAAGCCAAAGCATCACTTACGGTAGTTGGGCCTATTGAGACATCCTTCCCCTTGAGGACCTGAAGCTGAAGCAACATTGTCAAAACAGCAGCCGTACGTGGAACTGCGGCACTCGCCCGAGGGGTGCTGCTGGGACAAGGCTTGGCTTGCCTTAGAGACAGGAATTGAAAGCCAAAAGTTATCATGCATACATGAGGACAGTAGCACATGCAAGGCACCATGTCCAAGCTGTTGGCTGCAGAAGGGCAGCTGTTAGAGGAACCGCTATTTGTTTGTTTGCCTCCCAGAGGCTTTCATGCTGGGAAGGGGTGGGAAACTTGCCTGTCAGCCATGGAGCCAGGGCTGCACTTCTCTGCAAGACAGACTTAACCAGCACAGCAGCAGGCCAGTTTTTTCAGCTGGGAAGAGGCTATGGGAGGAATTACCCCCCTGACCCCTCAATTAATGCGCAGAGTTGACAAAGGCAATTAATAATGGCCACGTTTTTCTGATTTTTTTCTCCTAGAAGTTGGATGGCAAGTTTCTGATTGACAGAAATTTGATTACTCAGGATTACTCAATCAGTTCTACACAGGATGATCTTCTACTTCTCAGACATCTCCCAACCATCCACTCCGTCCCCTGCTTAGAGAGGATCACAGGTGGATGCCCAGACTGAACAGGAGTGAAGTGGGGCCGAAGGGCTTGATGCCATGCATGGAGTATTGGTCTCCAGCACTACTGCCAGAGATGAAGCATAAGAGAAACCGACAATGTGGGTCACTGGGGTCAAATCTGAATCTTTGTGTCTGATGGACAGTTAAAACGCAAAGGGTTTTTACACTTACTGCTGGAGGAGCTGCAGTGGGCTGATTTCTGCTTACTTGAACACCACGGTAATATTGCGGGCATCCCATGTTGTTTGGACCGTGGGCAGCTGATACCCCATCAGGACAGCATCCATACCTATGGGCAGAAGGGCTGCAGCAATCCCTGACCTGCCCGGCTCAATAGGCACAGGCTGTAAATTTCAGTGAGCCCTCAGGAAAGGCAGTGCCTCCCTGCTCAGGCTTATCTACTTCTAGCTACCTGCTTCGGTGACAAGTGCTGAAGGGGCAACCTCTCCCCAAAGGGCCTGAAGCCGGAGTGTGCCCATCTAGACAGCAGCCATGTGGGCTCCGATGACAATCCTGAGAGCCAGTCCCTGCAGCAGGGTCCTGAGAGAAGCTGAGCTGATGGGAACTCGATGAGCGTGACTGGGATTCCCAGCGAACAGGCAACAAGTTGATGCCATGGTCCTTGGTGGATGGGATGTGGCGATTCCCAGAGGTACTATGGATCGTGGAGCTCTCAGGGAGCATCCTTTCATCACCAGAATCTGGGGAGAGAACTCCTTAAAGCATGCAGGTCACCATCAAAATCTGGTCAGTTTTCCTCATCTCTGCTCTCCTTCACTTGCCCAAAGCTACAGGACAGGTTTTCCATATCAGAATTTCACCTGAATATGTGTCTTCTGGCCTACTCTTCCGGACTTGGTTGTCCTGAGGTTCTTTTGCTCACTGCCTTGACCATTCTCCCTGTGGCCCCCTGAGAAACCACCTGCCATATTACTGTGGTCCTCTCACATGATCCTTTCTTCTTCCTATGATCTGCTTTGGGCAGCATTTCTCTCAGCCAGCACTTAAGTCAAGCTGCCAGAGCCTGGGATCTATATACTGTACAGTCTCTTCTGCATGGACAGATTCAGATACTGCTCACTATCGTGTAAAAGAATCTACACTTTGTCCTTTGTTCCACAGATTTCTAGAAGCCCATGAAATGAACGAGAAAAATGAAGAAAAGGAGGAACATTTTGCTTATCTCACCCTGTTTCAAGTCCACCATTACCAAAACCCCAAACTAACACAATTGTTCCAAACCTGCGGCAGGGCTGTTTGGGTTGTAACGTGTCAGCAAGGACTGGCGAGTGACATCATATCCCATAGTGTCCTGCATACTGGGGACCTCTGCAAAGAAAAACGTACACAAAATAAATGCAGCTAGCCCAGCTCTTTATTCTAATAACTGCAAAATGCATCCAGGAGCCAACAGGAGACTAAAGTTAATGAAAATGTTTCTCTTCTCCTGGAACAGCTGCTGAGCAGCAGTTGGATTCAACTGGATTGTCAGGACAGCGACCTGTGATGGGCAGGCAGACAAAAGTCAGCATTTCAGATCTGGTGTGAAGACTAGACACAAACAGCAAGCAAAATCTTCTGAGCAGTTTGCGTCCTTTGCAGCTGGTCCACAGAGGGGTGAGAGTTGGCTATAGCTTTTGGCTATGGAGCCTGCCCAGGTGCCATCCCTCTTGACTGGGAGTCCTAGCGTAACTCTACAGCACACACAGGGAACAGAGCCATCACAGAATATTGAATCCAAAACGGACATGCACCAATATTGTTCCCAAGCCTGTTACATACATTTGAAACAGCACAGGTACTGGAACTCTGAAAATGTCATGGTTATGTGCACAAAACATAAATGAACAGGAGGGAGACAGGCAGGCAAGAAGCTGAGAACATAAGCTGGTACAGAGCTGGGAATTTCTACTCCTAAATGAAAGCATCTTAGGAAAAGCTAGGTGTGCAGCAATACCACTCACGCTGAGGCAGGTAGCAGGGCTGCATGTTGCAGCTACCCAGGGTCGTTGGTTTCTGTGGCTGGATGGCTTTGCATGTCTCAGGACTGTAGAATTTGGAGTCACCGTCAGCGCAGATGACTTGGCGTGTCCGGATACCTGAATTGCAGCTCTTCGAACACTTGGGCACAGAGAGAAAGCAAGTGAGCAGGCAGCAGAGGCCGAATGCAGAAACCCCACAGACCAGAAGAATGCAACAGCTGCATGATTTTCTGCCGGCTGAGCACAGCTTCCTCCACCAAGAAAAGCAAACAATACTTCAGCTGGATTCCTCTGAACAATTAGAAAACCATACTTTAAACCATTTTACCAAACGCTGAACCTAGCCCTGAAGCATGAGGCTCTGAGCCATGCTCAGCCTGTAACATCTGGATGAGCTGCTGTTACCCACAGTGGTGTGGCACGGAGATTGAGTGAGTTGTTCCAGCCTGGCCTGAAGGTATCTCGATACTATGGGGGATCCACCAGACGTGAGAGGGCCAGTTTTGAACTATGCATTCAAGAAGAACAGTTTACAAGGGGAAAGCAAACTGGTGGCTTTCTTGTAAGCAGCTAACTGGAGTTCCTCTCGCTGGAAGCTGTGGATGAAGAGGGAGCAATGAGCATCGGCTCAGTGGAGGGTACGGGATGAGGTATCCGTGTAACCCACCTGCCCATGGCAAGCTCTACAAACACTGGGAGAGTATTTCTCTCTCTCATTCAGATACGGGCAAGAGCCCTTCTGATATTCGAAAGCCAGGGACCAGGAAAGATGAGATTAAGGTATGCCACTTCGTTAGCTGTTGTTAAAACTTGGCCCACATATGAAGAACCAGATATAACGTGTTTTAACTCAGAACAAGCTGGTCTGGCTGGCACAGAAGGGAAGAATTGTGTTTGGAAGTCACATGAATTCACCCCTATGTCCTCCCCCCAGCACTTTTCCCAGATAGAACACAGTCTAACTCCCCCCACAAAGACAAGACCAATCCAGCTGAAGCACAGTTTATCTGAGCAATTACAGAAGTGTACTTTAAACCATATCACCAAATGCAATGACCAGTCCTGAAGCCTGGAGCTCTAGGCCATACTCAGCCAGAAAGCTGATCTGCTATACGCAGTGATTGAGTGAGGAATTGGGAATAAGCAGCAAGAGTGAATTGTTTCAGCTTATTGGCTGCATTTTGCCACTGTCACTGAAACTATACTACCCGCACACAAACCCCTGCCTGAAGGTTTTATTTTTGTAGCAGCTGCGTACAAAGCAGGCAGCGGATTAACTGGAGCATTAGTAGTGCCAGTTAGAACGCGATTGTGAGCCAAGGGACTGGTAATGAAGCAGTGCATGCTCCCAGCCTCAGCCAACGCGCAGACTGCACAGATCAAAGCTTGTTTGTGAGGAGCACAGCAACAGAATCAGTTATTTCCGAACCACGAACATGCAATGCTTACCAGGCCCCAGTCTCCAATGTGCCAGCCAATTTCCTGGATGCAGTTCTCCTTAAGGCATGGCTGGGTTGCCGATGGCTTTGGCTCCATGAGGCAAGCGAAGTCCTGAGCCTGAGAGCCCTGCTGTGTTCTGCAGGTGACAGTCCGGGTCTGGACCCCTTCCCCACAGCTGGCTGAGCACTGCAGAAAGGGGCCCAAGAATTACAAGGAAGCACTTGGTTTCCACTTGCATTTCCAGGCTGTGCTCTCCAACATTAGTGCAGAGCACTGTTTTGAGATTGCCCAAAATAAGCAACCATCATTAAAATCATCTTATGGGATGGGAGCTAGCAGAGTAGTTGTTTATGCTATAGAAGAGACAATAAGGCATGGTGGATAGGGTTTGGGAGATCTGGAGCTCACTGGATGATTTTCGCCTAGTCATATCATTTCTCTTGGTCTCTACCAAAGAAGGCTTCAGAAAAACATCAATACTGCAGAATACACTGAAAATAATAAATGGCAGGAAATATCTGAAACCTCATGTTATTTATGTCTGATTAAAATCAGCTCAAGGTAAAGAATTCAAGGGAATACAGAAAGATTAGGTTCTTCTTTTGCTCATGTCTTCTGCCTGAAGACTTCATGCTCCATTTTCACGGTGTAGACCTTTGACAACTTCTGTACTAGTAACTGGTTTGTCACATTGCCAATGACCTCTTAAATCCACAGTGGTGTTTCCTGGAATCCAGTCTACTTCTCCATGAATTAACCAAGGTCACTTACTGAGAGCATTAAGTTGGGGACAGTCTGAATTACTTCAGATGAGCTTCTCAGCTGAGTTTCAGCCGCTCATTTACTAGAGTGACCTTTTATCACTGAGGGTACATGAAACACAGTCGCTTTTGAGAACCCCGGAATGAATCACTTAGGAATCAGCTTGTAAGAACACAACGCTCAGTGCCTTCCCCAAGCAATGTTCTTACTCCGCAACCCTCAAGTCACCTCAGTATTCATTCATACCTCACATCTCACAAGAGGCAGAGCAGGGGGAAGACTTTGCAGTCTCGGTTATCATGCCTCAAAGTTGCATTTTATGCTGCTGCACCACCCAGACAAAGTACCACCACAAGATCGTAAGTCAAATGTTGCGAGCGACCATGCATGTACTTATTTTAAAAGAGGAAAAATCACTTGTGCTTTAGAGACTGAATAGACACTACCTTTACTTTCTAAGCCCCTTGGAACATAAGATGCCTTCTACATGCCTGTCTGGCAGCACTGAGCACATACAGTTTGAACGGTTTCCTCTCACGGAGATATAAATGCACACAGGCATCAAAAAAGCACCACGCAGCTGTGTTCAGAGAAGCCTTGCACAGACACACAGCCAACAGCAGGTCAACAGTGTTTCAAGCGTATCTTGCTTACTGACTGTTATGATTTTAGTCCTGCCGTCCAGGGCTGGTAACGCTGAGGCAGCAAGATGCATGGAAATAAACAGCACAGGCAGGAGCCATGAGCGCCTGTTTTACAGAGGAGGGAGTGTTACTGCACATCATCAGCTGACCATCATCAGCAGCTCTCAGGCTCGCCCTCCGCCTTCACCAGGCCTCACTCAGAAACTCAGCCAGTGCCAGGTCTGGTGGATCTGATAAAAATACAGGAGTGGGGAAAGGACTGGCAGACCAGAGAGGACAGAACATGCAATGAAAGGAGCAGAGAGGTATAGGAGCATGCACAGTTTTGAGCAACAGGGATGTGTTTATAGGAGGGCATAGCTGCTAGCTAGCTGGATACCTTGTTCGGAGGACTGCAGAGCCAAGTCCTATACCTCTGCATGTCACCTATCCAAAGACACACACATTTTACAGTCCCAGAAAAGGAGCCTGGCTCTTTATCCCCAAGCTTTGGCAGATCCTCCTTCAGTAGGTGCCAAGAGGTGGTCGTCTCCCACACACAAACTCACCTCCGACCAGGGCCCTGTGCTCCAGGTCGCACACTGTCGCATGTTGCAGGGCTGACTGCTGCGGGGCTGCTGTGCGAAGGCCATGCACTCAGCGTTATCCACCACCCCTTGGGAGCTCTGACCGTCGAATGCCACACAGTAAACTGAGCGAGTCTGGGTGCCCCCACCACAGGTAGCTGAGCAGGATCCCCACTCCCCCGTTTTCCACCTGGAGGTCACAGAATCAAGCAAACAAATACAAGCCCAGTTAAACAGCCCAGAGGCACAGGGGAGGTCAGCGCTGCGTCCCTGTTGTAATCAGACAGGGAAAACGTCCCTTTGTGGAACAGAGTCACAGGTGAGTTCCCATTTGACTAAGTGCTGCCCCACTTAATTGGCAATGCAGAGCATGAGTCCCACTCGAGAGATGAATCCCCAACTACAAAACACTCATTTCTCTGGAAGTGCAGAGCTCTCCCAGACCAGGGAAGATTTCTCTCCATGGCTTTTGGTCTCCTGATATCTGCACAAATGTCATGCCTGGACTAGAATAACAAAGAAAAAGAAAGAAAAAACAAAGAAAACAACCCTGATCAGCTAAAAGAAAAGCAACCCACACCAGCCTAATCACCCATTACACTCCAGCTGTTACCAGAAACAGTCAACCCAAGTACAGACCTCACTGCCTGCAAACCATGCCAGATGCTCTCAAAATTGCTTATGAACTTTTTGCTGACAGCCAGTATAGAGATGGTTTATTCCTACCATCAGCCAAATTCTCTAACAGCAGCACACACAAAAAAGCCCCCAAGACTTTAAATAGGTTTTGTCCTGTGTTCGGTTGCTGAAGCTGTCACAGAAACGACACACCCCTGCTAACAGAAGGGGCAATGTCCACAAAACAATCTGACTGTCTGGATGCTAAAATCTCTGCCCTTGTCCATTCCTGTGTCTCAGAGCTGCCCAGGTAGCTGGGAGCACAGCTTACATGGCCTGGCTTCAGGGACAATGTGATGTTTCATTCCCACTCCAGCATGCTTCGCAGTCAAAAGGCACTGGTTGTAGAGGTAGAGCATCATGAAAATCTGCTTGTCAGCTGCGACCTCACCTTGCAATCGGGTAAGGCCCAGCCAAGGAGGGAAGGCAGTTCATGTTTTCTCCCCTAGCCTTCCAGCTGCTTATCTGGTCTGCCCTCACCACCCCTAAACTGAGTTTCAGCCAGCCAGTTCATACTCACACCCTACCACAAACTCCACAGCAGACTCAGCCACTTTCATCTCCTTAAGATACCCTCCTTTATTGCTAAAGATGCAAATAGCATCCCAAAATTGAATGGCCTTTGGTATAAACTAAGATGTTCCCTTTGGAAAGGGAACAACTACACCAAGTAGAAGCCCCTTAGAGCAGTGTGGTTGCAGGGCTCCAAACAAATTCATTGATCTAGATTTCTCAGAAGCTCCAGTGGGGATAAACTCCTCCCTAAAATGTATTCTGCCTCCTGTAAAGCAAATGTACAGTTTTAGTAAGGCAAGCTCAACCATAAAGCTGGGACCCTCATCAGAGGGCAAGGAATTGCAAGTCCTAAGCTATAAGCAGTTTGCTGAAGGACAAGTATTTTGCTTTTGATCTTTTTTACTTCTCATACCTCAGTACACATTGTAAGAATTGTATCTGTCACGTGTACTCTCACAGTATATAGGCACTTTTCTGCCTGCTATAGGGCCCATGCCAAAGAAAGAAGAGCTTTTGAGAAACTCTAAGGCTTTTGCTACGGCATGCTGGCATCCTGGCCAATTCGATCGCCCAATCCATCATGCTCTCTTTTCCTTTCTGTTATTTTATTTATCTTGATAAACCAAACAAAAAATCTTCCAGAACACCCCTTCTCTGATCCCAGAGAAGAAACAGTAATTATCAGGATAAGCAGCCAAAAGCTATGAAGAAACTGTCCCCTTCTCAGTTACTAGGATCACGGAAACCAAGTTACCAGGAGCACACGCAACCACCTGAGCAAAGCTGCCAGCCAGCACCCTTCACCGTCATTTCCATAGGCAAGAACCAAAAGCAAAGCACCACCCACTGCTACCACCAGTGCCAAAGAGGAAAGCCCCCACATCCCCACAGACTTCAGTGGGCAGCTAGGAGGACAGCAGAAGAGAGCAGCTGCCTTGGGCTTTCTGCAACCTCCTCCTCCTCATTACCTCTTTGTCCGAGAGCTCTGTGCTCCACTGTGGCTCCAGGCTTGTGGCAGATAGATGTAAGAAGTCCTTTATACACAGAACAAAGGATTTAAAGAACTTAAAACAAGTAGCTACAGGCTACCATGTATTCAGAAATGCTCCCAGGTTTCCAAGTGCCCTCTCACCCCCAACAGCCCTCTCGCAGGCCTCCATGGCACTCGCCAGATCCACAGTCAAGACACTGGTTACAGCTCTGAACGCCCATGTAAGAGCCAAGCGAAACCAACTGCAAGGCTATCCCAGCAAGGGACAAGGTGGAAATGGCTGGGGAAGGGGGTTTGAAAATGCCACAGAATGAAAAGATACCAGCATTCATCCCTTTCTAAGAGCAAGGACACTGGGAATGCAGAAATGACATAAAAATGACACCCTCTGACCTACTCTGTTTTTGCAGGCTCCAGTTGAAGGGAACAAAAACCAGAGAATCTCTTTCCTATCTCCTACATGGGCTAGAAGACTATCTTCCACAATCATACTCTGGAAAGCAAATTTAGTCGATCTATAAAATGAACATAAAATGTGTTAAGCCCTTTCCTTCTGTATACAGAAATGTTCGTTACAGCGTTATCATCACCATCCTTTGTCTTGCGCTTTTTCTAAGAAGTGAAACACTTCCTTGGAGAGAACAATGCTGGAGGACAGAAGTGAGTCATTCTTTTTCTCGGTTCCAAAAGCACCTCAGGAAGAAGTCAGAGTCCAGAAGAGGAAAGGAAACCTTACCGTTTCATCTGGGGACAAGTCTGATGGCCACATGTCCGGTTATTGGCTGGTTGTGGTTTATTCCTGCACATATAGTCTGGATAAATTTCATTGTCTATTGTGCAGAACACCAAGCGTGACTGGAAACCTAAAGAAGAAGCAAGAGAGTATCCCTATCAACGCCAAGCCACCAACGACTGGGTTTGCAATGTGCTGGTGTTGGCAAAACAAGTTTCTAAAGCAGAGCAGAATCCACACCTGCCCCAGCCAACCCGGAAAAGAGGCAGACGCAGTTCTTGGTCTGTCACTATATGTATGAATGATGCCTCCCCATAGTATAGGAGTCCACTGGAAGGGCAAGAGAGACAGAATACTTTTGCATGGCTAAGGGGCATTTTCCTGTTACGTTATGGATGGAGACTCATAAGGGAAGTGCCATATCCATATATTGTTCACCAAGGAACCCAGCATGGTGTGTGCAATATAAAGCCGCAGAGCTGGTGGCCTCCTGTTAGACTCAGAAGGTCAGTCTTGTGAAGAGTGGATACTGGCAAGAAACCTGCAACTCTTCATGCTTCCGATAGGATAAGAGTGCCCAGCAAAGACAATATCAGCTCCTACAACCACAATATGGCAAAAGCTATCGAAATGGCCATCACCACAGAGGACCAGAACAGGCAGGTAGGAACTCTATATACTAGTTGGCTGGACGGTTTTTTGTTTGATTTGGGGTTTTTGTTTGGATTTTTAGCTTAAAATTCATAACTTTGCCTATGGAAGAATCTGTAAACTGAACATGATGTGACACCCCAGGAGATCTGACAGTCCTCCTGAAGAGAGGGAATCTTCCAGGCTATGGTAGAGGGGAACGAAGTGATTTGGTCATGTAGGCTGAGCCAGTTTGGAGAGAACATCTCGAGTGGTTGAAAAGGTCTGAAACGGACATAGAAAGGACTGAAGCAAAACAAAACAAAGGCTATTTATGAAGATTCTTAACAGATCCCTAGTAACAAGTCTGAGGACTAGGGCATAGAAAATAAGACAGGATAAGGCACGAGACACAGTCATGTTGTGACTCCATGCATGACCCTCCCTTGGCAAAACCTCAGCTGCCCGCTGCAGATACCTGTGCTCTCTCTTCCAGCAGAGACTGCTGGGAAGCAGCTGCAGAGGGCAGCATGCAGTCACACTGTCTTCAGGGCGTGGATGTCAACCCCGCACCAGCAGCCAGAGACCAGGTCCCATCCCCTTACCTCCTCCACACTCGGAGCTGCACTCACTCCAGGAACCGTAGCTCCAGCTGTAACCGGAGGCCTGTCCCTGCACAGGCAGGTAGTACTCATACTGTACCCCTGGGTTTGGCTCCTGGCTGATGAGCTGTGAAAGCGTGGGATAAAGTCAGCGAAATAACAGCAGCAGCTCTTCTCCCATTCACAGCATTTTGCCACCATGGCCGAGGGCTCAAGCTGACCTGCTTCCCTCCCATTAAGGGGCACTTATTCTCTAGGCTGCATTTTTTCCTTGCCTTCTGTGATACTATAGAGAGCATTATTTTTCAGAGAAGGGCGCATCCATCCCTCTCAGAGACAGAAGATCCAGCTGCTCCTGTAAGTACCCTTGCCTGGCCCGCAGCACCTTATAAGAAGCAGTGCCCGAGAGCCTGTCCCTGCCCCAACACCATTCAGTGCTGAACCTCTCCTCCCTTAAAGTCAGAGCCCAAGGGAATGGGTGGGAAGCCAACATCAGGCCTTGCCCTGCTCCTTTCTGGGCAACAGAACCAGAGCCCCCTGGGCCCACCACTTCTCCAGTCTTCCCCATGTGGTCCCCAACAATTCACTCCCATGGCCCCACTACACAAAGCAAGGGCTGCTATATAAAGTGAGAGAGAAAGAGCATCAGTAAGGGGCAGGCACAGCCACTTACCTCAATTACGAGGGGTTCTGTGGTGGGACCCCGGGCATGGAGGAGCTCTGGGGCCAGATCGCCCTCCGAGCCACGGTCGTAGTGCATAACTGTGCTGGCTATGTGCAGTGCTCGGCTGAAGTCAATGGTCCAATGCCCATTCAGATAATACTCCCCTTGCACGTTCTTGACAGCTGGACGTAGCCACATGCCAGAGAAGAAAAGGCAGTAAATTAACACACCTATAACCTGACAACTAACTCCAGATATCACAAGACGGGGCCTGCTCGAGACTTTCAGAGTATGGGCAATCCACAGAGCTCTCAGCTCTGCCATTTGAACCCCAGCTTCTTTACATTAGCATTGCAACCTTTTATGTGTGGTAACAATATAATACGGCAGCATCTACCAACACAGCAAAATTCACCCATCAAAAGAGGACCAGCATAACTCATCAGGGATGCTCCTGTTCCCACTCAACACTGCGTCGCAGGTGTAGCAAAAAAACTGAGACCATCATCCTCCAACAACATTGTGACCTCCGTAATGCTCTCTTGCCAGAAGCTGCTCCACATTCAGACAGTGGTTCTTGCCAGCTTTGCTGCAGACCAAGCACTTTGCTGCTGCACAACCAGATGCCTCCAGTATATTCCAGCCCTCTCTCTGTATCCCCCACTGTTAGTCACTTCGGCACAGCCTATGTCCTGCTTGCTGTTAAGATGTGGGCTTCACACCCCACTGCCTCTACACCACTATCCTGTTCATCAGACATTTTATTCAGAAGACAAAGACTTTGGTGCTGCATCCAGTTTTCTACAAAGGAAAACATCACCAGACTGACCTGTTGAAAGCACTGGGCAATGGAAGAGTCAGAAAGCAGAAGATCATTTGCTTTCTCCACTGGAATTTCCTCAGTTCTGCACAGAAATCCAGGTGAGGACTTTTCCCCCTCCCTTTTGCCCTCTGCAGCACAACCAGAGTTTGAGGTTGTACAGACAAATACTCAAAAGATATATTCTATGCGGAAAAGAAGCACATCTTGAACTTATGGGTGGCAGAAGGAGTTAGAGTTTACACCAAGCAAAGAGCAGAACTCACAGCCAAATTTTGCTATATCAACTAGACAACTTGTAAGTGCCAGGCAGGAAGTTTGAAGATGGCTGGGACATTTTATTCTCTACCCAACAACAAGTTCACCGCAGGAGAGAAAGTTAGGTAAACCTGGAGCCCAGGGTTGAGCATCACTAACACTTCAAGGATACTCAATATTCAGATCCTGATTTTCAGAGTTTTTCCCCTCTGCCACATCAAGCCTCAAGGTAAACATGTCAAAGCCCAACACATCTGAAAACCAAATTTTCATGCAATGGCTGGAATCCAAATGTACTGAAACACAGGTTCTGACATCGGTCTTACCCAGAAAATTCCTGCTGGGCATAACTTCCTTAATTCGGATGCTGGTGGCTCCCACGGGGATGATGAAGATTTGATTGTAACCTGAAAACAAAAAAGGGGATTATTCAATATCTGTCTGTGGATGCCACACGGTCACTCGTATGTGCCAAAGATGTTCATGGTTTCATTGGTGCCTGAACAACTGGATGAGATTTACAATGTGGTGGCTGGAAGCATTTCAGCTGTCACTTTCTCTGCATTCTCAATAGCTTCACCCAAAACTATCCACAGGTCAGTCCATGCATAAGAAGTTCCAACTACACCTCAGGAAAATAAGACTTTGCACTGACCCTTGTGTTATTTTTCAGATTTTAAAATATTTGGGGTTTTAGGAAGCATCGTATTGGGGCTCAACACAGAGAGATTTGACCACGGTGCAGTTGTTACCTTGAAATGACTCAAAATTGGCCTAACGCAGAAGATGCAGTCTCATTTCTAGCCTTGCACTGATCCTGGTGGAACTATCAAGACACTGAACAGGGGTATAGTCTTATGAAGGAGGTATATAGCTATATTCATATGGTACATTTATAGCACTTGCTGGAGACACAGCAGGGAAAGACACCAGCAGCATGACAAGCACTTCAGTCTGTACTGAGACTAAGGAAGTGATTCCCAGGGTAAGGCCATCAATACATTTTCTGATGCTAAAGCATCTAAAGAGCCACATGCTACTCACAGACATTTCGAGTGAACATCCAAGCCTGCCTACAACAATCATGTGAGCAGATGCCCCCACCAGCCCTTGTGGAAGCCTGACTTCAGGTTCAACTCTCCCCTTGTCACCTGCCCAAACCACCTAGATCATTTGTACCTTTGGGGAGACTGGGCACATCAAAAGTGCCCTTGACACCATAGCAGGTGCTGCCATCTCCTCCACACTGCAGGCACTTGTCCTCCTTCTTGGCAGATTCCAGCATGTTATCACAGCCAACGGCCTGTCAGAGCACAAGAGCATTGATATGAAAAAAACATAATGACAGAAGAAAGAAAGAAAAAATGGCCAAATGCTGGACTGATCTAATGAGAAAGCCTAAATCTAAGGAATCTGGGAAGCCGGGAGAAGACATGGAAGGAGTTGTCAGAGAACAGACAGAGTTAGCATCTTCTATTTCACATTCAGAGACAGACAGACAAATGCTGTTCACATGTTCCTCAGCACCTCAGAAACGGAATGATTCTGCTTTTCTGGTGTTATGAAGGGTCAAGTAGAACAAAGAGAAGCAACAGAAAGGCTGACAGTCACAATGGTAAAGGCAGGAAGCAATAAGATGACTCACCTGACAAACTCCCTCTACACAGATATCCCGCTTGCCAGGTTCACAGGTAGTCCCATCTATCACTGCTTCCTTGTGCCTGTAGTAGAAGTTTTCTCCCTTGGGAATACAGTTTAACTCACACTTATTGGGTGCTGGTAGGAGAGAAAAAACAAACATTATATACTATGGCTAATAGCTTCTTAACGCATCAGGAGCCTGGTTTTAGAACACAGGAGCAGAAACAGAGATGGACTGGTATTAAGTGGCAGATATTGAACAAATTTCTGGGTCACAAACTGCTGAGGGACGGAAAAATACCCTGGTAAAGGTTCACCGTATGCAATCATTTCCTTGGGCAGTTTGGCTGGCCAGTGGTGGAGGGGGGATGTTGGGTCAGGCAGATGTTTGGTTATGCCTTAGTAGGACCATTCTTATGCTCCCCTGGACTGCAAGGCCTTCTAGAATGACAAGTGCTGATATCTGTATCAGGGAGCTGTTATCCTAACATCCAGCAAACAAAACTTTAAATCCATCTTGAAATTCCTCGTAATTTGTTAAACCGCCATGAATAACATATCACAGCTCAGAGCAAGGACCTCTAGTTCCTACATCTGCCTTCTGAATTGGTTCTCAAGAAGGCATGGGCCAATTGCAAGAGATGTCATATTTTCTGAAACACTCATTAATTATATGCCTTTGTTTCTCATCTGCCCTGCTAATATTATTTCACCAATATTGAAAAATACAGCAGAGCTTCTGCTTTCTTAATACTTTAGGACCTAGCTGCAACCATTTCCATCTCTCTTGAGCAATGCTTCTGAAAGAATGGCTGTTACAAGAGACAACTATGTATTGCTGCAAAGAGAGATGTCTCTTGGCCTATGCGTCTAGTGTCTTTGTGAGAGCAATGCTTTGCTGCTGGCAAAGAGACTTTTTCTGTGCCAACACCCTGCCTGCTGCTCCAGCTAAGGAAGTACCCTGCTAGGATACAACAGTCAAAAAAAACCCATTATAGTCACTTTGAAACATACTGTTGATTGTCAGGGATGAAGAGTAACCCTACATGTTTGTCATTACCTCCATAATACGGAAGCCACTTGTATTTCTTTCCTTGGAATTCTGTCCCATCAAATTCTGCACACTGCTCTGCCCGGAAATCCTGGGAGCCTTCTGGGCAGTTCTGTTTGAAGGAGAAAATGTTTGCACTGGGACATTATGAAAAGGAGGACAATTAAGCGTACAATCAAAAAAAAAAGTTTTTTTATTTGTTATTGCTCCCATATAAAATCAGGTGCATAAATTCAATATACTTTTGAAGGGGTACTGTTGGTGAACAGCATTCACCAGTGATGCCAGAGAAAGAGAAACTAATAATGACATATTACTTCTGAACAAGAATGATGTTTGTCTGGGGAAAGGAGCAACAGCCAGGCAAAAACAAAAACCAGAGCACTGTACCTGAACGTTGCATGACTGATAGCTTCGAGTTGGTCCAACACAACTGGAAGCACCTTCTGTCCTGAAAGACAGAAAAACAACATGAAGTTCTCTGAAGAATACGCATGCAAAAAAGCCATCTCACGACAGACATTACAAATTACCTCACATCAAGATTATCAGCTTCGCACAGTTTCCTGAAGCTGCAAAATAACTTAAATGCACTTCTTTACTACTAGAGCAAGCTGGCATCTTCTAGTGCCGTTTTCTGTTATGGTTTGCATTCTGGCACGAATGAGATGCGCACCGTGAAGGATTGCAGTATAGGTCTTCAGGGTCATGTTTTCACTAAATGATGGAAGCAGAGCTTTTTGTCCATTGTCTACCAACACACAGCTGAGGTGTCCATACCAGAACAAGAAACATGCCATGAGCAAGAGGGTAGTGGCCTATTCAGAATAGGTACGCACATCACCTATCATGCTGTATACATGCACGCTAGGCCCTTTAGTAGGAAGAACTAAACATGCCTATAGATAGTGTGCAACACCCTCACTCCAGTCAAGTGTCTCCAGCTGAGAATTACGGAGAGTAACAGTTATAGATCTGAAAAGCCAACAAATGTCTAATATCTCAGCATTCCTAAAATGGATAGACAGGCCCGCAGCGATTCTGGGAGGTGTCCACCATAACTCACAGGTGTATACCGTAACAGTCAGCCCTCAAAAAAGACCTTTCTTTATTCTGGGTGAAAAGAAGCAGTGGTCCATAACTCTGGATTCTTCTATTAGAAAACCTCCTTCTCATTTCTCTAACCATAAAGAGGCTGGTCTTTTCAGGATAGTATTACCAGTATGGCTTTTTTTTTTTCCCCTTTTCTTTGTTTTTATCCACAATAGGATCTCTAAGGTCCGTCGCTCTGAACAGATGTAGTTCATAGAATCATAGAATGGTAGGGGTTGGAAGGGACCTCTAGAGATCATCTCGTCCAACCCCCCTGCTAAAGCAGGTTAGCCTAGAGCAGGTTGCACAGGAACGCGTCCAGGCGGGTTTTGAATATCTCCAGAGAAGGAGACTCCACAACCTCCCTGGGCAGCCTGTGCCAGCGCTGTTACCCTCACAGTAAAGAAGTTCCTCCTCAT
>VZSC01014178.1:89857-158960 GCA_013398225.1 Steatornis caripensis | reverse complement strand
CTGCGCACCAACATTTTTCACTCGTGCCCCCAGGGCTTTGTAGTCTTCCTTAATTCTGGTCAGGTCCCAGTGTGCAGTGTCATTTGTACCCACATGAAAGAGCACCAGCGGATAATAGCCCATGTTCTTAGCAAGTTGTGGCACCCTCTCGGCAACCTCTCTTATCTTAGCTCCCGGAAGGGGACAAACCTCTCTCAACTCTCTGTCAGTTCCAGCCATTGTCCTCACTGTATCTAACCCACCTGCAAATGACATGGCATAGCATTAACACTGCTTGAGCCAACTCCACTCCTCCATTTCTTCTGGGGCAATTTACCTTCCTGGGAATTACAAGCCTGAGAAAATGTTGGCACAGTCATTGGCTCTCGGGAGAGAAACCTACTGCTCTGGACTGTTCTCCCTCTCCCCCAGGCCTGCCATGCTAGACCTGATTGAACAGCTGCTGCCACACCAATCACCTGATTGCAGAGCCTCAGATCTCACAGTGAGACCACTGTGCTCTAGCAAAGGAGCCAAAGCAAGGATGTGTTGAAGAGAGTGCCATTCAAAACCGCAGTGACAAGACTGAAAGCTGAGGATCATCTCAAAGAGGACTCAGGTGACTTATTCCCCTGGAATCAAACACTAGGTCATTTTTGTTCTGGATGTATATTGGAACACAAGGGCAGGAGCTCAGTAACAGAAAAACACATTTAAAGAAAGAAAAAGGAGGAGCCCTCACCTTTGGGAATAGCAGCGCCGTTGCCGAAAGCTGACTCCACCACCACAGCTCCGACTGCACTTGCCCCATTCACCCCAGCTCCCCCAGACATCAATCTGCCGTTTCATCCGGTGGCCCTGTAAATAAAAAAAACCCACAGACATATCAAATGGACACGGCAACAGAGGGAAAAAACAATGAAAATCAAGCAGAGCTCCTTTGTGTTCTCATGCAAAAGAGACTGTCTGGCTGGGCTGTACTCCTAGTTTGAAAAGCGGCAGAATATAACGCATCAGAAACATCAAGCCTCTAATATCTAGGAGTATTAGCTTGCTGAAGCCATACAGCACATCCAGTTTTACAGTCTCCCTTAAACTGTTACTGTTTGTCTATTCATAGAATCTCAGCACTTCTGAATAGCCATCTGAAAGAGCATAACATCTCCCTCTCAGCTAGGCAGCAAAGGCAAATCATTACTTCAGGCACTATGAGCACTGTCACTCCACACCAGATCCATTGAGCCACTTAATCCCAAATCCTTGGCTCCAAGCCAGATACTTACAAGAAATAAAGGAAACAGTACGGAAACCCCTGAAACAAACTTTTTATTGCAACAAAATTCCATACCTGGAGCTTTTTTTCGCCTACCCAACTGTGTCTGATGATGAGGTCAAGGTCCGGGCCATCATTAGCTACAGCCTGAATTAATTTTGCATTTAGAAAGTCTGAATCGATACTGATATTAAGAGAAATAAGCATGATAATATAGACAAGAAGTTACAAGTGCAATGGAATGAACCAAAATACATTATCTTAGAAGCACATGAAATATCATCTTTTCTGGTAAAAAAGGTCTACTGCAGCTGATGGGATCCACATACAGCAGGATATGGGGGTTTAGGAGGAAGAAGAGCAATATCCTAAAAAAAAAAAAAAGACTAGCAAGATGCAACAGGATTAATTTAATTTGTGAAAAGAAAGTAAATGCAGAGTTACACAGGGAGTGACACTGTAAAAACAGGGTTTGCTGTGCTGATGCACCTGTAGGGCAGTTTATGTGTATATTATACAGCTGAGTAGGTAATGCATACCATTTGGGCACTTAGACATTTGGGGTAGCGAAGAGTGGGCAGGCAGAGAAACAAAAGGTAAAAAAATATTGAGATGTAGTCTAATTCCCTTTCCACAGTATCCCACCAAATCTACATAACCCCTGGGCCTGGGTCCCAATCCATCCTCTTAGTTTCACACAGCCCCTTTTGACTGGAACACAGCACCCCACGTTCCCATCCTCTGTGTTACCCTGCTTGCGCTCCGTTTCCATTCCTTCCTCTTGTCCCTCCTGCATCGTCGTGTAAGCTACTCCCTGATGATCAACCAGCTCGTAAATGCCATCATAAGCGTTTTCCACTGGAGTGGAGGAAAATCACAGAAATGCAGAATTTCACCACAGCCAGGATATTAACCCTACTCAGCTCACACTTTCCACCCACCCAGGTCACTTTCCAAGGCCTACAGAGAAGGCACAAGCTCCTCACTTTAAGAATATAATTTTCACTTCAGTTAAGTGGTAACTGCTTTTACATAAGACATCCAGGTCTCTGCTAGAAATAGGAGCTAGCCTAATAAATTATCCAGTGAATCCAAGCCAGACAAGATGCATGGGGCTAATCTTCCCTTGTCATTTAAACAGTTTTTGTAATTTTCTACACATACTCGCTGCCTGACCGTAAGTCCTTGAGTTATGGTCTTGTTTCTCTTTCTCCCACCCCCTTTCAAGGAATAATTCCCTGCTGCTGGCAGAGCAACACAGTCAATCATCCTACCATATTTATGCATTTACTACCAAATTACCCACAAGTATCTAGCTGCAAAGTGACCCCAAATTCTTCCTGCCTCCTGCCTATACTGCTCTAAAGGGAAGCACTTTCTTCTTGGCCCATGCTATTCAATTTGCTTCACAGAAATTTTGTGCAATTCTTTCTAATACCTCTGCAGATAAAATCTTTCAGGACAAGCCTTCTGGTTCAGACTAACTCTGTTTGCCTTCACCCTGCGCACTCGGTGGCACTACCCAGGTTACAGCCACTTCTATACACCTCTCCGCCAAGTCAACATCTCCCTGATGCCCTGCCAAACCTTCTCCCATTCTTCCATTCCGGATACTGAGCTCAGTGTTTGTCTTCTGCATTCTCATTTGCCTTTCCAGGAGTAATCCCATCAATAGAGTTTCAGCTTTCGTCAAGGTTTCTTATTTTCCCAAGTTTTTCTTTCAGGCACCTAACTCCTCCCCCTGTAATCCCTCCTCCCTTACTCTCAAAAGAATGAAACGTGCTACCACTCTGTTTCTCTGCAGTTTTGTTCCTCTGTATCAACTGACTGATTTAGGAGCAGTATTAGCTCACTCTGGAAACAAGGGACCTTTCAGTCAGCATAAGGGAGAAGAAAACATGTAGATAAAAATCCAAAGGAAGAGCATTTGAAAGTCAGATTACTGGAAGGCAATTAGGATAGAAAGCCCTTCCCTGACATGCACATCGCAACCTGATAAATATTCCAGTATCTCTCCTACAGAAGTAGCATTCTTCCTTCCTTCTGTAGAGAGTAAAATCTGCAGGGACTCTTTGTTGTAAGGCTTAGGCATCCGCAGAACGCAGGAACAATGATTTTCTCAGTATTGCTCCATTTGTGTACACCCCAAAAGGAGCACGAGCCAGAAGAATCCTCCCAAGGCTGCATAGTGTTAGAGAAACATTGTAATAGAGGCCCAGCTCCCGCATTCAGAAATCTGTGCGCAGTCCTCATTACTTCAGTAACTGCATGCATGTGTATACAGGCAAATATAAAGATGCATACTTGTAATAAATAAGAAATTATTATTACATAATCTGATGATAAAAAGATGGGTTTAGATGCTCTCAGCTAGTTTATATTCCAAAAGCCTCTTCCTGCTTTCTTCAGACTCTGGAATGATTTTATCTGTTGTCAGCCAGGACAACTAAATCCCAGTCCCTTCTAGACCCCAGAATTAAAAATCTACAGACTTCATCACTGTTACCAAGTAATTTGGTTCCATTCCTCCCTTGCTTCTGCCTAACATGCATGCAAGAACACAGTTCCTTTATCTGCATTAAGTATATATTTTAATGTTTCAGGAAAAGTGAAAGTAAAACCATTTATCATGACTTCTAAAAACTCCAGAAAGTATAGTCATTTACCGCCCAACTGCTCTGCGTAGTTTTATTGCCTGTTAAGACAACAGAAACACACACCTTCTGGGGACATTGATGACGCACGCGACCATGGCACCACACGCTTTCAGTGCTCACTGGTAAACAGGCTGCTGTGGTATAAGAGTTTAGAGGGCCAGTGGTTTCATTTTTATGAACACTGCCTTGCTTTCATCAGTTCCTAGACAGATGCATTGCTGATGTAGTTGCAGCATCTGCTGTTAACAGGCCAACTGCATGTGATATAACCAGCAAGTAAACAAGCTGTGCCGCTGAGTCATTAGAGCTCCAGACTTCACCTTTAAAGATAATTCCATTATGCATCAGATGAACAAATTCTGGAAAAAGGTCCTAGATAGCATAACGTATACCATGTAATACTTATTTTTATATATGAAACATGCACTGGATGAGGAGTTATGAATGGGACTTGACTCAGAAAGACAGAAAATGTTGGCAGTATGTAGGAACACACTAAAAACGGCCCTTGAAAGACTCCTCAGTCAGTCTGATGAGATAGATGGGAAACCATGCATGGGAAGAGACTGTGCTTCCCAGATGGATGCATTGCAGGTATGCAGTGAACCACAAAGTTCATATAACCAAATGTGGACCAGCTATTCAGCTGAATAATTTCCTAGTACCTTGTTGCAACTCAAATACTAGCAAGCTATCAAAGCAAACATCAATTTACTGTACAGTTCACAGTGAGCAGTGAAGGTCTGCAGTCACAGGTCCAAACAACCTAAATCCCAGACAAGTTCTTACCCCTAGCATTCCCCTTACTCCTTGGGCACCTTTAAGGGCCTAGAGATAGTCAACCTTAATTATTCTGTGATTCTTTGCGCTGCCTTTCCAGACTGACAAGAAGCAACAAAACATCACATTACACCACTCCAACAGTAGCTGCTCAAAGCACACGATTGCCAATATCCATGCTATGCCGAGGGGTTTTGGACAATGCTAGTACTTGCTTTTACGTGCACTTTATGTGACCTCAGCAGGTCACACAGCTTTGGTCCACTGAGCTGCAACTGAAGCATTTTTTGGACACTGAAAAAGTTTTTACTGTGATTTCTTGAGCTGCGTCACAGTTACAAGACTCCATTCAGATCAAATATTTGTGCCAACACTGGGGACATGGTGGGAAATCTTTTCCATTGGAAGCTGACTACAAAGCCCTATACAGTTTTTACCCACTGAAAACAGATATTACTGTCAATAATGAGTAACGTGAGGTTGATTCCACAGGTGTCAATGTTATTTTATGCAGCATTTCCATGGCTTAAAACTATAGTAAAAATCAGATTTAACCTTTTTTTAGTATTTCTCAAATAACACTACATCCTTTTGTTTGATAAACATCTGCTTTCTGGGGTTTACATTTTCTGAAATAAGGTTAATGTGTATTTTGACACATCCCTGAACTGTAGCCTCATTGATGAAACACGTACGAAAGAAGAGTGAAAACCACACAGCTTACGAAACAAAGTTATCACCGCAGCCATTTATTCTGTAATGGTTTCATTGCAAAAGTCTTGGCAAGTAAGAAGTCCCCAGTGAAAAATGCAGCTTTGCTAAGTTTGAATTATAATTGCTTAGAGAAAAAATAATGGCTTAGAGAAAAGTTAATAAAGAAGGGAAAGAGAAAAAGAAAACTGCCAAGGTGCCCCGAGGGCTGGCTGCTCCCTGTGGGCTGGGTGCAGCTGGGCTCTCCTGGGCGGCAGGGCAAGCCAGAGAGCAGGGCAGGTTGGGGGGCAGCCCCAGTCCTGGGAACTGGGCACCTCTGGCTGAAGCCAGGCCAGGACGTGGGACTGCAGCTGGGTCTCACTTGTCAGGGTCCATGGCCGGGCATGGCAGGGCTGTGGGGAGCTGAAGGCCAGCCGTGCTGTCAGCCCCAGGCAGCTGCAATGGGGTCCTGGACTGTGGGCAGTGTAGGGTGAAGCTATTCAGGGCCAGTAAAGCCTAGCAGTGCTGTCAGGGCCCTGACAAAAACAACTCATGTGGAGTGTGTTCTTAGACCACGTCCTTTTCAGGATGTGAACCATCTCCTTCGCCTTTCTATATCCAGAAGACCCGCATGGTACTACAATGATGATCATCTATAACGTTTCCATATAGCTAAGCCCAGCAAGACATGCGGCATTCAACACTCTCACTTAATTGAAGAGGAGCTGAAAGCATTCAGTCTCTCTCACACATTTATAAAGTAGATAGATGTTACTCTGGGGGGTTGGACTAGATGATCTCTAGAGGTCCCTTCCAACCCCTACCATTCTATGATTCCAATAGACGCAGTTTCAAGATAAATCCATCTGCAACCAGCTATGCTGTTAGCCGAAAATGCAACAAAAAATAAGCAAATGAATCAAAACCATATCAGGAAAGCATTTTTTATAATTCTGTCTTAACCATTGATCTTGGCTCAGACACAGCAGGCTTGCAAAGAGCTTTGAAGGTGAAGAATGCCAAATACCATTTTTATGAATAATGAATAAGCAATCAAAGAATTGCATTTGAGCAAAACTAGAAAAACAAGAATGAAAGTGAACAAGATGTTGACAGCAGGAAGTGAAATATGAAATGGTACAGGAGAAGAGAGTATCTTATTAAGACAAACTGCTTTGCAGAGAAGAAAAAAACCCCCAAACTTCATTAGTGTTAATGACACGTGGTTTTTAGACTCACTGTGCCTATGCTCCTTCGTTCCCCAATACCAACCCCAGCCACGGCTTGTTAGCATATCCTTTCTAACAAATCCACTAAAAGCCATCATTTCCCTTACATCTTCAGCTACATCGCTTAACCCAGTCCCTCATTGTTACGAACTTTTTCCACGTTCCCGGTGTTCACCTCCCCTCAGCACTCTCAGAATCACAGAATGGTGATTGGCAGGGCCCTCTGGAGATCCCCCAGTCCACCCCCCCGCTAAAGCAGGTGCCCCCAGAGCAGGGGGCACAGGAACGCGTCCAGGCAGGTTTGAATCTCTCCAGAGAAGGAGACTCCACAGCCTCTCTGGGCAGCCTGTACCAGGGTTCTGGCACCTTCAAGAAGTTCCTCCTCATGTTCAGACTCCTCACTCTTCTACCTCTTTATGAGCTGTCCCACCATACACCTGGCCCCTTCCACACCCCCTGCTCTCCTGTCAGCTGGGCAGGACGCAGTGCGTGACCCCATCACCCGCCACAGAACCAGGTATGTGTTGCCCCACCGGACTGTGCTGGCTAGGGGGCAGAGCAGCTAAGTTACTTTTCAGAAATGGAAAGCCTTCCAGAAACTCTGGGTGGCCTAGAGATGACTAGGGTTATAAAAAGAGCTCTCTCAAAAGGTACAGTCATTGCAGAGAAGTCAAATTAATTCTTGGAATCCTGTGGAAGAAACTGGGGACATTCGGAAAACTCCACAAAGAGGGGGATTGTAAGAAAACTTTATGACCCCAAACTTATTAGGAAAAGTGGACAAAACACACAGTATGAAGTCACCAGAAGTTGTTTATCTGAGGGACCTAACAGGAACTCAATGTTGAAATGGATAAACTGTTACACACTAGCAGACAACCCTCTCAGCTAAAACCACTTTGGCATGGGATTACTGGGAAGTGGAAAACCTGACACCAGTTTACAAAAGGATGCCAGAGGAACACGAGGAACTGTACACTCACGTAGTGTAAAACTGACATCTACTGCTAGATTAATAGAAATGATAACAAAGAACAGATTTAGCAGGCACCTGCATAAATATAGTATATTTGGGAAAAAGTCAACAAGGCTTTTTTAAAGGCAAATCCTTCTAAGACTGTTGCAGTTCTTAGAGATTCATAAACACGTCAACTAGGGTAACCTGTCAGATACACTCGGATTTCCAAAAAGCTTTCAATAAAATCCTTCGCCTAAAGCTCTGAAAGAAGCTATGCAGCCAGAAGGAAAGCCCTTGCATGGATGATAAGCAGGTGGCCCAAAGACAAAAACAAAGTGAGGAGTGAAATCTCCATCCACTGCAGGAACCCATGTCAGCAGCAGAATTCTGTAAGGAACCTGAACTGCTCAACACATTTATAAGTTATGCCAAAACCCAGAAGTAACGAAGGCAGCTGACAAGGGTAATTCAGGGTAATAAAGGACAATAGAGAACCAAACTGCAAAGATCTGTGGGAGGATATTGTAGCATAAGTGACTTGTCACTAAAATGACAGCTGAGATCTCATGCAGGTAACTTAAGTGATGCACGGGAGAAAATACAAATCCTATCCTAACAACTAAAATTATTACATATGAGCTCAAGAGCAGGATCTTTGTGCTGTGATAGAAATGCTGTGATGCTCAAAGTCTACACAGCTTCAAGGAGACGCTGACTAAATTCAGGGAAGAGAAATAAAGATGTCTCCAGCTCAAAGGGTTCATAAACTACAAATGACTACAGACTGGAAGTGCATTGGGGGAAATTGCCCTTACAGTTTTTTCTAGACATGTGTTTGTGACATAGCTGGAGATGGGATATAGGGCAAAAAGAACTGGTCCTTCTCAGTACAATTATTCTTGTGCACTTTTTCTACTTTTCCCTCAATAGGAACATTAATAAAATCTCCTTGTCTTTCACCCCCTCACAGTAATTTTCACTGTTTCTGCATGACCTTAACTTTGAAGTCCTTCTGCACCATCTGCCCTTTCCACCAGATCTAGTTAAGGGGTTTAGAAGTTTAGTCAATAGATGAACAGTGTTTAAACAATAACAATGTTAATTTCTTTACAAGAAATTAAAACCAGTCTTTTAACCTAGAAATGCAGACCCATTGGCAGCGATACTGTCCAGATGAAATGTATTTGAGTGTGATTTTCAGCTAAGCCTCAGACCAGCCTTCACTTTAAGTACACCTGCAGTACAATCTAGCAGCAAATGTAAGTATTGGACATGATCTATCAGCTAATGCCTACAGATCATAAAAGATTAAATAAAACTCTTCCCCTGATGAGCAGCTTTTCCTTGAAATAGTCTCATGTTATGGGCAGGTAAGACATTTCCAATCTGGAAAGAAGGAATTCCAGATGCAAAAATTTGCCAACATGAAATCACACTTGTAAAAAAGAAACTGAGACAGAGAGAAATCTGATGAATGTCATGTTTACTAAACATAAAGCAACCCCAAAGCACACAATACACATAACACAATCATGCCAAATACATGCACACAACAATAATAGAAGCATTATTCACGTGGAAAACTTTCAGAAGTTAGTTTCTCTAAATCACCAGAAGCACTGTTCTTTCAGCAGTAGCACTAATGGACAGGGCTCAGGCAGTTTTACATAATTTCATCCTTCTCTGAAAACACAGGAGGAATCATGACAAAAACACTTGAACGTAGCATTTTTCATTATTGACACTGTTCACAACCTTCCTAGAAGCAATGACGGGATGGCCTGAAATTGCGCTAGACTCTTTTGTCTCAGTTCTGCATTAACAGCTAGGGTTTAAGATGGGGAGATATCCATATATAAAATGGAGAGACCTCTTTGTTTTCTCTTTGTATAGCCCCAAAACACAACTCCTCCTGACCATCTAGCTGTAGTTTCTAGTACTACCACAGTGCAAACAGTAAAGGAGCCACAAGTAATGGTGACCTTCTTTCCAGGTCCTTCAAAACCTGGTGAAAAGGAACAGACACCGTGGGTGCTGTATGGTAAGACCCTGTTCATATTCTAGCAGGAGAGAAGGGAAGAAGAGTCTAGTGGGTTCCACCAAGGATGAAGCACTGGGCAAGAAATTCTCAGCAGATGGTGGCTTTGACAAGCAGGAGTCACTCTCTTGCTCCTAAATGCTGCCTGCCACGTCTGGCAGACAAGCCAGCCACTCTCAGACTGCAAGCAGAGAGATGATGTCGGTGATTGCCTCAGCAGCTCTTAAACTCTCAGCCCTGTCAACATTTCTGCCCTTATTCTGCTTGCTGCTTTCCCTAGCCTAACAATTAAGAAAGTAAAAACAAGTTCAGTTACTCCACTCCAAAAGTAGGAAGAGAGATGAAAAACAGCAGGTGTCAATCTACACCCTTTAATCACAAGCAGACACGAATCCCTGTAGACCCATCTTCCCCATCCTTGCGTAAGCCTGCAGCTCACACGTTTATAGCTGTACTCCCATTAGCGCTATCAGTCTGTGTGGTTGTTTCATGCTTTCCTGCTTCTGGGACAAAAAGTGTCAAAGAAGCAATTGTTGTTTGCGTCAGTGCACAGGATGGATCTGTAAGAGGTAAGCGGTTCATTCTGGAATAAAACCCACACATGCCAGTCTGTGCCTTTTCTGCCGTTTTTAGTTCTCCCACCACCACCTTCTCCTTCCTGGGGTGTACACTATTCATTGTGCAGCTGGTGGTGACCCACCTTTGTACCCATGTGCTGCTATACTGGCAGCTCATTTGGTACCAAAATCGAAACAATGGCTGCTGTCTCAGCTGCAAGGCTGCTCTGGATCTAATATTTAGCACAGCTAAAGTGGCAGAGCCTCAATTTCTTAGAGATGTGCTACTATACGTGAAAGAAAGAGTTTCTCCTTCAGTGTGGGGAAACGCACCATGCCACCTGACAATCTCTTACACCCCTGCCACTGGGAATTACAAAAGAACAGCACAGGGAAGGGACCTTTTCAATGCCAGGTGACATGGATTAAAGTTACTTTTCAATAAGCCTGCCTTCTCAGGTGAAGCCCTAAAGGAGTGGAGAACGGTGTAGAACAGCAGGCAATTCTCCAACTTATTTTCCCACCATGCAATATCCCTTGCCTCAGTTTTCAGTCTCGCCCTCTCCTTCCCTTCCTTGCTCCCACCACATATGTACAAAATCTGCATTTATAGCAGCAGGGCTACCACTCCTCTTCTGCAGCAGTGAAACAGAGGCATGCAGGCACTGCTTTACCAGAGCTGGCCCACCTGTGGGAGCACAGGCAGCTCCACTACTCTTCTGGTGCATAGCCTGGTCTAGCACAGACTTGAGTTACCATCGCTACAGTAAGTCCTGCCAGCTCTCACAAGCTGACCATCTCTTGCTATGGTTCAGCCTGCTTGCATTAACATCAGGTAAGGAATGGCCCATATGAAACCAACACCATTTCTCTCTTCCCTCTCAGAAAAAAAAAAATGGAGAATTACCACAGAAGAGTGCTTCAGTGCTGCTGGATCTTCCTGCTTCCTCATGGCTTGGACAGATCCAGCGTGTCAGGGAAACTGAAATTAAGTGGCGGCCAAGCAAAACTTCCTCCCTTCATTCAGCATGCCTTCAAGAGGGAGCTACTGACTGCATGCAGGGGACAGTCTAATGCTACAGAGAAATGTCAGCCTTCACAGTTGCAGGGTGTTTCACTCGTTTACTTTCTAAAAAAAATCACCAGGTTGGAGATCGGCCGGTGAACAGATGAATCGAATATAGTATATTCCACTTCTGGTTCTTTTAACATACAGCCCCAGCTTCTATTAGATGTGAGATAGCAAGATCTCATTTAAGCATATTTCCTTCTGTAAGACAGGAGATCTGTGACTACTAACAAACTCTGCTTGATTTCTGGCCTCTCGTCCCTGATCTTCAAAGAAGGTCTAGAAAGCATTTGCAAATGCTGAATCTGGGAACAGAAATTCATAATCGTACCAGAGATTAAAAATTACAGACTCATTAATTTTAATGGTATATTTATAATTCCTTACTAATCCCACAAAACACTTGCTCCAGCTGATAACTACCCCTTCTTTTTTTCCCCCCCTCTCTCTTTCTTTACACCTAACAAACATATCTTCTCTTACTAACACTTCCACTCTACTCAGCAGGTCACCTTTTACCTCAAATGTCCAACTCATTAATACGATTGAAGTTAAACTCAGACAACTGTTCTCAAGCTGCATTTACTTCAGAAAGATCCTACTTCTCCCACAGAAAGGAAGAGGAATCCCAGTTCCTAATACATGTGTTCTTTTTCTGATAGCATGAAATTGGCTTAACATAAAGATTACCTCCTCCAGTAAAGCTAAACCATATGTCTTAGACCACAAAGACCAAAGAAAAGAGAAAAAAACAGCTAATCAAAGATTGATGTTTTTTACTTCAAGTGCACCTCTGTAGCTTTGAAGCAGGAGACAGCAATCACTGCTTTGCAAATAACATCCCTAGAGCCAAGGGCACTACCAGAATTTTGTTATTTAATTGCCATGTTAGGCTTTTCACAGCATGTACCATAGCAGGCCTCATGACCTGAACCCGTGAGCTCTTTCAGGATTACTTTCTACAAAATACTTGAGTTACTTGAGTTACAGATGTTGACAGTCCTTAACAGAAGTATCTTTCATTTCTCATAACAGCATTCAGAAGAGCTTCTACTTACTGATAATGCAGAAGGTGGCATCATTGCTAGAATGAACAGAAGGAACAAGTTCTTCATCTCTGCCTGTGGGAACGGAAAGGTTATTGATCAGAATTGCTTCCTTCTTTGCTGCTCATATGGCGGAAAAGCTAAGATACCACACAGTTAAAATGGATGTGAAACTAAAATCAAGGTGAGACAACAAAAACAGTTTTATCGCTACACTCCTTGGACAGACAAAGGCAACTGCAAAGACTGAAATTACCATGCACAGAAAGCCAGAATGTAATTACTAAGTGCAAATATTTCCCTGAACTTTCCTCCGGTATTATGAGAACACCATCCCCGGGCACAGTGAAAGATGCATGCTGTTGCATGTCTGCCCTCCCACCCTTTTACATATACACATGATAAAATACTTGAAGATTGCAATGACTTCAACCAACCCAAAGTAACAAGTCTTGCTTGTTTAAAATCCTATAGTTCATCATCGACAGCTATAGCTAGATTCAACCATCAGTAGTCATAGTCCTTCCACACAGCTGGAAAGGAGATCAGGCCACACAGACTGGTATAGCAGGATACAACAGTTCCTAAAAACTGGGGCATTGTGCCCACTTGGGACCACAATAGTTCATTGGTGCATTCCCTGTTGCTACTTTATCCTTTCCTCTTTCAAGTTGCAGCAAGCAAGCCCACATCAACCACCACTCACCAACTTTCACAGCTGTAACCATGGACACTTCAGCCACTAGAGACTGCCTGTGTCTCATGACCAGTTGATTGAGCCCAGAAAGAAGAGATGGACTAGATATTCCTATCATAGTTTTATCTTGTCTAAGCTTCTTTCTAACTTGGAAAAGGAAAGATGGAGAAATCTTCCTTTCACAGTGCATAAAACCAGCAAGGACGAAATGTTTATCTCATCTGTCATTCTAATAACATCTGTTTTAATATTAAAACTTCATGTATAGCTCATTTAGCCTGGCCTATTAAATCCAGATAAAATATAGAACGTATATCACCATTAACAATGATAATATCGCTATAAAATCATTGTTGCATAAGAATATCAAATCAAAAAGAAAATATGAAACACAAAATTAAACCTGCTTGATCTAGCATTTGCATATTTCAGGTTACTTGAGCAAATATTTTTCTCATAGTGCTAGGCCTCACCAAATCACAGCTCATTACAACTCTCCAAGTCCATATATACCATGGATTTTGACACTCCCAATCTCACAGTGCTGCGGATAAAAAGCTTGTTCTTTAATGTTTTTCCTTTCAGGTGTAAAAACTACAAACTGCTGATCCAGTTGCACCAAATTCTGTGTGCAAAATAGCAATGAAAAGGGAAAATGTAATAGGGAAAACAAGCACTGATAAGCTTCTCTGCCTATATACTGAGTACCAATCATATGATTAATAAGAAAATGAAGCTCTAGGAGCTTTTTATATTAATAGACTTTCATTAATTTTGGATTAGCCCTTCTTAAGTAACTAGGGGAAAACTATGCACCCTCTGTTACCCACACATGCTACTCTTTCTCTTCCCATTCAACTCAAGGATGAAACAACCTGGAGATGCTCCCCACGAGAGGTTAAGTACACTGTAAAGTTCAAGAGTCAAAACAGGCTCAGTCTGTGTCACAACCCCATCCAACTGCCAAATCCTTTCAGAGGGAAAGGACAGCCAGGAGAGAGCCTTTTGCTACAAGTTCCATGCACACAAACAGCAAAGCTTTCCTCAAGCAGCTTATAACATCTTTACACGACCAACAATGGGCACTGTGGGAACAGCATCTTCCTTGAATGATGTTGGTGTCAAACAGAGGTAAATCTTTGAGACTGATCAGCTCCTCTTCCGACTGCCCAGAGAAAAAAAATTATCTCTTCCCCAGCATTCCTCTTTCACATCTTCCATTCCAGGCACCTCTGAGGTTCATGGAGACGGCTGTGGAAATCACATCCCTTGCTCCAGCAGCCTTTCTCTGCTGCTAGTGGACTGCATGCTCAGCTCCTTCTGGCATCTGAGTCAAGAGGCAGACAGGGAGCTGGACCCAAACCACGTGAGGCTCCTGGAGAAAAGGCTAGAGAAGCAGCTCACCAGGGCGAGCAGTGCTCCCACTCTCCAAATTGTTAGTATCTTGAAAGTTCTTTAGCCAGATAGGGTAAAAAGATTCTGTGAGGAGACATCCAGAGACAGCACCCAGTGTTTGGGACAATCCCCTGCATCAAAGCAACAAGAGGTTACAGCTCTGGTGTTTGCTTGTATTTTTGTGCCATTGCACTTGCATGGGAATTGCTGTCACATGTTCCAAATTTAACATTCAAGAGTTTAGACCATCTAGTCCTATTAAGCTAGTCAACAGATTCCAGGAAGGATGGTCAGGAGGAAGAACAGGGCCTTCTGAATCCTATTAAATCCCCCACTGCAAAACAAATCTTGTGTCTGATTCTCTGAGCTTCAGCAAACTAGTTATTCTAAAAGCTTTCTCAGATGTAGTATTCAGCATTGATCCCTTTTGTCTTACTTTCAACCAGAAACAACACAGATGGGACTGGGGAATCCAGCTGAAACCTTTGAAAAAAGGTCAAGTTCTGTTTCTGGATTTAATGGCTCTTTCACTCCTTGTAGGACCTGGGATACAGCAGCATATGTTTATTCTGCTTGTTTGCCATTCTTCTCACTGAAGGCTGGGTATGCGGGGGCAGGAATGAAAAGGACAGTGTTTCACAGCGCTTTCACTTGTAACAACACCAGCTGCTGCTTCCCGTGGCTCCTGCCCTTCTTCAATTCTCTTCAGCCCTCCCCAGCTCCCTTTTCCCACTGTGTGCTAGAACTGCATCTCCACCCCCTCCACCCAGAAACAGCAGCAGTGCCTGAGGGGAAACGGTGACTTTATGCTCAAGGTATGAAACGGCTGCTGGAAAGCTCACATGGAGGAATTCCTGCCATAGTGCTAAAATATGGAGCTATCCCAGCAAGAGGGATTATAAGAATCAGTTCACAACAAGTAAGGAACAGCCAGAACCTTCAACCAGAACTACAAGTGTGCTCAGCTAAAACCTCTGTTCTGTACACCAGAACAGATTCAAATTGTCTAGCCAATCACATCTAGCATTAATTGCCCAGGTTAGATGAATAAAAGGGTTGAAGTGGTGACTGGTTCCAGCCATCTGTAAGCTTGGTCAAAAAGAGTCAGTCCAGACCTGAACCATGAAGTCCTTTTCTCTAAGAGACCCTGACTCAAGCTCCTCTGAACACTGGAGAAGTTCAAACTTGAATCTTACTTTACTAGCTTGAGACCCCTACTTCTATTCCAAAACAGTAAGGATCAAATCGTATTCTGTGGAAATTTCAGAAACTTCCAAAACAACGTTCTGGTGCCCTTTCTGAACTGCCTCCACAGCACCTACTTCTCTCCGGCGCTGTGGACAGGATGGTCAGAGGGCCACAAAGGAGATGGCTGGAATTTCATAACTCTGGACAGAAAACAAGAGCTCCAGTACAACTGGAAACAGGGATAAGCACCCTTATTTCAGGGCTTAACACTGAACTCATGCAGGAAAGAAGCTTTTGCGTTAACAAATAGAAGGTCTAGAAAAGACAGATGGGCAGTCTTGGAGGTTTCTCTATAGAGGAACCAGCACTGAACTGCTGTAACAATACTTTATTTAGTTACAAACTCTTATCCAGGGCCAGGCAGGCTTAGCAAGATCAGTCAAATCTTCATTAAGATCACAAGTATGTTTCAGAATCAAGGATAGTTTTAAAGACTCCTATATTTACTTTATGTGTGCAAATCCTGCCTTCCGATGCACAAACAAGGTTCAAGAATGCTTATTTGGCCTCTTTTCCAAATAACCTCTCAACATCCATGTTCCTAGGGAAACAAGACCTATGTTGCCTGTGTGTGTATGTATACATATATGCAAAAATATCTTTGAAAGAGCTGGCTAATTTCACAGTTTCAAAAGCATAAAGTTAGCTTTTGTTTGAAGGAGAAGATACTGGGCCAGGATGCAGAGACGTATTGGACTTTTAACCCTTTTAGATGATGGCTTTTTCTTTTTAACAGGAGAGAATTCAAACTTGAAAGAGATGTTACAAATAACTCGGCCTCAATTAAACAAGAGCTTAAGATGTTTAGACACTACAGAATGAGATCACAGAGTAAAACAGGTTTCATGAGTTCCATTGCTCACATATTGCTTGGTCTGGGTTTTTCTCCATTCTTTTTGAAAAAAATTGGACAGCTAGTGCGACGTTGTTCTTCTCTGTTTAGCACATAAGACAGATCAGTCTTCTTTTGCCTGTGAACCACATTTCTAAAATCATCCTTTGGCCAAAGACACATACCACATATGTGAGTCAGGGATTGTTCTGGGAGTGCTTCATAGGCAGAGGACAAAAAGCCCCCTTCAGAGTTCCCACTTTCCTATTGCCAGACAAGATTTAGCTGGGCATGAAGGTAAATGGCAAAGCCACCCAGCCATACTAGCTCCAGTAGGTCCTTAGAGTTCATTTTGTCTCCCAGCTGGAGATTTGAACCACCCAATGTGGATCTATTGTTCCCATCTGAGGCAGCCCTGAAAAGTAACCACCTTTGCATGGTCAACCTATTGCACAGGTGCCTATTGTACAGGTTGGCTGCCTCTGTAATAAATATTTGCATGTTCCAATATAGATAGAAATTGCTTATTGTAAAGTTTAGCACATCCAGCACTAAAGCAGAAGTTGCCACTGTGATCCCACTACCCGCACCTTTTCAGAATTTCCTTCCTCCTTAACACATCACATCTCAGTTGTTATTTTTTTAGAAGTTTGGTTGAAGGAGGTGGGAAGTCAGAAAGGATGGTGATATGCTGCCCAATTATCCAATGGCGTAATTTTTTTTAGCCATTGACTCAGAGCAAAGTCTTTTAGCTTTTAGACTCATTACATCTTGTAAAGACATCATGATTTTTACTTTGCTATCAAAACATCCAGCGTATCTTGGTTCCAGCTTGCTCTTGTTTGCCTTGCCTACTGAGAAGCACCTTTTAAGTTTCTGGTGGAAGAGTTGAAAAGGGAAAACATACACACACAGTAAAAACACAAGATGAAGGCGGGGAGAGAAAGAGGCTCCATGGAGCAGGGATCGAGGTTAGGGAAAAAGCTCCTTTTACTTAGTCTGGGAGCAGAGTTGGGAGAGCACGAGGACCACATCACACAGCCCAGAGGAACCAAGAAACCAACCACACCTTTAAGCAGAGGATATCACATTCAAGATACTTCTTAATATGCCAGTTTTCTTCCCCAAATATAGTAAGCCATCTTTTGACATTTTTCCAAAGAAAATCCTGGGTCTGATGTCCTTCAGGCTAAGATGGATAAGCCAATTAATGCGCGTGTGCCTGTTAAAGTGGGAGGATGCTGAATTTCCTTTGCCTTGACCACGCAATGAGCCACATTAGTGAAGAGCTGTTTGTATACAAAGCCATGGATAAATGTTTATAAACATGTGCTTAAATACAAGACTGGTTGAAAGTGCTTAGTGGGAAAGGAGAAAGAATAAAGAAAAGCAAGTAATCTGAGCAAAAGTTTTACGGCAATATGTTTACCATTTGTATCCAGATTTATTAATTCACTCTAAATACACGCTAGGAGTTGAAGAATCCTTATCAAGAAAGTAATCCTGCCGAGACATACTTTCAGCCATATTACAAAAGATAAACTTTCAGCTAGGATAACTTTAAAATTCACCTTGTTAAATGAAAAAAAGTTACAAAAACTTACTAATGAGCACAGCAGCAGAGCACCAGCTGGCTGGAGAACTGAGTGGTGGTAACATATGAGCATCTTCTAGACTGCTCTATCAATAGGCTGTCATCTCAGCCTTCAGCCTGATTCATAACAGGCACAAAGATCTGCACCAGGCCATTGCTTAATGCGGCTAACTCAGACTGACAATGTTTTTACAGAGGACTTCTACAGCAATGGCAAGTTCAGCAACATCTGCGGAAGCTATAGCAGCCTCTGTTACACAGTTTTAATCTGAAGACTGAAATCGCATGAAACTGTGGCTGAAAAAACATCAGGTGCAAGAACAAGATCAGACTGTGAAACACAGAAGTTCTAGTAAGGCCTCATGCCATACTCTTAACGGGAGCTAGGCAGAGAGGCAGATCTGCTTCTTTCCCACTCTTCAAAATCCACAATGAAGTATCTAAGGTTTGGATCAGTGAAGCAGCATCTTCCAAGTCGATGTGGTCACTATGCCAGCCCTTTACAGGAGCTAATAAAATATTTCATGAGGACAACTTTCTGTCTACCTATTAATATCAGCTGAGATTCAATTTTCTGCAACCAGCCTTCTTCTGTTAGGTTTGCAGCTAGAGATTTATTATAAGGAGCAAAGATAGGATTCTGCCTTCTATTTTGGTAGTCTCACTGTGCTTAGCTGTTAATTAAATCTGAGAGCATGTAAGGATAACGACAAGTGCACACAGACTAATTTAAGACAGTTAACATTGCAACGAGAAGCCACATACTGCCTATGGAAAAAACATGGCAAGGATATAATATCCCAAACTTGAACATAATTGAAGAGAATGGCTAACAACCTTTTGCATTTACTACTGTCCTGTCACAACTCCAGCTTCACTTATATGAGTTATTTAGCCTAATTTGAAATATTATCTGACGATGAGCACTGCTGCTGTTTACAAACATGTTAGCCAGCTGAGGCTAATCCCTTCCAATACAAATTCTGAAGAATTCTTTAGGAAAATAAAGGATTTCAATGCTGGAAAATTACTTCCAACCTTATTTAACTTCATTCTATCCTAAATATAAATACGGCAATCTTCTGCACTGTCCAAGGGGTTAAAAAATCAAAATAAAAGATTAGCATTATCTTAAAAGGAAACTTTAAAACAATGCAAATTGTTTTCTGCCTTTCTCTGCAAGATCTACATCTCTGCTGGCTGAGAGGATGTCAGCACTACATTCAGCAGAACACTTGTAGCATACATAAGGAACACCTGTGTTACCTTTAAATAAATTTGCTTGGGGACTAATAACACAAACAGGAAAACACGACAGTATTTACCCTGAACCTCACCTGGGTTTTGATTACTGCTGCCTCTATGTTGTCTCTGGATTCTAAGACACCATTTTTTTTTTTTTTAAAGCTAACTCAGTTTTAAGCATACATATCTCTAAACACGCCATATCACACTTGTATGGGTACATCTCTTCTCTAAGGAACCACCCTTACTGACTGTGATGCAGACATACCTTCAGTGGCATTAAGCAGGAATTCCCTCAGAGAGGTCAGTGGGCTTACTCACATCACTCTGCAAGGGAAATATGACTAACATGAGGAGAACTAAAAGAAATTAAGAGGGGAAAAAAACAAAACCCCAAACACAGAACTTTTGACTAACAAACTTAGAAGGCAGAACATGCGCTAGTGGAATTAGGGCTGCAGTCTCTAAGGATACCGGCCCTAGCATCTTTCATCTGTCACTAAAAATTAACTTCATAAAAAATGATCTTAGGAGGGTGCGATCACACTGCAGTGTCTGGACAGATCTCAAAGGAAACACATGCTTGACTGTGTGATCACAGCAAAACAACAACAGTATGATCTAAAAATAAATTGGTTCTTTGCTCTGAAGCTGGCTTCTCCCACAGATGCCCAAACCAGAGCCTCCCATTACTGCTTTAACAGCTAGGCAGAGAAATAAACAATCTGTGGATGTACTTGTTTTATACATCATGACTGCATGTCAAGAAGGCGAGCTCGTGTGAGAAAGCATAAATGAGTGGTTTGTACACAGACTATGCGTATGAGTAGGTACCGACTCAAATCCTTTAATATAAAAGTCCCTTCTCAAACATCTAGTAACCATTATTATTTGTTGTCCAAGACATGACTGGACCACAATAAATCACATTTCAGATCTAAGTGTTAAAAAATGAGACACTGAAACTGTATCCAGTAGAGTATAATTTCCAATGAAATAAGTTCTTTTGACAAATGCATCGTACCATGGGCATAACTGCAAATGACTGTACCGGATCAGAGCAACTGTCCATCACTGTCCAGGCTCAGTAGCTATGCTAGGTACATTGAGGGGTTTATCACCAATTTTCTATAATCCTTCCCACAGACATAAGAGCAAAGGAACTTATTTCCTCTGTAGTTCACTGAGCATCAATATGCCACTAGGAGAACATTTCCCCCTTCATTCAGCTAACGATGGGCCTATAACATGAATTGTGAGGGCTATTGTAATTGCATCTTATGTATTCTAGGTGCTGTTCTTCTACAAAAGAGCAGCTCTTACCCGCTTATAAATAAAGCTATTTGTTTGCTGTGTATTGATGAGTCACAAGGTACATACATGATCTAATAAAATGGTTAACTTTTTATTAACACTTAAAGCACCCTCTGAACAAAGAAAAAGGCTTCTGGCAGCCTAAGACCCTACCTGTTCTGAGGTACAGAACAGTATTTTGCCTTACTTACACTGCATTCAGCAGAAGGGGCCCTCAATCAAGATCAGAGTTTTTTTCCCCCCCAGGTTCCCCATTTTAACAAAACATCTGTGCTTCTTTAGAACAAAATCTGCTCTTTTAACTCAAACTCAAGTACCACCAGGAAAACCAGCTGCAACAACATAACTCCTTCCCCATTTCCTAAACTGTTTCAGCAAGTCAGGGCACAGCCATTCACACAGACTCCAACTGAATCTCGGTGCCTAATTTGTGAGGCAAGGAATCCCTTAAGCAACCAGAGCAGACGAGCTCTACCGGCATTCTCTTTTACCAAGCTGGTAAGCAGCTGGATCTGAGAGCGAGCCCAACTCCAAAATAGACATACAGGATCTGCATCAAAAAGTACTTCACTTAAAGAACAGCAACACTTGAGATCATCCATTCTCTAACTTCTCTATAGCATTATAGTACCACAATGATTGCTACTTTCCCCTTAAAATTAACAGACCTTAGTTTATTTTATACCTAACACTCTTTTTATATATATATATACACACACACACAGAGACCAGCAAACAAAAACCTACACCCTTGCTTGAAAATCACCTCAGATCATTTGCCACGCATCTTTTCTCAAATGCTACAAAGTAGACTGTTTAGAAGCAGATGGATTTGGAATACACAAGTGATACAGAGTAAGTACTCCAGCCCCAGTGTGTCTCTGAAGCCATCAAGCATGTACACTCATGAAGCAAATATTTTAAACCCAAACATCTCTGAGGTATCAGGATGCTTCACAGTGTGTGAGAGCCTGAAAATAAGCTTGAAAAAGAAGTCTCAGTTATCTCACACTGGACGGGAGAATACACTAAAAGCAAAACTTCCGGAGACAGCAAATTTGGTCTGGTTTTGGTTTTTGGGTTTGTTTGGGTTTTTTTTTTTCCTGCATGTTCTTAATCTTGCCATTTACTAACATGAACAAATATTAGTTTAAGCTAGTTCCATGCCTGGAACTATACATGGTTCTACCTAGCTTTGTTGCACATCACAAGCTTCCCTTTGCTCCCTTTAACAGCAGAGCATTTGTCCTGAAAGTCCAGAACAAGGTTGTCCAACACACGTGGCTGCATAGCATGTCGGCCCATCAACATGCCGCACCTCAGAAAGAAGGGTTTTTCACGGCTGCTCTATCTACAGAGGCTGGGAAACACTCTGGCATTACAGAGGGTGGTACATCTCTAAGGGATCAGAAGAGAAAATTTTAAGCGTCAAGCCAGCTTACAGAGAAGCTGTTGAAGGGCTCTCATAAGCATGATGCAGAAGGGATAAAACATACTTGCAAAGTAATAAGCAAAAGTATTTACAAACCCTCCTTAGGGTCTCTAAGGACAGACCTAAGGAAACGTACCATCTTCCTAAGCCCCTGTACTAACACCAGTTATTCCTAGTCCTACGAACTCAATTCAAGACTGACGTTACCTTTGTCAAAGCTCTGAAACTCAGTTTTCAAATCAGCTACTCCTCTACCTCCACCCGACCACCCACAAGGAGCACCAGGGCATCAGGCAAATCCACCGCCCTGCCACATTGCTACTGGCCCCTTACCATCTCCATGCCAGGACAGGTCCCTGAAGCGGCCTTCTGGGCCTGCCTCAAACATGAGCCTTCCTCAGGGATGAGATCCACTCCTGCAAACCTCCCCTTTCACAAACAGCTCCGTCGACTCTGACAGCGTTATTTGGCCAGGGAGAGCCTCCCAAACAGATCCTGCCTCCCACGGCTGAAAGCAATGCAAGACTGATTAGGAGACACCCCCTCCCCTCAGCACCTGCTAGCACACCAACAGCAGCAGCTGAGCACTCCAGGGGTCATAGTTAGGGGGTCCAAGAGCCTTAGCACCTGGGCAGGCTCTTCTTCCTACCAGCAAAAATTATGTTTCTCCACTCAACATCCCTGCTACATTTGCTCAGCATCCTATCAAACCGATACCTTGCCCTTCCAGCCCCCAGTTGCCCCTGCCCACAATGTGAGGTACAGCAGTTTTGATTACATTAAGTTTCAGTGTAATTAACTGCAAGTGAAAGTGATTAATGTTCACCAAATACACGGAGTGTCTTCTTCCCTCCCTTCTAGGGAATAAAATTTTGCAGTCATAAGGACTCAGGTCTCTCCTCCCCCTATACTCTTTTAAGTGAAGGGGGAAAAATGGTGGGAAACTAAAAATAGTTTAAAAAGCACAACCAGCACTGAAAGGACTAATCAAAAATAGATGTCCAGGTAGAGGGATCAGGAGACAGTCCAGAACACAAAGTCAACTCTTACCTTCTGCCTGTACCTGTGAAAGGTGAGTGCAAAAGTTGGAGACACACCACTCTGCAGCCAAGCTCCAAAGCCCACTTTGCTATCCTTCTGGTTCAAACAGTGGCTCTCAAGCACTTTTCTCTCTAGCTTCTGTTTGGTTACTAATCCTTACTGCACAGGAAAAGGAGTTGTATTTCATTTAACCCCTTCAGTCTCTGAGTTTCTCCACAAGAGTTTTCGCTTTTGCTTGGGAAAGCGAGAGTCATAAGCATGCACGGATGCACGCATGCATGTTTTGGAACAGTTTCTAGCTCCTGTAGTCTCTGCATGAGCACACACATTGGCTCTAAACCGTGCCTTAAGTTATTGCAGGGGTGGGGCCCTTTGTTTTACTTTAGCTGTAGGCAGCATATCAACAGAGAGACAGTTATCCACAGATCCCTTTGGTATTAATTTTCAGTAAGTTCCAAACTCTAAAAAAGTAAAATTCTTTAACTTAACATTTACTTTAAAACTAAAGCCTGAATCACAGTTCACAGATATGGTTTTGACCAAAGAAAGTTTGAGCTGAAGTACAAGGACAATGGCAGCTCAGGTTTCTCTATTTTCTCCTCTTACAAACGCCATGCAATTCAGATACTCTCTGAAAAATCCCATGAAGGAACAATTTAGCAGTAGAAAAACTGTTGAGGGAAAAGGAATCTAGTTGGACGCATTACAAGGAAAAACTTGTGCTGTTAATCATGTGGATACTAAAGAAAACATTGCATAATAACTTATGTGTTGCTGCTGTTGTTGTTTTATCTTGAAAACAGAGAATTCCCTCCCTCTATTGATTTTGTTCTCTGCTTAGTATAAAACAAGTAAATATTGAAATACAGACATCACTTATCTATAAAAATATATTCTCGTCCAGCAATTATAACAGCTACCAGCATTTCAACCCTACTTAAAAAACATTATGACTGAGGTCTCCAAGATCATGAGAATAGCTTTAAAGTCTTAAAGTTTGGGTTGGTCTTTTTGTTTGCCTTCAGTGTTAGAGCCCTTTTTCATTACTAGTTCATTTGAAACCATGAGAAACAGAACCTTGCTTTCAAACAGAAAGCTGAAGCTTCTGCCTTTGGGTAACGCCACGTGCTGGATCTTCCACGGAAGACATCAAGATGTGCAGTGAAATCTCCAGAACTGGCATCGCTACTCTCTTCTTGGCCACACTACTGCTTTAAATGATGAAAAGAGACAATAACCTTGGCAACTGTCAGCAAGCCTAGACACGCGGAGCTCCAAACGGAAAAGAAGTTTCTAGCAGCCTCATAAATGCACCAGGTGACACCCAAGCACTTTTATTCTACGGCTACAGCTCTCTTCACCCCTCCTGGTCAATCCCTGTTTTGCAACCGGCCACAAAAGGTACACTGCACTCAAATCCTACCATCACTCATGCCACAGGGGACAGAGTTCAAATAAAAGTCACATCTTTTCCACAGGCAAAACCAATCCTGTATTTTCCTGTCCCAGCTAACTCTGCCACAATAAGCAAGGACAGACCCTAACAGGAAAACCAACACAAAATGGCAACACCTCCACCAAGAAGCAGGGGAACCCCAAAGGTTGAAAGACATGACAAACCCCAGAAGAGTGCCCTAATGGTGGTGCTGACACACAGCTACCTATGTTCCCCTTGTCAGGAGAGACAACACTTGGACATCATTAATGCCTAATTAAGAATACAGGTATTATTGCCTTGCCTCTTCGGATTCAAATTTTCCCTTAAGAAAATAAATCTGGGCCTTGGGCCAAGCTGTGGGCCCTCCTTTTCCGTCAAAACGTAGTTATATCAGCTTATGCTTTTTTTTTAATCCATCAACTGGCTGTTGGCTACTGCCATCCTGCCAGGTGTCACAGTTATATCCTAAGCTTCATGATACTTGATCCCTGACAAACCAAAGCCCAAACCCTTGGCCTCATATGAATAAACCACGCTTTCAGATCTGTTTAAAGCTTTTACCCTGTATCATTGGCAAGAAAAGACACAAAACCCCATTGTAAAGGTTCAAAACTAGTAGGCAAAAAACCACAACTCCATATGAATTAATAAATACCTGATTTTTAAAATTTCTTCTCACAGCAGCAGGACCCTCAATGAATGTTTTTGGAAACACCAAGCTTAGTAATGTTCTTGTGGTTCTGTGTTCTTGTTGATCATTAAAACTAAAAGGGAGTTCAGAGATGGGGAAAATGTGACCGCTCATGTTGGAATCTAGCCAGGATACATCCGAAAAACAGCTGTGCCTACTGCATTAAAGCAGATACTGAGTAAACACATCTGGATTCACTTTTAACCCCATAAAGACTTAATAGATAACCTCTTGAAATGCTGAAATAAACAAGAAGTAACTAGTCTTTTACCACAACTAAGCAACACGAAACATCAATGAAACTCCTTTTATTAACAAAAGGAAAGAAAAAACTGCTCATACTTCCTGGTTCCGGTAGAGGCATGACAAAATCAGAAGCTGTTTGTGTGGGATTTGAACTCGAGGCCGGTCCTTATCAGGAAAAAGACAATGCAAACATGCAGTAAACCTTTGCCGTGTAGTTCCACAGAAAGTTTTGTGTGTGTACCTTTTCCCTGGGAGAAAGGACATGATCCCTGAGTTGAAATTGTTTTCAACACCTACCATTTAGTGAAAGTAAGATAATCCACTGATTGAAGACCATTCTCGTCTCTTGATAAGACACTCATAGTTCACTATGGAGTGAATACAGTCAGGACCACAGGCACTTGCCTCTTGCCACTAGCTCTATCCAGTGGCTAGCCTGGAGGCAATGGCATCTGGGTGTCACAGATGTGATCATCAAGATGAAACAGTTGAGGTGAATCCATAGTAAATGGATACTGCTGAACAAGATATCCCTTCTAATCCCATCAGTGAAGCGCTTTTGGCAAGAAGCTATCTCTACAGGAGCTGTGATACTGGGATTTCAACAGTTACACGGCCAGAGGTCAGAAGACAGACTTGTGCTTTCTCTGTTGTTATACTCCAGAAGTACCTTTCACGGAAACAAATCACCAGGATTCCTTACTGCCAGAGGCTGTTTTCAAGGACTATCTAAAGATTTGCAAGCTTTACTGGACATAGCTCTAGCTTAAATAGTTATGGCTGTCTAACACTTACAGCATTGTGGTGGGGTGACCTTGGCTGGTCACCAGATGCCCACCAAGCTGCTCTATCACTCCTCATCCTCAACAGGACAGGGGAAGAAGATATGACGGAAAAGCTCGTCAATCGCAAGACAGGGAAATCACTCGCTGGTTGCCGCCACGGGCTAAATAGACTTGACTTCAGGAAAATTAATTACTGAGAAATAAGAACAAAACTAAAAGCACCTTCTCCCCACTTCTTCCCAGAGGGGAATTTCACTCCTAACTCTTCTACCTCCTTCCCCCTCCTCCTGAGCAGCATCCAAGAAAGTCAGACAAGACTCCCACAGCCTCCAGAACAGAAGTTGCTCTCAGTGGCTTGAACATTCACCCAAGGAAGTGAAGGACCTGTGTTCAGTTTGTTTAGGAGATCTGAACCTCCCAGGAAACCACTGTGATCAGGAAACCATGGTATAGAGACAAATTACAAACTAGTGTTCTTGATCACTCCCTTAGTCATTTAGCCAAAGAGCAAGGATCTGTGATGTTATGGTCATGGTTGTGTCACATGCTTAAAAATGGGAAGTTTGCCTTGCTTTGCTTTCAGATTAATATCCAGTTTCTTAGATAAGTGCAGTAGCCTAATAATGGGAAATGGACGGCCATTCACACACATAGGGCGTATGCTCGAATTCTTCCGAACACAGGATAACACTGAACAGTAATCTGACATCCGAGGTAAGTGTGCTGACGACTGAATAACAAGGTAAAGGAATAAGGGCCTCTGGGATGTCAAACCAAGTCCACTGCTACTGCATATCACTCCTTCCACCAGCCGTACAAGGGTCTGAAAATAGGAGGCGTCAGCTCACTCTGAAAAGAATGCACCTTCTGGCACACAGATCTTTTTCTTATTATTTTTTAAAGAAAAGGCAGAAAACTAAAATTTGATTCAATCTGAACTGAGCTTTTTTCAAACTCTAATAGCACACCAATAACTCCATTCTTCCCAGACTCTCACTATCGCAGGATAAGCATGTTGTTTAGCCCTCTGAATCACAACCTCTCAGTATACAGAACGAAGCCTTGCTAATCCTTCAGAAAAAGAAGCTCAATTTCATGTCCAGGACATATTGCGCAGCCCTTAGAGGAAAGATGGAAAGCATATTAGACACCAATAAGCTCTGCTGTACAACTTAACCGCATCAAGCCTGTTATCCTCTTGCAGTAACTCTTGCACTGGTGTATATCTTCTCCAGAGACCTGGCCGTCCATGAATGCTTTCAAGTGCTGAGGACTGTTGCAGAGGAGTTGACCTGTACAACTTTTGCACAGATCCTGCTACTAGCAGAGACAATTTTATTGTTGCTGGCCAGCATGCAGCCACTGAAGTCAGCAATGCAAGACAGCAAACTGGAGTAAGATACATGGAGAATAGACTCCAGTATTGATAGGGTTATTGGTACATAAGTCAAGACGCCCTAAGCAAGGGCTGCAAAACTATCACTACAGAGAACTAGACACATACAGACCTAGACCAAATGGATTTCGGAAACAACCACCTTCTACATTGTATTCACATTTCCACATGATTTTCAGTCTAGAGGATCAAACTCCACCCGCTGACCTTCACAAGTTCTCCTGGAGACACTGTATTTCTAAAATTTGGAGATCTTTCCAAAGCCAGGTTTTAATGAGCAGCGATAGGTAATGAAATAAGTATCACATAGGGCTCTTTCACCTCTTTCATGCAGGGGCCTTAGAGCTGTGCTTTCATGAAGTTTTGGGGATTTTAGTCCACTTTTACAAGGTTTTCCTCATGTTTTCCTGGCTCTACGGAAGCAGCCCACTTTTGCTCGTTCGATAAGTGAGTACTTCCCATGGTTTTGTGCTTCTTTTCGTTTACACTCCGTAGAAATTCGAAGGTACCTCTAGCTTCTACTTTTGATTTGCCAAAATGTGGTTTTGTCCATTGCGAGCTACTAGCCCAGGATTCCCATCCATCAGCTCATACGAATCATTAAATTCCCTCCCCCTCACCCGGGCACATTCTTGCTGAATGCCAGAGAAAGAGAGGTATCAATCTGCTTCATTCCTACCCAGTCTCCCTTCTTGCACACTGTAATGCAGCCCAGAACAGTGAAAACCAACCAGCAATCATCAGTATTTTGCTATAATCCGCTCCAGGAACAGACCAACTCACAGGTACTTGGTCTGACGGGGTCCTCTTCTCTTAGTCCTATCTTGACAACTGAGCCAATTCCTGTGCTATGCTCTTCAAGAGAACTTTCAGATAAATTCGCTTTTTGTATTCAAAGAATTAGATATCTCTGTTCATCCCTTTCCAAGGTGAGGGAAAAGGTAAGCCTGTCACTTCATATTTATTTTGATTCTCACCCAAATCAGGTGAGACTTTTATTCAGGCCAACTTTTGGAACAAGCTGATGATGCTACACACAAGTTTCAGCTCTTCATTCTTAGCCTATTTAAAGAAGAAAAACAGCATGTACTGATGATGCCGGTGTTCAAAAAGCAAAACTGACTTCAAAGCGCTGTGACTAATTCCAGGCAAACTTTGTCGTGAAAGATGCTCCAATACACTGCACCTCAGAAGACAAGTGAAGACACTAATCCATTTCTGAGACTATACTTGGACACACAAAGATTTGCATATAAAAAAACAAAGGACCTACAAGTAATGGAACGAACATCTATTTTAAACCAGCCCAACTACTCCCAAGTTTAACACGTATAAGCAAAACCAGTTCACAACTGAGTCTATTGAAAAGGAAGGGGTGTTACATTAATTTTTTCTAGCATTGGATAACACGTCCAGTTTTTTTAATGTCCCAGCTCAAGTCTCAGGATATTTACATGAAATCATTCTCACAGCTTTCCTTAAAATTAGACATTTTGAATCAAGCTAATTATTAAGAAGCTGATCATAAGGAGACTGCAATCCCATTTTCTTTTTCTGTATCATGGATTTAAATATTGCATAGGGTGAACTTGGCAGCCACACAGAGAATCTCGTTTGGAGAGATTAACCTGGGAACACAGAGATGTCTGGAGGGTCTCTATTAGTCCATTCCTCGCTGCACAGGATTTAAACAGGAATAACTACACTTAGCAAGCATGCACACACACACTCAAAAAATAACATAAACATGCATTAAATGAAGCAATGCCTTATCCAGAACAGACACTCCCTCAGCTGTTTGTTTTCCTTTTATTGTTGGTTTTACATTTTAATGATATATAAAAAGTAGAAGAAATCACAGGTGGTAAGCAGATTCAGGCTAGAGAATTAATTTCAAGGAAAACATTTTTAGTTCTTACACAAACAATTATAGTGATTAATGTTGGTTTCTTGTGCTCCCCAAGCTGTCTCTGGTGAGCAAGGAGCAAAGGGTTGGGGCTGGTGATTTGTATTCAGATTACATTTGAAAACATAAAGGACAGTCTCCGATTTCCCAAACATTTTCCAGATATTCCGATCTGTTCCACACAGATCAGCAAAAACTAAACGTCTAAATCACACAAATTTAACAAAACGTGTTGTCACAGCTCCCACTTACAGCGATTCACAGAAAAAGCTGTTCGCCATGGACGTCCCAGTGCTTCGTTCGCCACACAAACGGCAGCCTTTGGCTCAGAAGGTCTGGCCCAGAGTTCAGGCAAATTGATGGAAAGATTTTAATTTCCAAGGGCTTTGGATCAGGCCTAGACTGATGTGGCAGAGGGGAGGGCAGAGAATGAACAACAACCAGCTAATTCCAGGCCCGATTCAGTATTTTTATAATCAATACTATAATTATTTTCACCAGTGCTGGACTGAGCCCTAAGAGAAGGTCTTGCTGAACTGTTCTGCCCCTGCCCAAATCTCTATGGGGAAACCAAGGCAGCCGGGTTTCTCTTTCCCCTGGGCTGACTCCCTGCTCTCAGCGTGGTCAGCCCCCTCCGCCGCCGCACAGTGTGCCTGGGCTCCTGGTGCCACACAGACCCTGAGCCCCCCAGGGATGGAAACAGCTTCTCTGCTTCTCCCAAACATCAGCCCTCGCTGGGAAGGGAGAGCGTGCTGGGCAGAGATAACAGCACAGCAAAGCTTTGGAGGGAAGAAGGAAGCTGGCTACATCACAGCCAACATGAAGAAAGATCCTCCTGGAACTATTCCAGCTATCCTCCATTTAAACATTCAGGATTTTTCTCTCAGCACTCTCTCCACACTCCCCCCAGAGATCTCCCGCTATTCACTGTGGAGTCCAAAGTCACCTGCTTTTAGCTGGGCTTGGCACTGACTACCTCAAATGCCGCTTGGGAGAGACAGGAGAAGAGAGAGAAGTTGAAAGCAACCTCTGACAAGCAATTCTCACCCCATGCCCCACATACATTTATCCCTCCTAATTCCTAGTCTGTTTATACATGTTACTTGTGCTTAAGAAAAGTAAACCCTGTGCCAAAATGCAGCTCTTTGTTTAAAAAAGCATTACATTCAGCAGAAGGTTAACTCTAGCATATTAAACATGGGGTCATTAGGATTTAATGCTATTGAAACAGAAAATGAGACAGAAACCTTTCCAGTTCTTACACTGCACTTTGGAATTGGAAGAGAACACCAACTGTAATAGCATTAAAAGATCCTCTGGACCAACATGCCCCTGATCGCAAGTACTTGGAAGCAGGAGGCACGACCTAAGCTCTTGCTGATATCTTCCAGCCAGGCAAGGAAGCTGACACCCTACTAAGGACAGCATCACAGCCTTGCTGTGCAACAGAGAAAAAAAGGTAGCTGCGCAACAGAGCAACAGGGGCTGTCAAGACGATGATCCTTCTCTCCATCTCGGCAGATTCTCGTGGCACAGCTCTCTTCAGTGGCTCAAGGCAGAGACAGTTCTTTTCCCAGGCTCCATCCTTGGGCAGCCCCCACGGGCATGAGAAGGTGCCCAGACCCTGGCAAAAGTTGCTGCATGCCTATGGCTCAGATCTCTGATAAGGGATGCTGGAATGAGGTTTCCCTCCCAGCATAATGAGGTATTCAGTCATTAACAAAGGAGCCTTCTGGGGCAGAATTCCAGCTGCGCCTGAGATCGTGCCTCCACAAAGAGACATTTTTTTCCAGCACACAGGTTAAGTCTGAGGAGGAAGGGAAAGGGTTGTTTTAAAATACTGATCCAGGGATTTTCGGTTGCAGTGGCTGAAGGTGTCTGTTTGCTCTTAGATCAGGTTAACAAATCTCTTGCTTCTCTTTCCTGCCGCTTCACAGCTGCCGGTTGAGCTTCTGTGCTTGCCGCTCCTTTGCCTCAAAGGCAAACTTGGTGTCCTGCAGCTGGACAATGGCTTCCCTGGCCTCCTTGAGCTCCTGGCAGATGTGCTCGTACTTCTCTGTCAGCTCCCTGTTATCTCGGCGCAGTTCCTGTACCACCTGGTTCACCTCCTCCGTCTGCTTGGTGCAGTGGATCTTCAGCTGCTCTACCTCAGAAAGCATGATCTCCATGTTCTTGACCAGCGACTCCAGTTTCTCTTTGGACATAGCGTCGGGATTGGTTCTATTCAGTCTGCCTAACCCAAACCCGAAAGGGACAAAGAAAGCCACCCTGTGTAGCATGCACCAGTCAGCCTGGCACTCAGAGTCTTGTGGTCTCTTTTTATACTCCCTCCCGCTCATCCTCCTCCCTTCCCTTTCCTTGCCCAAAGTGTCTCTAATCTTCTTTGCTTAGTTAATCTACTTAATTCTATTGTACAGTAGAAATCTGCTAAAGGGCTGACAACCCCGCAGTAACGTATGTGCTGTGCAGCAAAAGCCAGAGCAATAATGAGATTCTATGCAGCCTGCCCATAGAAAAACACTTTCATCTGAAGAATTCTCTCCGGAACCCCTTGCAGTGCCCATTAAAGTACAAAGAAACCTCTTCAAGCTAGATGCCTACTCCAGTCTTGCGAACCCAGTCCCAAGAGCACAGCCTGACTTTTGACTTACATATATTGAGGTAAGCAAGCTTGCAGCAGTATAAGCCAACTGTAGGCAAGGAAGAGAATTAGCCTCAGTTTCTCTTCCTTTCTCCTGATCTTATGTTTGGGCAAGGTGGAAGGAACAAAACATAAATTTTCTTTTCTTCAGGAGGTCTATCCAACAACTAACTCCCCAACAGCATGTACCCCATCTTCTGTTGAAGGAGTTCACAATGGTTCTCATAATCAGTGGCAACCACAGTTACTGGGCCATGAACCCACTGACGGTGGCTTGTGTTCTGCTAGTGACATGCAGGCTAGAGATTTTAAACTTTGGTCCCATTCCCCTCCTGAGGTCACTTCAGCTTTACCAGTAACATTGGCCCAGAAGTTACAAGCCAGATGAACTGCTGAAGGGGTCCCCAAGCTACTTCCAAGCCATTGTCAGGTGCTGCCTGAACACAAAAAACTTCTTCCTGAACACACGTGCCACCCACCGCAGAGTCTCGAACTGCTGCTGAACACTACTGTGAACGTGTGAGAATCACGACTGAGACATGGCAGTCTGACAATACACTGATTACTCAGGTCACACCAGGCAGCAGGATGATCCTGGCAGCCACGAGGGATTGAGAGAGTCTGGCCGACTTTCTGAAGTTTGATCCAGACTTTCTTATGTGTCCAGTTAATTAACGGACTTGCCTAGACAATAAGAATATTAATTAGCCAGGGATCTGATGCAGCAATACCACCCTTGAGAAATTAATCTGGTTGAAAAGAAGGTGTTATTGCATGTGGCTCTCCAGGAGATTTAGCAATTTAGCACTGAATGTCTGGTCAGGGGGCGTAGACCATGGCACAGACAAGAACACAGGCGTGCCCTTCGATAACTTCCAAAGTAAGGACAGAAAAGTGTCTCTCTCCTTCCTCCCCCCCACCCCCCACATCAGGAACATTTCCTCCAGGCTGAGCCTGCATCTTTTCAAAAGCTCTCAGCCTGTTCTACACACCCACAGAAACGCACAGCCTCATTTGTCATGTTTCACACGCAGACACGGATCTGTCCTCACTGCATTTACCTCACAGAATTGTTCCAGTGCACAGTGCAGAGTAATGGCCTTTATTCTTGCATGCTATTTTGCAATTCCAGGTACCTTAAAAATGAAACCTAGGTAAGATCCTGTAGTCCCATCACACACATTCAATACCAGGCCGAGAGAGCGAATACACGTGTTCACAGGCACAGCTCCCACAAATGTATTTTTCCGCCATTTTCCTTCACAGAACACTGCTTTTTTTCCGCTACGGAGAGTTTCAGATGCTTCATTCCACAACTCATTCCCCCTTTTCCCTTGCCAGGCTCAGAGAAATGAAGATCTTTCCTCCAGGGAATTTTACATTTCCTCCAGCACTGGATGAAAACACTGCTGGACACTGGCCAAGCTCCAAGAGTGTTCAAAGGCCTGGGACTTCTCACAGCTGGAGGTTAAAGAGTCACTCACAAAGCCAGCCATCCTACTGCCTCTCACACAAGCGCACCAGTGGGCCCCTCTCGTGCTGGCAGATGGAGTGCTTTGCACCACACTTTAAAACGAGCCGAAAGAGTGACATCCTTCAGATGAAAAGAGAGTGGGAGAATCTAAACATAATTAGAATATGTCCTAAAGTCCTTGAAGAAACATTTGCACTGGCTGTCAGCCCAGATCCCACGTGATGCACATGGCACTGGAATAGGCTGGAACATGTTGCAGCATTACAAAACAGCAGGTCTTCATTAGCAAGGAATCTTCCCCGTCTCCACAACTGTACACACTGCACCCAAACATTTTAAATCAAGCAGAATTACAATGAGCCATAAAGGGAGCGCCACAGAGGTCATTCACTTGGATATCAGTAATTGATACATCACCTCTCACTATCTTACTCTCAAAATTATTTAAGTTGCCTTGGATACAGACAGAATCTTGGCAACAGAAACTTGGTAAGAGACGCTACTGAAATAACAATGTAAACTGGAAACAACGAGTAGCACGAGAGGAGTTTCTTACAAAGATGGGAATCATTACTGGGGTTGGTTTGATTCAAAATATTCTTTGATGAAGTAAGAAGTAGGAATGAAAAACATGCTCATGAAAATTTCAGTGGGAGAATGATGCAAAAATCACTAGAGCTAGAGAAATACAGCAATGAGACTCTAACGTGAACTGTACTTTGTTACCTTTATTCAATGCTGGTCTCTATTGTTGCAGAAGAACTGGAGGCAAACACCAACAAGAATGAATTCATCTGGGAAAAATGCGGAACAGCATACCTGAGAAAAACAATCCAAACCACAAGAATTCAGTGCACAAGGACATACAGCAAAGGACAGTGTTACAAGTGTTGGGGAAATAGCATGGCAGACAGAAATTTGTGACACAGCATAGCTGGGGAAAATAATAAAGCACTGCTAGGCTGTAGTACATAGAGGCATTGCACCACAGGGGCATGAAATACCTTCAGCTTCTCCCTCCCTCCCTCTACCCCACTGGAGGTGAAATGCAATGTTTCATTCTGGACATCTTGTTATAAAGGGGCCAAGAAAAGCTTTGAAACTTAGACAAGTGTCCAGGGAAGATGCTGATTTCAAAAAATGTGAACTCTAGGTACCAGGTTTAGAAATAAGGATTGAAAACTCCATGGGAAGATATTTCTAGGACTGTTTTGCAGCCATGCCCAGGTTCTCTGCACATTCTAGGGAATACAGCTCAGCTGGAAGAATGCTTCTGTACTTATTAAGGGCCTGAGTGTGCAATTGTCATTTTGAAAACAATAGTGATTTCTATGAACTCAGTCAAATGGTGCCTGTCTGGTCATTTCACAGCCATATTAAGTCAGGAAAACTTGGTCTTAAACCTCTCACTACAGCACACACACTACACTGACAGACACCATTGCTAAATCTATCAGCCCTCTCCTGCGTGTTCTTCCTCTGTTCCACCTTTCCCTCGTGCACATGGATTTGAAATATATGAAAGTAGGAAAGGCAGAGCTAATTGAGAACAAAACAGGGAAGCGGCGATTGGGAACACGGCTTTTGTGGACAGCAGGAAAATTGTACAAAGTGGCACAGGTGGAAGCGACCCTTCCCCGTAATGGCTGGGAGCTACCACATCTGACTGCAATACCACACTCAACTATGCTGGTTTTAGAACTAGAAGCAAATGACAGTATGAGGCTGCCAAGCTGAGGATGGTTCACGTGAGACATTCTTGTGTCTTCTCCGCAGGTCTCCGAGCCAAAGAGAATCAACCGCTCCTCTCACCCAGAGGCGCACGCAAGCCAGAAATGCAGGTTTCCTATTGTGTGCATACCTCTAAGAGTCTGAGCAGGAGATGCAAAAATCATACCCTTTAAGTATCCATCCGAAAACAGACCACAGGCATTCCAGTTCTAGTTTATTTCAAAGGGGTCCTGGGAACATTTGTGTAATAAACCAGTAAGCTTCCTCACTCTCTCTCTCTGGGGTTTTCTTAGCAACACAAGGAGGACAATTCACTAACCTAGATTTTTAAACGGGAAGAAAAAACTGCAAACCCCAACAAGAATGGCTTTTAAATAACCGCTCAGGCTGACAAAGCAAACCACTGGGTATAAACCCTGCATAATAAGAAGTAAAGCTACTAACAACAGACCTCATCTTCCCAGGCGCACGCTTACATTGCTGTATCTGTTTCTAGTTTTATCAGCCACAGACACCAATACCCAATGCAACGTTCACAGAACTGTAGTGAGAGACAGCACTTTACTGTCTCATAGCAGCTAGTTAAGGTTATCATCCCCAGCTACCAATGGTCACTATTTTAACAATTTATTACTTTTAAAAATACACTCAGTGCGTCACTAACTCCAGTGATAGCGTTAAGAGATCTCCACGCTGTTTTCTCTCGCAATGTTTTCACTTATCCCCGGTTTATGCCCAGTGACGTTTCTAGCAGCCGGTGCAGCATACACAAGCTCTGTGCTTCATCATCTAGGAAGTCCACTTGGGTAAATGCATTACGCAAACAAACTAATTACAAGATTAAGCATCAAGAGCTCTCATCTCTATAATTATAATAAAACCATTTGAAAAAAACCCACTAAAGACCAAGCAGCACTTGGAGGCACTGACCATTCCTGTAACAGAGAGTGGGAGACATTTGTACCCAGCTGTTCAATTTGTTTCTAATAAAAGACAAAAACCATTGCTACGTGTGTCAAAATACTCAGCACTGTGTAAGACATTGACATAATGATGATCTCATCCTGCAGAGCTTAGAGACTGTTGATAAAACCTGCTTTCTTACTAAAACATGAAATCTAATTGTAGCTACTATTGTAAGTATTAATCGTATCTTAGGCAATTTGGCAGAACTTGAGTTGAGCTGGACGTAAAACTACATGATTTACAGGTTTTGATCTAAAATGCTGCACCAAAATGATACCCAAAATTATGATCAAAATCCTTGACAAATATTAAAATAATATGCCTCAATATTGTGTCTATAGTGGTATTAATGAACACTGAGGTACTTTTTTCCATTCAGCCTCCATCTACTCACCAGTCAGATCAAAATGTTTAAGAAGTAATTTAGCATAATACAGCTTAGTAAACAAACAGTGATACCTTTTAACAGCGTCATCCCCAAACTGGGTTGATTTCTTGCTACAAAATCAACTGGGTAGCGTAAATACCAAACAGTGACAGGATGCTTATATAAACTGAAAAAAACCTCTACTAGCATTATTAGCATGTAAGAAGAGGAAGAAATAGTCACCTCATGCCATAAAATTATTGAAGATTTGTGGTGAAAAAACTTCCAAAGTGGAACAAAGTGTTGAATCCTTCAGATTAAAAAAAGCAGTGAAAAATCTGAATTACTATTTTAAAATGTTAAGAATGTTTCAAACTAGAAGCTGTTTCAAAAGAACTTGGTTTTGTTCAGAGCATCAAACTGGAAGGCTTCCAAAGCCCCTCCAAACAGTAACACAAACAGTTCTGCTGGGAAGACATCCTCCACCCCACCTGACCAGTCTTCTGGTAAGGACGCTATACAGATCCCCCTCCTGGGGACCACAAGCGACAGGCTGAGGAGATTTCAACCCCACACCAGACCCTTTGGCCTGGCCCCCAGCTGGGGAGTGTTCACTGCTCCATCCTCACAGTGCCTGAAGTGAAACTCTGTGAAAAGGAAGGGGAAAGAGGAAGGAACCACCTTCCCTCACCCCTCAGCACGGATGGGGGTCAGCCAGCACCTCCAAAGCCTGCAAGGGCAGATCAAATATACGGGACTCAAACAATGGCCCGGGTACCTCAGTGAGCAAGGCATCCTGAGGTGTAAGCAGATCTGAGGAAAAGGTTTAGTGGTAGCACCAGGCATCAAACAAAAGTCACCAAAGTGGTAGCCAGTTATTCAAAGCTGATAAAACCGCTAGGGCATTTCAGTCAAAAGCGTGTTGCAGAATTTTTGCAGTAACTGGCCAGCTTCCCTCTAATACTGGGAACTCATCCAGACAGGGACAGTCAATGGCTTGTCTACCACATTTTTCCACGTCATGTTGAATTAAGGGCTGCTGGAAAGGAGGCGAAAGAGCAAAAAGCAATTACCCACGACAAAAACTTTACAGAGGGCAATCAAATTTACGTTTTTTTAAACTTTGCAAATAACTAACTAACCTTGGAAAAAATCTTTTATTTACTCTGTCACGTGATTTGTCCTGAAGACTGAGTGTCCATCTAGCCAGAACATGCAGACTTCAGGAAAACAAACAAATAAAAATCCCTAAACTGTTGCTATTATTCAGAACATATGAATCGAAATACTGGTGCAAATAAAAGACGCATATTGCTTACTTGCAGGACATGAGGTTACGTAATCCAGTACTGCAACCAGACTACACCAAATAAATTGGCAGTGGCACAGATCTTAGTAATTACTCAGAAATTTGATCTGGTGAGAAGGAGGGTCTCTTTTAGTTCTAATTACACATGAACAAACGCTTACGTCATTTTTGGTTCAGGATGCCAAATTCTATTATAATTATCATTTTGACATGACACTTAAAATTCTCCCTACCTAGCCAAACTGATCTCCAAAAAACAGTTGAAGAACCTGTCAGTTCTCTGCGGATTTCTCTTGACTACCTATTGTACATTTAAGAACAAGCCAGCCTGCATTATAGAAATACTTCAAGGAATTTTTAATTGCTTTAACTTTTCAGGGACTACAGACATTATGGCAATATATAAGTATGACCCAGTGCTGTTTGGGAAGCCTCAGAGACTCTAAGGAATGGAAAAAGTGAGGATGAAAGGACCTCCTGACGCAGGATGCTTTTAAACTATGCGAGATCCATGATAGTGGCAAGCTCTTGCCCAGAACTACCTAGAAACAATTTAATTTAACCATGAGAACGAATTGTGGTATAAATGAAGACTAGCTTCCCAGGTGACTGTCCTCCTACTAGCTTGTCCTGATATCAGTCGCTCAGCAAATCCTAATCAAACACTATCAAAACAGATAAAAGCACTAAACTTTCTGAGGGCAACAAGTAGCATCTTCTCAGTGCTGTATCCCTAGCTCCCTGTCACATAAACAGCCTTGATGATCTTTAAGCAGGTTAAATACACAACAGCTTCATCTCCACAGGAAGTGGGATTAGAAGGTTTATTGCTACTATGACAACAGCCAGGTTCTGCTGTTCCTAAAATAGTTTTGAGACCTTAACAGCGACTGGAAATGCACACATGCCTCCCCTTCAGGATTCATCACGTACTAAATACAGTCCTTCAAAAGGAAATCATATTTTATAACAGGCTACTTTTTTCAAGCGTGTATTTTTATCGTGCTCTTTAATCCCTTGTTACGAGCACTAAGAATAGAAGGCAGTAAAAAAGGCACAGTGCTGCCATGTGGCTGTGATGACAGCTTTAGAAGTGATTATTGCTGGGAGCTGGCTGCAGACACCGGGACACGCACTGCTCTCTCACTTTGGCTCTGAGGCAGCGTTTGTGTCTTGCCCCCAGACAGCAATCAACCTCCTTGCTGAAACTGAGTGCACCAGGGACTAACCAGCCCTCTAGCTGCTCCATGCCACCAGGCACCAGCCATTTTTGATCTTCTTACAAATCTCCCCCTTGAAACCTGCAGGTATTCTGTTGAATCTAAGCCTGAATTAATTCCTTCCACACAGGTAACAACTGGAAGTAGAATTTGTCACACAGTTCATTACCACACAGCATCAGTTAAATTTGTGCCCAGGGCATAAGTCTGCCAATAACTAGATGGTAGCAGGACGTTCTTCATTCGAGGATGCTGTTGTACCAGTGATTAGTATTTCATTGTTGAGGATGGCTAAATAAACCATTGATTCAATCGGATATGCAGCTACAACATTTGATGAACATCCAGCTGTGCTCTGAGGCATTCTCCAAGTATGTTCATGCTGATTTACACAATAAAAACAGTAAGACGTACAATGCTCAATTCTGACAGCAGCACTACCCAGATCAAAGCAGGTAATCCTTATCTAAAACTACTGAAAACAGACAATTAATACAAACACAGAAGTCTATTCATTATTCCAGTCAGTTTAGATTAAAAACATACTTGAAAACAAAAGAAAAAGCAAATCTAATCCAAGTACATTGGTACTATCCATCTGTGTCCCTTGATGCCAAGCTGAAATAACCTTCCTGCAGCAAATGTGGGTTTAAAAAGAAGATAACTAAATTCAGGTTGTAAAACTCAGGAAGCGACTGATTGTTTCCTTTATCCAAACCCCAGTTCTGTTAGCTGCTGTCAATGAAGGCCATCTCTATAGAGTTCACAAATTCCTGATATTTACAGACCAGAAATTGGCCTTAAACATACCTTTAATTGTGATTTCTCAGTAATTTAAAAGTACTTAGCTACAGAGCAAGCTGAATTCTCCATGAGAGCTGATGTTGTCAATAAAAGAAGCTTATTTACCAATCCCCAAAAGATTACATCGAAAATGGAATTAAGTAAGAAAACAAATGTGTAATTAAATTAGAATATTAGAATCCTATCTCCAAGTTCAGTATTTAACCTCAGTAAGATAAAATACTACTAAGATGGAAGCTCAAATTAAGTCCTAAGTCTCACTTTTAGAGGAGCTTTTAGCTCCTAGTTCCAAAACCTACTTGTATTCCTAAAACATTTCATCATATGACACCTCAGAACTAGACTGGAATTAAGAAACCTACAGTGTAGTGGTGGACTTGGTGGTGTTAGGTTAACGGTTGGATTTGATGATCTTAAAGGTCTTTTCCAACCTCAACAATTCTATGATTCTATACTCCGGCCCACTTTTGTGGTGTTGCACTGGACTCGCTCCAGTAAGCCCAGTCTTCCTTGTACGGGGGAGCCCAGGACTGGACACAGAACTCCAGATGTGGCCTAACCAGTGATGATCAAAGAGGAAGGATCACATCCCTCAATGTGCTGGCAACACTCCTGATGCAGCCCAGGATGCTACTGGCCTTCTTTGCCGTAAGAGTGCGTTGCTGGCTCATAGTGAGGACCCCATTGCTGTCCACGAGGACCCCAAAGTCCACTGCATAGCTGCTTTCCAGCTGGTCAGAGTCCAGCATGTACTGGTGCCTGGGGTTACTTCTCCCCCGATGCAGGGCTTTTCATTTCCCCTTGCTGAACTTTATGACATTCTGTTTCTGCCTGGTTCTCCAGCCTGTTGACGTTCCTCTAAATGGTAGCACAGCCATCTGGTCCACCAGCCACTCCTTCCATTTTTTATCATCGGTACGCTTGCTGACGGTGCACTCCATTCCATTATCCAGATCGTTAACGAAGATGTTGAACAGTACTGACCACAGTAACTGAGCCCTTGGGTACACCACTAGCGACTTGCCTCCAACTGGATTTTGTGGTGCTGAACACCACCCTCTGGGCCTGGGCATTGTGCCAGTTTTCAGTCCATCTCACTAGTCACTTATCTAATCCATACTCTGTCTGCTTGTCTGTGATGTTATGGAACAGAGCGTCAAAAGCTTTACAAAGGTTGAAGTAAACAACATCATCTGCCTTCCCCTGATCCAGCAAGTCAGTCACCTAATCACAGAGGGCAACGAGGTTGATTTTCCCTCCGCAAACCCCTGTTAACTACTCCCAATCATCCTCTTATCCTTCATGTGTTTGGAAGTGCTTTCCAGCATGATTTTCTCTGTCAGGTTCCCAGGGACTGAGGTGGGGCTGACTGGCCTGTAGCTTCCCAGTAGTTCTTTCTTTCTCTTTTTGAAGATAGGAGTGAAATTTGCTCTCTTCCTGTCTTCAGGAACGTCTCCCAGCTGCCATGACAATTCAAAGACAATTGAGAGTGGCCTCACAATAATGTTAGCCAGCTCCCTCAGCACTCACGGGTGCAACTTGTCAGGCCTCATAGATTAAAGTAGATCCAATTTGTTTACATGCTCCCTAGCCTGACATCTTCCACTGAGGGTAAGTCTACCTCGTTTCAGACTTTCCCTCTGGTCTCAGCGGTATGGAATTCCTTCAGGCCAGTCTTACCAATAAAGACGGAGGCAAGGAAGACATCAAGTACCTCAGCCTTCTCCATGTCGTTTGTCACAAGTTCCCCTGCCCCATTCAGCAGTTGGGGCACCTTTTTGCCCTGTCTTCCTTTTGCTGTTATATAGTTGTAGAAACCTTTCTTCTTGCCCTTCACATCCCTTGCTAGGTTCCACTCCAGAGTGGTCTTGGCTTTCCTAACCCTATCCCTGTAAGATCAGAAAGGAACTCTATGCTCCTTTCGGGTCATCTGCTCCTGCTTCCACCTCTTGTACACTTCCTGTTTGAGTTCAGTCAGGAGCTCCTTGCTCATCCATGCAGGCCTCCTACCACCTGTGCTTGACTTCCTACTTGTCAAAATGGACCTTTCTTTAGGTTTTCCATGCAGAGACAAGCCAATCCCCCAAAGAAACACCTTCAATAGCAGTGAGTCAACTCAGACAGATTTGGGCTTTGCAGTGAATACTGCTCCAAAATGACAAAAAATGCTGCTAGAAAAGTTCTTTTTCAATTGTACTGATATGAAATCAACACCAAGATAACAATACGCACTACTACTGTTCATGAAGTGTTTTCTTTCTGAGCATCCTGTGCATTCTTCCTAGGTAACACGGACCTTAATTGTGCCAGCTAGTATTTGAGTACAATCTCATATCGTTTTTTCATGCCTTGATTATACCTCATGGGTGGTTTTGCAACAGGCTTTGATGGACTCTTTAAATGAACACAAAAGGTAGCTTTTAGAAGCAAGTACTTCTACAGAAATCAGTCTGAAGTTATTCCTCTTGGAAGTAAAGCAGCTACTTCAGTGTCTTAATACAGGAACCCTACTCATTAAATGTTGACTAAAAACAGCTATAGTGTTTAGGCCTCCAACAGCTTTAAGTCACGGCTTTAAAATAATATAGTAAAGGCAAGTCAAGTCAGGATCCATGCAATTTTTATTTTAATAATTAGACAAATACAGGAAAATTTGCAATAATCTATCAAAAACTTATCTTATCAAGAACCGGAAAGTATTTAAAAAACATTCACATTCAATTCAGATTATGTACAAACCAGTGTTTGTAAAAAAGAAAAAAGCAAATGCTTTGAGCGTAAAAGAATTCCGTTCTAGTTCATGTTTCAGTGTTCCCAATGACCAAGTTACCACTGAGATGCAATCACAGTGCAGACGTTCCACAGTCTATTGAAACTCATTTCAACAGCATCATTGCCAAAAGTAAATTTTTTAAAATAAAACATTTTGAGAAGTTTCTTCATACAGTACCGTCCATCCAAAATGTACTCCTGCATATTTAATTCTTGACTGCACTAATGGCAGAACAGTTGTCATCTACAGGCCCACAGTGCATATAATATATATCCACATCTCTATAGGTACAGATATATATCTATATATCCAAGAAGCACCAGTCTCCTATGCCTGAAATAGTCCGAGTCCGCTTTGTACACTGAGAACAGCCATTTTAGTGGAGCACAGCCCTTGATTATGTGGCTCAAACAAGTCATCATCTGCCCAGTCAGAATTATTCTGAATGTGTTGCAATAACAAGTGTGTACCTTCAAGACTCACCTCACACAGATGACATCTGAATTTGAGTGCCACCATAATAGCCATACATAGAACATGACAGTGTCATACACCTTTGCTATAAGAAGTTTTTTTGCTCTGGATTAAATCCCCCAACACAAAAAAAGGAGAAACAAAGTGGCTGGTTTTCAGGCAAATCTGTAACTCAGAATTATGTTTTCTCATTTATTTATTTATTTGAAGCTTACCCAAAGAAGGAGACTAATCATTGATCTAAGGCGAAATGGGAGAGAAAGCTATCATGATACCCAGTTTCAAAGTACGACTACTGAAACAGTCACACAACACGAACCAGTCAGTCTGCTTGGGCATGAAAGAGATGAACCTACCAGGGTTACACAAGAGTTCTTTCAGAGCGACAATCTAATGTGCTGCCATTAAGATACTAATTTAATAATGAAAACTCTCTCAAAAATGCAACTATGTATCAGAATTCTTTCAGTTATACCAAGCTAACCAAGCTGAAATGGTTCATGATCTCAAATTAGATTGGTGTTTTAAGACAAAGGAGAGAAAAGTGACAACCTTCAAGCTTATGTAGTAACAACTCCAGCACAAGCAAAAACTGTTCTCAACTGAACCTCATGGACCCAAGTACTGAGATGATCTTTAGTTGCAAGATCTCATTAGGAACATAAGCTACCATGACTTGGCACAATAGAGCAAATCTAGAAAATGTCATCCTGGTTTTTGAAGGTGTACGTAAGACTTGGTAATAAGCAGTGTACTTTAACATATATTGGCCTGGGCTTAAAAAGTAGATTTCCCTTTTGAATCTATTTTGAGATTCAAATACATAAACACAAACAGTTTCTGTGAATATAAATTTTACAGTCTTCACCACTGTAACTCCACACTAGTTCATGAATTAAACCTTCAGGATCACAGAAGCAGCTCCAGAGAGTGGAAGACTGGCAATCTAGTGTTTAAAGATTCTCAGCTCTTTCTTCAGTTGTACATCTAACACCCATTCAAGTATGTGGAAAGGCTTTTGTGTATTTCTACAGATTCTAAAGTGACTAACTCTTAATGGAGCTAGTACTCCCATGGTGCATATTTAAGCCAAAAAACAAACAATAAAGATGACTGCTGCATTTAAGTAACAACTCTTAACTGAGAGTCAGCTCAGATATGCAAACAGATGCTAGTGATGCCAACTCTTAGCAAACCTGTTCTATACAATGAAACAATAGTTAGGGTACCCAATAAAACACACAAGGGAATTTTCTTAGAATTGTCAGAAAAGGGAGAAGTTACAACCGTATAAAAACAACTCAAAGTCTTGTAAAAAAAAAAAAGGGGCGGGGAAAAACTTTTTTAAGTCAGGCTTCATTGCAAATGAAGCCAAATACAGAACCGTGACTGAAACTAGAAAACACAGGCAAGTTTGACTTGAAAAGTCAGTGTAAGCAATTTTGATATGGTTACTTTATTAACGCTATCCATGACGAATCAACACATAAATGAGATGAATAAAAGTACTTTAGAGGAGATGAGACAATATATTTTATGCAAATGTAAATGCTAACACTACAGTTAGAAAGTCATACTGGAAAAGAACGTCATACTGGAAAAGAGACAGACATTTCCAAAGATAAAGTAAGCCTTTCTTGGTTTTAAAGCAGATTTATACATCACAGCCTTTCTTCCCTTATTTGGGCAATGGCCGGTGAGCATCTGTGATATCTCAGTCCTTTGAATCCACAGGCACTGAAACAAACCCCCAGAAAAAGGATAAAAGGAGTTTGTGTCAGGATTTTGACAGTTGTTCTACTTGGCAAGGACTCCAGTATTAAGATGCAAGTAAAATGGAATGCCCGTCAACAGTATCCACTCCCTGTGCCTCCTTCAGAAAAAAAATGACTTGTACAGAGTAAGAGCCTACAGCAAAAATAACTTCATCTCACACAAGTCTCATTTCCAAGCAATTACTCATAAACAAATTCTTTCAAATGAAGAAAACAGAGCTTAGCAGTTTTAAGGTTAGAATTGATTCTTTTTCTAGCAAGAAGTTCAAAATCTCGTATCTTCGTTTCAGTGATTCTGAGTTATGTTTAATTTCTCTAGTCTTCTGCTCCTCACGGGAGAGAGAATTAAAATGAAGAGGGCCCCAAGTTTTGCTCCTTGCTAACATTAAGTAACATCTCACCTAACTTGAGTATCCTCACCAGTAAAGATACTGCATGAAAAAAAAAAATCCCTTCCCAGTTGAGTGACCAATACTTCAGGTCAACAGAACTGTAAATCACATTTTTGAAGAGAAAAATTTCAGTGATGCATTAAAGTGCTACTAATAGCACTTTGGCCTTTAGATCTGGCAAGCTAAACTCCATCTGGGATTGTTGCAAATGTCTACTCATTTTGTAAGAATTTCAATAAAAGGAATATATACCAACCATGCAGTCCACGCTGTTAGTGACTACTCTCAAACACAAGAGTTTGAAATGGTGTTCCAGCAAAATCATTTGCAAGAGCACAAAGAGTAAGTCCTGAAATTGCTTTTTAATGTAGTTTATTAACCTTTTAGAATCCAAGATCCAAATTAGGACCTTATGATCTTCTAATGGCAAATAATTCAGTCCAAGTTTAAGAAGCTACATAAACTGGAGCGGGTGTACAGAAGGTGCACTCCATGCTTGAGGATACAAAGTATTAAAACTGAGAAGAGGCTCTACTTCCAGTGTGAGGCGAAAAAAAAAAGCTTTAAAATTTACTAAACCAAGCACACTCAGGCACAGAGGCTATGAAGTGGTGGAGCACTCTTAGAGTGACAGTACTTTCTCCCTTTGTGAAATTGCTACAAAGTCCTTTCTCATTACACAAAGCAGAGCCAGGACTCCGCTGCCAAAAAAATCACTGCTGAAGAAGTCTGAATTGGGTTCTTTCTCTTCAAGCGGTTACAGGGACAAGTTCCATGTGATTTGTCAGCTTCCTCTGTTAACATCAAGGAAGTCCTGAGCACCCTTAATGCTGTGAAAATAATCAACCTGTGGTAAGAGATCACATTGCTGGTGGAAGCATTAGCAATTTTCACACAGGTGGTCCTTACCAGAGATATGTATATCAGATTACCTCTGATATAATAGCACCGGGTTTAGACCGGCCATCAGGAAGAATCCACTTTCACACAGGAAAAGTCATACGATGCCCAAGGCAGCAGTTGTCCCAGGAGAAAAAAAAAAAACCAAAAACAAACAACAAACCCAAAACCACCATCGGAGGAAGTTGTAATGATTCAGGCTTGGAATCTTGAGTATTAAACTTCAGTCTCACTTGAGAACTGAGGGAAAAACATTTTTCCTCCTCCCAGATTTGCTACAAATGTCCATAGAATACCAGCATCAAGTGTGCTAGATGTAAAACTGATGGAACGCTAGCTGGTCCATAAAGGGTTGCACCAAGTTGTCTGTAGCAAAGTAAAAAACTAGCCCAAAGGTTATGGAGATTGGAAGCGCTGGTAAGGCCTTCTTAAAGATGGCAAGAAGCAGAAGTGTAAGGCACAGACCCTGAGGGGAAGAAAACAAAAAAACAAACAAACAAAAACATAGAGAGAAATTAGGGAACTCTGACAAGACTTCTCTGGCAAAAGATTATATAGATAAACACTAAACCCACAGAAATACAAGATACAGTTAATGCATTCCTAAACTAAAGGCATAAGCAATGGATGTACAGCCAACAAAAATCACAGCTGAAGCCCTCATCGGTTTTCAGTCAAGCCACCAAATAAACAAATTCCAAAGAAAAAAATGTAGCTGTTATGACTTTGTCCCTGATGAACAACAGAAACTCTCCCTATTATCATATTGCATTATACTCACAATTAATATGGCTACAAAACACGCTAAAGTTGTATTCCAGTCCCCGCTTGCTGTTGCAGAGGCTTTGCCAACAAGGACACTGTAGAAAATGAAGTCTCCTAAACCGAGCTTTACTCCTCCTGCAAAAGTGAATACATGGCAGCATTAAGTATCAGTACAGTCTACTAATATTACATATCAGTAATTGTCAGAGAATAATGCAGATTTGCAGTATCAACAAGACTTGCTAAATAACATTTTCTTTTCAAAACTAGTACCACTCCTGAATCAAGTGATAAACTCTTGTGAAACAAGATGGCTTAGGGACATTACACCACTCAATTAATTTATCATATAATTAGAATTTTTCTATATTCCTAGTCTCTTGTACTTACAAATACAGTATACACAAACTCCAATATCTGTAATTATATTTGTTGGGAGGGGTGTCCACTTTTGGTTGTCACGACATATTCCACAGAATATTGATGTACAACTCCTTTAAGTTGGCCGAGGGAGGGGGAGAACAAAAAAGTCACTTGCAGATGTTTTATTTGCCAGTTAGAAACCTATACCTAGCAAAACATTCCACTGCCCTCCCAATTTTCCTACAGAATTCTTACTAAGGTAGTTCGAAAAACTATTTGCATGTAATTACAGAGCATATCACAGAGGCAAAAAACCAACATGCTTACTCCAAGACATGAGGTTTAGGAAAACTCATAAGTTAATGTCTTATTCCTTTAAATAGTAATTACCACCTTAGCAACAATTAGCATAATACCCAATTTTTTCTGCAAACAAAATAACGAAGACTTCCTGAACACCAGTTCACTTTCTGAGCTTTTAGTCCAAGATATTAAGCCAGAGAGGCCAACATCAGGTCACCAGCTGTTTTCATTTGGCCTATTGTTTACTTTGTCACCCGATTACAGTCCAGCCCAACACTCACTTTAGAGTTCCAAGAGGAACCCAGAGCATCAAAACAGAGGTGTGTGCCTGGTTGATCATTGGGATAAAAAAAGAAAGGAAAAAAGAAAAAAAAAGAAAGAAGAAAAAAAGGCAACCCTACTCTCTTTCTGCAGGCCTCCAATATACGGTCTAGAACAGTGCATTTTGAAAAGCTCTTCAGCGTTAAAACACTCTTTAACTGCTGAAACAAAACCTGGATGCTTGCTTTCAGCATGAAGGAACAATAAGCAAATGCAACAGCTAGATAACTCTCTCCACACAAGCAAACTCTCCAAATTTCTAATAAGCTGCTCCAAAATTCCAGTAAGCTAATGCTGGCTGACAAGTCTGACTGGATCACTGCACATCTGTCATTACTATTTGCTGTAGGAATACAGGAAGGAGAAAATTATTTGTCTGGCCAGACAAGAATTTTCGTTAAGCAGTTAACTGAGTAAAATAGCCCAATTCCTAGAATTTTTGCATCTTAATGTTATTTTTTCTAAGCTCTAGAAATGAAAATGGGTTTGCAACACACTGAATTTTGAATTTTGAGGACAAGGTAAATTCTAAAATTGTTCTTAAAGTAGAAGCTTGTGTTTTTAAACAGAGGAGCACCTGAGAATAAAGGAAGCAGTTGCACCTGCTAAATATGTCAGCATCACACAGGGAGAGCAGTTTATTAGGCAGGCAGACTCTAATTTATTTAGAGCTTTGCAAATCTAATACCAGCTTAAACTCCAACTGGCAATCACCAGTCTGTTAAAACAGGTATCTCAGTATTGATGTGGTCTCCAAAGATACTGCACCTCCACAAGATGCTGGAGAAAAACAAGCAAGCCCATGGTGTTCTGCATCCATTTCAGTCTCCAATTAGGTTTTAAACATTGCTTTGTGCAGAGTGGATTGCAGTAGTTTAACCTTGAGGCAACAGAAGTTAATGACTGCATTTAGAGGGCCTAAAATCCAAAAGAGGTGATACACAGCAGAACACTGCAAAAAAGACAGAAGCTAATGCCACTGACTGTATAATGGTCTGAAAGCAGCTAATGATATATCAAAGTTTTGAGTCTGTGTATCAAACTGAAGATCAGTTTGGCCAATAATACTCACTCATGCAGCAAAACCAAAAGCTACCAAAAAGCTGTTTCTATGAGGCATATCAGTATCGATCATGAGCAAGAGTAGCTCTTCAGCTTGCTATTAGCTCACAGCATACTACATCTGTGCAGTCAGGATGACCAAAACTAAGGCTAGCTAGCTTCACATTTACTAAGTCTTGCAGAGACAGGACTCCATACTCACGTTCTTCAGGGTCTTCACTGGTTTGAGAGTTACTGGGTAGAGCCTGAACAGCAGCACGCGATTCAGGTGTTGATTCAATGGGTCCTATTCTATTGTCCCTTTGTTGCTGCCATTCCTGACTAAAGCCACCATCATCTGCTTCAGCATCTTCAGTCTGAGTCTGGTTTGCCGGAGCTCAAAGGAAGAAAGGCATTTAAGATCTACTTCAAGAACACAGCTTCTAAAACGTGACAATCTCTCCACATGTAAGATCACAGAAGAATGAGGAGAAAAGAGGTATTCCATAATATTTAGCAACATCTAACACTAGCATATGCCATTACAAGTCATTCTCACCTAGGATTTTAATACTTATTTAAACAATCAGGAGTCAATGTGCACTCTGCAGTCATAGCACCTACATGTTGCACTCAAGTCCTAGTATTCAGTAATAGTTTGATATAACACAGTGGAATTTCTGCGGTGACCTAATTTAAAGATCACAGTCTAAGGAACAAACTCTCATCTAATATTTCATAGCTTCTTCAGTGACTAGTGACAGTTTAATTTTCCAGTAACACAGAGAATTACTGAAAGTTACATATACATACACCCCTTCAAGCATGTTAAATTCAGAAATTCTGCTCTGCTTTAATAATACATGTAAACAAACAAACCCAAAGTCAAACAAACAAACAAAAGTCAAGAGGGCTAGACATATTTCTGTTTAATACAAATATAAATGAGCTACCGTTATACTATGTCATCCCAATTTGACAAGCAACTGAGCTCAGTCAATAGTTGCCTAGAGTCATTTCACCACCAACATCCTGGATCCCAGAAAAACGAATGCAAGAACATTAACTGCACAATAAGTAAGCAATTTTTGAAGTCTTGACAGATTCCTAATAAGACCTACAAGTTTTCACAGCAATCAGGACACCTAAAAAGCTAAAAACACAATTCTCCGTAAACATGCATTCTAATAAAATTACAACTATAAAGGCTTGTCAAAGACAAACTCACCTTGTTTATCGTAAGTGGAGTGTTTAGAAGCTTTCCGTTGGGCTTCTGGATCTTCCTCAGCCATGTTCACTAGCCATATCATTGTTGCTATTAAAAAAAACCAAACCAGCATCGCTAATCACATCCTCAGATGTATGCAGTTCTGAGATTGCATTGGCATCGATCCATTCTTTTTTTTTTATACAACCATCTTTTGCAACAGGCAATTTTACTCTCCTTAAAGCACAGTAATATCTGGAGCACAGCCAATACTAGCTATAACATGCATTTACAGAATTTGGTGAATAAAAGTTTTATTCTTATTGGACATTGAAAAAAATTGCAACTGCTGTTGCCAGAGAAATTACTGCTATATATGAGGCCCAATCTGAAAATCTGAATCAACAATTTCTTTTTTTCCATTAATCAGTTCTTTTATCTGCAAGTAAGGTCTACCAAGACTGCTACTGAGGTAAATTCAATTCAGATGCAGCATCTGCATCAAAGTTAATTCTTCTCTGCCCCACCATCTCAAAGAATTCTCCAATCTGGAGGTAATGAAATGTTGTCACACTTAAACGGTGTATTTTAATTCAAGTTTGTGGTTTCTCAGCATTAACCTCTCCTCCCACAAAACAGAACAACAGGCAGCTATGAGTAGTATCAGTAAAACACAGCAAGGGTGACAAATAAAGAAACGCCTCCCCTTTCTCCACCATACACTTGTCCCTGAAGTAGCCAGTCAGTCTACAACACACTTTCTGCTTTACAGGCATAACGATTTATGATTAACCTATGTCACTGTTTATCCATATGATTACAACCAGCAACGTGGAGCTTCAGAAACAGTGGAATTATGTGCTAATTTATATACAGGTCGTAACAGCAATTTGAACTCAGTTGGTTATTTTTCGCCATGCAGGGAGAATCAACATATCAGAAAAAGATAAGAGAAAATAGTTCTGCAAATGAATCTCTTCCTGGCAATTTCTCCCTTTCCTTCCAGTAACACATAGGTTATTTAAGCACTGAAAGTTGGTACGTATTTTCTAAAAACAAGTACTCCCTTTGAATAGGCTTGATTCGCAGCCTAATGACGTACTACTTTGGCCAAAACAAGGTGTATTACCATTTTTCATGTTTGTATTTTGTAACAAAACATGCTGGTTCTTATCTTGAAAGATCTTAGCCAGATCATGCTCCACATTTTTGAGTCAACAGTAAAAGGAAAACTCAGGGCTTCGTAAACAGACTAAGAACTCCAGCTGACAAGCATCATGTTAAAACAGAGAAAAATTAGAATAATCACTTCAGCTGAGCAGGTGATTGTAAGTAATTAATGTAAATATTTAATGAAATATACTTACAGGAATAAATAAGTGCTGGGAAGAGAGTTTCATTTCTCTCTTGAGCTGTTTCAACTAGCATACGAAGAGGACCTTTAGGACACAGGACAGCAACCAGATCTGGAAGGACAAGCAAATAGACCTAACATCACTGCAGACACAGTTTTAAGAAGGTTTTTCTATAGCACTTGCAGAGACTGGTAATAAGATGAGATGTTACCCTGAACATAAACTTCTGAGAGCAGCATTGGCCACAAGTCAGTATCCAAATTAAAAAAACCCGTGACGTTCCTCACTTCAGATATCATGCAACTACAAATGTATGTGCATTTGTATGTTGATTTGCAAGTTGCAAGCAAATAATTCATGAAAGCCACTATTCAACTAACATCTTGGAAATATCCAAACTTGCCTTCTATTACCAAAGCTTCTCTTAACCTAAGTTTAATGCTAAAACAAATTTTAAGACCATAGGTAAGTGACGTTACATAAACTTTATGAAGTAGGCTTGACTGCCAATTTATCGTCACTTAAAGAGGGGAAAAAAGTGAACGTGCATGTGAAGACGAAACAAACAGGTTTATTAAGCATTGCAGAAAAATGCTGTGTTTACATAGATTTGAAAGGTGTTCAAAGCATACTTAGCATAAGAAAAAAACAGTAGCTTTTTGTTGCTTCCCTCAATCTTGTTCATGCAACAGTGTATGAAACTGGGTGAACAAGTAAAAACTGAAAGGCAATCACAAAATAGGATGATTGTACAAATTATACAGATCAAAGCACAGCATTAAGAAAAACTGATCTATCAAGATTTTCCATTTGCTTTCTCACCTGAACGTTGATGGTTTGTTGATGAAATTTGCAATTCCTCAAACAACCTTGGCTACTTTTCCCTTGTCTTGCATATTTGGACAGAAAGCTGTAACATTTACATATTAACCTTGCTACTCTCTTTCCCTGTTGTCTACTCACTGTACGTCTTTAAATTAATTTGAAACAAAATCTGACACTGAAAGGAGCAGCTTAGTGGCTAGGTGCTGTATGTTGCACAGAGCAGTCCTTCTGCACCTGAGCTAACTGCCCTACCACCATTGCTGGTCCCGCTCAAATAAAAAATTCTTAGCATGGGGTCACAGGCTTTGAAACTTACCTCCCCTTTACTCAAAATAACCAGGTTACGGTCTTGGGATGTGATCTGAAGAGTTCTGTTTTGTAATCACTGAATGAAGGCTAAACACTTGGAATATTCAGATTTGTTCCAGTCATACCAAGGGTGGAAGTAGGGAGGGGGGGATGAGAATGTTTTCTTAAGATCTGTGAGCATACACCAGGGATGTTTTTCCTCCCTCTAAAGGAAGAGGACACCTAAGGAGCACACTGATCTACTGGAGCTAATCACATCTTATTAATCCCTGCACTTCTACAACTGGACAGATTCTCAGTCTTTATCATTACTAGAGACTTTCAGAGTATACATTCATCACACTGACATGCTTCCAAAAAAAAAAAAACCCACAAGTTTTGAGCACATCTTCATGGATACGCTTAGCTGTAATAGTTTAATTATGTCTAAGTGGATTTTAGTCTTGCCTGAGAATTAAATCAGTATCTGGGATACAGAGTGATCTTCGTACCAAAAGTGTCCAGTGCCCTCTAAAGTTTAATGAAAAAACTACATCTAAGTATCTCAGTCATCACTCTGAAAAAGCGCAATATGCGACAATTCAAATGAATTTTCTTTTTATTTAAAAAAAAAAATCAAAGAAACAGATCTCACAACTGTATCCTTCTAAACGTACAATTACTTTGAGCGATGAAAACTGCCTTTAAACCTTCCTTGCTTCCCTCTCTTTATATTATTAGGCACAGATCAGAGTGTTGTTTCTGTCTGCAAATCTGGGCAGATCTATACCTGCATGGGACTGTACCCAAACAAGAAGCTCCTAAATTCTCAACACATAATAGTTTCCAAAGATTCTTTGGAAAAATGAGAAACCAGAAGCTCTCCACCTTCATAGACGAGATCAAAATGGCAACATAGGTGTCTCATCTCCCCCTCTCTCGAATTACTTCAATTTTCTTCCCCAAACAATCTAGAAAGCCCAGAAAATATGAAGGAAGTTGGCATTACACAGCCACACAAAGCCCTTCAATGCAGGGGACTAATCTCGGTTTAGATCATGATCTTATTTCTGAAGTCTGTAATCACCTTATCCACTCCTTTGGATGATACCCTCCCACATGCTTTTTTTAAGGTCTACTCAGACAAACAGATCAGTCAGGGAACAGAAGAAATTCCCACCATAATATCTGTTACCATGCCTTGCCCCAGACCTTACCATACACTGAAATGACAGCCAGGATAAGCCACGCAGTCCACTCAGGAAGGTACTTAATGAACACCAAGGCCATGAGAGCGCTTATCATAATGAGATATGCCTGCTGGAGCCGAAGCGGACCCTTCCAATGAATACAAATCATTCCTACAACACCGAAGTTCCAGATCATGAGTGCCACTGTAACGTAGTCCATGGCAACATTATACGTCTTAAAAACCTCACTGAAAAAAAAATATGGAAAATAATATGGACTGCATTTGCTTAAACTAATGGAAACAAGTTACACATGCAAGCTTCAGAATATTTTTAATTTTCATATTCAATCTACTGGTACAAATATAAAATTCTATCTCAAATTAGTACTTAACTATTCTTCACAAAGGGGATAATTTTACCAGTGTTTGCTTCACATCAACTCTTTCACCTTTCTGAAAATTTTCATCAATGTTCTATTTTCTTCTCAAAGTAGAAATTGACAGGAAAGGACATTACTGCAAAACCAGTCAGTTTGATTATGCTAATGATTTTTAAAAACCAGAAGAATATGAACTTGTGAGGTTATAATGGATCTTTAAAGGCATGCAAACAGATCTCCTACTTACCTGCAGTCTGTGGAATGGAAACATTGTGCTAACTTCAAAGATATACAGAGTTATTCTATTTAATTCTTCGACACAAAACACCAAAGTAGAAAGTTTTATTTTTGGGTGAACTGTGCCACTCTGTCACACCGAATACTATAAACTAATTAAGACCCTCAATAACTAGTAAAATAATACACCAAAATAGACAACTATGTTGTCACCAGGTCACATGTGATTTCCACTAACCCAGGGAAGAAACAGTTGTGACAGCTGTTCGCAGATTCTGCTGCTGCTAACTCATCAAGTTGCTAAGAACCTTATAATTTGCATGATACTTTCCTCCAAGAAATTTGTCCTCCCTAATTGTTAGCTGGCCTTTGAGATGCAGTGTTAACAGGATGCTTACGTATGATTGGTCTACAAACTCCCTCCTCATTCTCTGGACCTCTGCAAAATGAAGCCAGCGCTGCTGTGAGGCAGCAGGGACAGGTGAAGGAAAGCAGAGTGTCAGGAAAGCCTTCAGTCCCTCTGCTCACACATGCTCACGGAAGAGTGCCAGCTCCAACCGAAACCCAAAGGGAAGTGAGCCTGGCAATTTGTTTCCACCCAACCTGCACTGTGCCGGTGCAGCACCCATTGCCTTGTATTTCAAAAGTTGTCATTAAGGTTAGAGAAAATACTGACCAAAAAAGGCATCAGAGATCATTTTCGGCAAAAATTAGTGACAGAAGGAACACCATTTTCTCCCCCTGGAGACTTCAGAGAGAAATGTATCTGTCATCAAGTGGTACAAAAATATACACACGCTAATAACTTTATGGCGTATCTCTAGTTACAAACCCTGGTCAGGTTGCTCGTTTTAGAGAATTGCAGAATCACAGAACAGTAGGGGTCGGAAGTGCCCTCTGGAGATCATCTAGTCCAATCCCCCCTGCTAAAGCAGGTGCGCCTAGAGCAGGTTGAAATACTGAGAATACAGAGTATTATGTACAACTTTTCTTGATGTCTGTGTAACGGCATGCTTCCGAATTTGAAAAGAAAAACACTGCATATATTCTTGGTGAGAGAGCAGATTCTTTTCAGCCTCTTCCACGCAAACAGCCATTGCATATTGAGCCCACCACCAAAGCCATGATGTAAACAACTGCCCTTGAGTCACATGGCTATGAAATATTAAGTTGTCAGCAGATATACTAACAGAATAAGCTGCCTTGTGGAAGGCTGCTTATTCTGGTGATACATATGTGACAGACAGCTCCTGTACAGATGCACTATAATCCCATAAATATCTCTCACTTTTATGAACCTATATAAACCAAAAAGTTTTATTGCAATCGTTTACTCACTATCATTCTTGTGTACGATTCAAGAGCTAGTTCTAAAACAAACACATACACAAAGAGAGTGATACATGAAAAACAGCACATTAATGCTTTAGTTTACTTACCCCAGGTAGATGAATGAGAAAAAGAAAAGCAGCAAAAGAGAAGAAATTATAAGCCAGCCATGGATCACCTGAAAAAAAAGATACCAATACAGATATTTTAAAGTTAATATCTACTTAAAATGCTTCTAAGGTTATTTTCCCTTTTTATCAAAGCAAGAAAGTTGTATTCAGATTTCTTTCTTTCTTTCATTCATATTTAGTCTATACAAATTACCGTATTTTAATTTACACTTAGGAATTTTAAGTGCTTTGTGGTCTTTCAATAGAGGTTCTATACAAGGAAAACTACTGTTTGTATATTTTTAGGCCATTTTAATAACAGTGGCATTATAACATAGCAGAAGTACCCAGCATTAACACAGATGGAAAACATGATTCATTTTTCTGCAATTAAAAAGTCTGCTCTGATACCAAATCTTTTTTCGACTAACAGTTACAGAATTAAATGCTGAAACATTAAAAAACCTTCAGTGCTTATCTGTTGGAATTCAAAATTAGCATGTCATCGATGAATGACTATATAAGGATTTCTATATTCTCTATCAATTATCTATACACATAATCCCTAATTTTGATATGACAGCAGACATACATACCCAACAATTTAACAAAAAACAGTTCAGGGTTGTACTCAGGGGGGACATGCATAGGTTTAAACTTGGAAATGACAGTCGCTCAGACTTTGCACTGACAAAAGGGCATACCACTCTTGTATACTCCTGTGCAAAATCAAAAATTAAAACTGAAGAGCTCTGTAACTTCAGTAATCTCTGAACTGAGAATGAAACATGTATTTGTCAAATTCCCAGCACAGAATCTTATACATAAAACCAGCCCAAACACTGCAAGTCGGTAACCAGTCAGAAGCAATAATCTAGAAATGCAAGCTGCGTAAGAAATGCTCCTTTGAATATGACATGCTCGGTGGAAAATTAACTTCTTAAATCAGCTATACATCTACACCAGATCAAAGTATTCAGAAACTGTTTAGAAATTGTGTTATCAATTTCTCTTCTTCTGAAAGATGTGTAGTAGAATGCATCTTACGTTATAGTTCTTAAAATATCTTGCAAAAGTGAATTCAAAAGTCAAGCCCATATGCACACAGACTAAAAGAACCACGTTTATGTGAGGCAATCAGGACTCTCCAGCAAATTAAGAATCTAGTTATTACAGAAAGTAATTTAGTACATTTAGTCTAATACTAAATTTTTCATAAGCATTTTAAAAATTCTCAGCAATTTTTGAAACGTATATTCTTCTCCTTCACACTGCCTCTCTTTCAAAACATGTTCAAATTTAACCTTCAACCTAATAAAACCTGTCATTTAATTTGCTAATCTAACAGATTGGATTTCCATATTTGCTAGTATATTCTCAAAAAGACTTAAGAATTTCCCACATGTAATGAGCACGGTGTCTGTAAAGATGCTGCAGGAAAACTGTCAAAGTATCTGTCTCAGTTCATCAAAACTGTCATCATTGATAGCAAGCGGGGGGGGAGGAAACCACAGTAAAGCTGAAGACTGATAGGTACCTGAAACAGAATCCAACTTTCAAACAACTTGTAACACTACCTATATCTCTAAGTAGTGACCTAACAGAGTAATTTTATTTCTCTGTGAAACTAGTTGAAACCGTTTTAAGAACACGGCAAAGCAAGATGTGTAATTTCTTTTAATAATAACATTACTTCTATCTGTAGTTCTTCTATTTGTAGTATAAGCTCTTATATTTTCTTCCCACTTCAGAAAATAATGTGAATTCTAACGTTTCATTCTAGTAAAGAATAAAATGCTAACAATGTCAAACACCAAGGCCATAGTCCAGCAAATGTTTGCACACACTTTGCATAACTACTGTCAACAGTACGAAAGGAGGTAGTTTCAAGAGTGGACATAAGCTGGCACTTTACACACAGATGATTGTTTTATTCTCAGTATGTAACTCATTCGCTATAGTATTTTCCAGATCACCAGCCTCTTTTCGTACAAGTGATTTTTCCAAAGTATTTCTTGTAAGTTTTGGCCAGTGTTTTCCTAGCAGCATACCATGACAGCTTTGTTACCTTCTAATTAAAGAATTTTCATTCTTCATTTGACAACAGCTTCAACACTAATCGATTGCTGGTACAAAGTCAGCTTTGCCTTCTACAGCTTGAACAAAAACTAAGGACTGCAGAACGCAGAGAATCAAAATGAGCTACAGCAGCCAGGTTTTCGTTAGGCAGACTAAAACAATGAAGAATGCAGAGAACAATAAAACACATCAAAAACAAAACCTAGTCAAACAAAATCACCTTTGAAGATGCAGTTTCTGGTTAGATTTAGGAGTTAGAATCAGGACTATGTTTAACTTACCATGAACAGGAGAAACATAGGAAACTAACAGCAGTAAAGCTGAAATAGTATTCCCTTTCTTCAAAGGAGTTTTCAGATAAAAATCATGTGAAAATAAGCAAATTATCACTACCAGTTGGAGGCCTAACATTCTCTCATTCTAAGTTCCATTCCCTATAATCTATACTACAGTCTACATATAGAACTACACGTAAAACAATTCAATGGACAGGTATAGCAGCACAGAAATACTATGTTAGCAATTCTAGAAATAAGTTAACTACTTCTTTTAATTAGCATAAAACATAACTACAAGAAATTTCTGTCTATTCATTCTAGCTTTTTAGTACAAAAATTATTTTTGTAAGGAGAACATGCCATGCTTTGTAAGGTCAAGAGGGAAGCCAGAAATGTGAAAAGCTTAGTAAAAACTAGTTGATGCCTTCAGCACCTGAGGAGAACTGACTGGCTGCCGAGGAACGCAGCTGAAGTACGTCAGTTATCTGACTTCATTAGAATGAACAAAACTAACAGTTTAAAAGGAAAACTTCATCAGTTCAGATTTAACACCACACTGTGATAAAAGAGGAAGTCCATACTTTTAAAAACACTATTCGAAGCTGTATGCAGATTCAGGCAGGAATCATTTCCTCATTTGCTCCACAGATACTTTGTAAAGGGGCTTCACTCACAGCCATGAAGACAAAAGCATTTTCCCCTCTTAAACAAAATAAAGTGAAGCAAAGCTTTGTGCCAGTGCATGGATCCCATGGCCTGTTTTACAACTATGAAATAGATACAAGGTTCTGACTGCACACTGGGAAGTTTTATTATGCCAAGCCTTGTCAAACGGGTCCTTAAGACCAAAATACAACCAGGAATTTTCATGAACAACTCCTCCTAGGCAGGTGACATTGCAATTATTTAAGGTAAGTCTGGACTTGCCTAGATTACATCACAGAAGAGCCTCAGAGTCTCTGTGTTTGCTATAAGGTTATTGCCTGGTGTGTACAGCCATGCACACATTGCAGTGTTGGTAGACTTCTATCCTGGGGGCAGGGTGAGGAGCCCTTGAAAAGCCCCTGAAATCCTGAACGGCTTTCAAACTGTAGGCCTGTACTTCGCAATTCTTGACCACAGGAAGATTTCACTACACAGTACATTTCACAGGAATAGGAAGCAGTGCCCCCCTCATTCTAACTGACAAAACAGCCAGCAGTGTTAGCACTGGGCCTTTGCACCACACTATGTCAAAGGAACAGAAGCCGTAAATTGAAACAGTGAACTGAATCACCAGTTCTGCTACTTTTGCTCACTCATCCTTGATAACCCTTCATTTTGTTCCATTCTCAATAATCTGTACTAATAAATAAAACTACCACAATTACTCAAGTCAATTACATTTATACTCACCTTGTAGCACCTGTATTTGTAAAGCACAACCAGGAGTATGGTCATGACAATGATAACGCTGATCATGATAGCGGCGTTGAGAATTGAATTCAGGGCTCTCTGTCCTACTGTCTCTGTCTCTTCTGTGAAAGGAGTGTAGATGCTACAACAACAAAGAGTCAACTGAAATGCCACTGAATGCATAGATGTTTCCAATAGGCGAGATCAACATCAAATTAAATTGCAGTAATCTTTCAATTCAGAGCTGTAAAAGCAACAGTTATTTTCTACTTCGGCAAAATCTGAAAGGTGATATAGTATTATATTAAGCAAAACCTTAATTTAAATAAATAATTATTTTTTCCTTAGAAGACTTGCCTTTCCTGCATTCTTAGATTACTGCTATTTTCTATTTTATAAACCAAACAAAAGCCTGAACTCCATGTTGTTTGATACAATACTCACATGCCATGAATCATTAGACCATTACTGCAGTTAGACTACCATCTAGGGGATTTACAATGAAAGGTTCCCCCAGTGATTTAAAAAAAACCCCACAACTTATGGGCTCAACTCTCTTTTTCTTAAAGAAATACAACAATCTCGGGGAAAAAAACACCACATCATGGGGGAGGGGGAGAAAATATCATAAATAAAATCTAAAGAAAAAATAATTCTTTGATCAACAATTTTGATAGTGAAAAAGAACTCCGTGTTTTATTGAAACATTTTAGGACATGCTTATATTACACAAACATTTCAAAGCCAAACACACTTTGAATCATTTTGTCTAAACGTTTTCAAAGTGGAACATTTAGACTGATTTACTGCAGGTTCTAACAGGCTCAGTGTTCTTCCTTTGTTTCCTTTCTCTCAAATCAGCTTTCACTGAAATTGCTATTTTTTTACATTAATATTTTGAAAAAAAAAAAAATTATATAGGAAATCTGCCAGGAAAGTTTCCGTAACTGCAACAGCAGTGAACCTCATACAGCTATCTTCCTTTTGCATTTGAATGTCTTTATCAAACAGCACAGACAAACCAGAACTTGGCACATATGTCACTTCATTTAAATGAAAGGTTTTTTCCTTTTCCAAAATCTTTGCATTCTAGCAGAGTGCAACTGAAATGTCTTGGGCTCAAGATTTAGTTTATTTTATAAATACCACAGGGCACAAAGGACTATTAAAATGAGGACTAGGATTTGAATCAAGCAGTAACAACCAAGATATTACCACAACTGGTCATCAGAAACACAAAAAATGTCAACAGTACCATGAATCTATATAGACTCTGGTTTCTGCAAGGAATAAAACAAAACTATCTTCTGTCTGGTGGAGGGGGAAAAGGGAGGCAAGAGGGAGTTCACTGCTTGAATTAGACTCCTGAAGAAATGGAGATTAAAGAAAATTATCTGAGTCCACTGAAAAGATAGGGGGAAAAAATTATACATACAGCTGTCCATCCTTGCGTGTATAAAAGCTGACAGACTTGATGGTTGCAACAACGACCACCATGCAAAGTGTGACAGGTACAAACAACATAATCACATGTTTTGCCCCATATTTCAGTGTCAGCTCCTCATCTTCTTCGTCATCTTGTTCCACCACTTGCTGAATGTTGTTTTGTGGCTGACCATTGGTCTCAGAGTCGGGATTGTCATTTCTTCTGCGCTCACTATTATCATAGCGACGTCTTTCGCTGTTGTCATTCTGCAATACATTAAAAAAAGTTTCCTCAGCAGCTCTCCACAATCATACTCTTGTACATTAATCTAAAGATGCTCTTGAGGGGAAAAATGTGTAAGGTAATATTTACTGTCAAGAACACCTGCTGCAGCAAGGACTTAAACAGTAGTAATTAATTGCGTCACATAGCTATGAAAAGAACTGGAGCACAGCGTTACGTTAGAAGCATTTATATTAGAAACAGCAGCAGCTGAAAGTAGGGCTGGTTATATCTAACAGCCTGTGATGCCTTTCCTTTAAACAGAATCTTAAAAGCTGAATAAAGAGGACAGCTTTTTCCCTTGGTCCAAACTACAGTTGATACAAGGGTGCATGACAGTAGACTGCTCACAGCTTGACACGAATTAACTTTATCTGTTCCTAGCAACTACACCAAACAGACATTTATGAACCTAACTCCATGAAAGTCCCAAGAAAATGCCTACTTTCCTTACCATGTTACTCTCAATACAGCACACTAGCTACAACATATATTAAGATGGACTCTCATGAGGTACTGTGTTTTCATATTTTCAGTGACAACAATGACACAGAAACGGTAATCAAACTCAGGTAATTCTCAGTCTTTATACTGAGATCTGATCCCAAAGTTTTAGCGTAACGAGCTAACCGTGAAGATTCTTTCTCTCCTTTCCCAAGGATACTACTTCCACATCCTTTCAGTGACATTGAAGAAATTACACCACCCACGTCAACAAATATGAAAGAGCCTTCTAGCCTTCCTGACAGTGCCACGTGAAACATCAAGGGTGTAATTCAAACACGAGCACAGAGGTAAACTTTCAATGGAATTAAGATTAACCACAAACAAAAACACAAACTGGGAACACAACCTGCAAGTAAATGATCAGGCCTGCACTCCCTCCCGTTGTCACAAACCTTCTGTCCCCTCTCCAAGAAGCCCCGTCAGCACGGGGCATTCAGCTTTTTATATGTTGTGTGCACATACAGAGAACACAATGGTGGAGTGAGCTATGTTTCACCTGTTCTGAACTACAAAGAAACAAAACCATTTTGTGTTTACCAGTCACTCTAAACAAGCCCTAAAATGCAACAGCTTATACAGTCTACTCTTCTTTCTTACTGTATTAGCATGTCCAAAGTCAATGCTCCACTGCTCCTCCACTCAAGAGGTTTAACATAAAAGAGATGCAACACAAACATTTTTGCTTCCTTACAAAATAATCTCTTCAGAATTACTTCATTTACAAGCAGTTCAGTTGGAGTAAGTGCACTAAAGCAGGTTCAGATTAAAATGTACAACAAACTGAAGAAAGAAACCTTTTGCAATACCTTTAAAACATCACTCAGTTTTAGTAAAATTGCTCTAGACATAAGACAGGGCATTGAAAATAACCTAATGTATTTCTGCTTGAGTACTCTTGTGCAGGTAATTTTTTCCTTAAATAGGCAATGTTAAAGTCCCATTATCTGTTCTTAATAGCATTTCCAAACGTAACTGGTGACTTGTATCTCATCAACTCACTGCAGTTTTTTGATAAATCAATAGGAATTTTGCAGATTCCCTATACAGAATTTTCTCAGCCCCTCCCTCAGGGAAGATAAGATGTTAAGTACATACTCGGAACTCATAGTGGGGCTTTCAAAAGCACTTAAGTGACTAAGGAGTACAAGTCCCTGAACTTTGAACTGCAAACATTGACACTGCTAAAATCTTGGTTGAAGCTTTACAACTTTCCCAACTCATGAAAAATTTGGTTTCACAAAACATTACAAAGTAACAATACACAAAATGCTTTGCCTATTTACTCTTTTTTGTGGTATCCTCAGGATCAAGTTCAGCACGGCTGCAGCAAGTGTCCTCTAAGAAAAATTGCTTTATTTTTCACAAAGTAAGCTGAATATAAGGGAGAAAAAAAAGTCTAAAATTGTTCTTAACTAAGAAATTAAAACTAGCAGGCAAACAGATTTTTAGAATTTAGGTTTTAACCTTAACTTGAATTTAGTATGATTAACTTAAAGAATGTCCTGAAGAAGACTTTGGGTTCAATATTATTTCTTACTAAATGAAAGATTCATCATAAATCACTCAGAATTTTGCATAAAGTCCTCACATACAATTACTGAAAGTCAGATAGAAACAGGAATATGGGAGAATGCAAATAAAGTACAAAAAAAAGTAAAAAGAAAAAATTGCAATTGTTCTTAAATGCTGTCTGCAACTGAACCTCTGTACAGATTATATCTCAAACGGAACATTTTTTCACTTTTATAGTGAAAATACTCCATTTGTCTCAGTCTACAAGAAAACAGTAAGCTTACTAGTCTAAACAAACTGACTAAGATGACCATAAGTAACACTACACTGGAGATGATCAGAGCCTTGGAACATTTTGCAAGGAAAGCATACCTAGTATTTAAGTTTCTGTACACTTGGAGAATCCGTTGCTCTTTCTCTGCTGTAACAGTAGTCCTGCAAGAGGGAGCATTTACCCCTATCTTACACAAAGTAATCTAAAAAGTAAAATAAAAACCTACAGCTTTGCAAAGCAAACACAGAAACAGCCAAAGGAAAAGCCTGATTAACTAGCACACCACTACAAAATAAAGAAAAATCAAACATAACGAGAAAAATCGAAGAAATTAAGACTAGTATGTGCCATTTTATTACCTCCGTTAGTTAGGAACAGACACAATCACAAAATGCCTTTACATGTTAAAACACAGTGCATGAAAACCAGATCAGCATCAAAAGAGTTGTAAGAGTTATTCTTTCATTTCCTGTTAAAACTAGAAAAAAGTTGTCCTTTCAGACTACTAAAGTGTAGCTAAACGTGACATGTTTGTGCCCCACTGCTTAAAAGAACAAAGTGCACTCATATCCTACCTGATCAGTATTAAACAGAGCAGAGGCCATGGACTCTTGCTGAAGTGGAAGCAAAGGAACAGACTCTTCACTTTCCTCAGACATAGTTAAAAGTGAAAATTCTGAAGCTAAAAAGTCAGTAACACCTGTTGTAACACCGTAAGCAAACGTAAGTTACGAACTACGCGCTTTCAGGCGAATAAGCAATATCAGAAGCAAACGATACTGTTTTTTTTTCCTATCAGGAAAATAGTTAATAGCAAACCTAGAGCAATGCCCCTGAATCAAGAGATAAAAAACTAGCATATTTGATAAAAAGTTTTTATTTATTAAGTTCAGATTTACATATCAGGAGCAGACCCCCTTGCCTGACAATGGGCACAGACTTCATTAGTTCTCACAAACACCATTCATGTTTAAAAGTCATTACACAGTGACAGATATTCAAGACTGGGCTGAACTTTTGGTGTGTGACTGGAAAAAGAGATGGCAAATTATAACACTTAGTTATTTCACACGATGTTAGCCACAGAAGCTAGATATACTTAAGCAGGAAAGGATTTTTGTACATATGTACAAAAACAGAGCAGAAGTGTGTAGGGGAGAAAAATCATGACAACTAAGCGTTGAAACTACACCTAGAGTTACACTTAAACATGGAAAGAAAAAGCACAAGTAGTAGTTATTCAACAGTACAGTCTGTGAGTGAGAAGTAAATAGAATCATCCGTCCCCCATTGCTGGGAAGGAACACCACAAAGTTATCTGTAAGGATGGTGCGCCCCCAGCTTATCGCTGAGTTCTGCCTTTTTAATCTGGCAGAGGTGCTCAATAAAAGTTAATCTCTCACCTGTCCAAGATGAAAAGAAACCTTTTTCATTCCCTCTGAAGTAAAAGCACAAAGGATGTAGTAGGAAAGTCCACTTTTCTATTTTTATTAACAGTTTCTATAATCCGTAAACTCTTAAGTCAGACCTATGACTTAATTTAAAAATAAATTTTCAAATGTTTTGTATTTTTACTGATACAGCAGGATGCTGATCTGAGATGAAGACAAGGATTTTTCAAAATTCTACTTAAACGGCTGGACTGTATAGAAGTGAAAGCAGGGATCAAAATATTCTCTTGAATCACTGCCATAAACATGGCTACAAGTGGCCCAGCCTCACAAGAGCATTTCTGTGTCACAAGGAAACCTGATGTTCAAGAGCTATAGCAGGAACAGAGAACTGAGCATGACAAATCCAAGAGCCTGAGCACCACACCCAAGTAGATCATCTAAAATTTATTTTATCAAAACACATGTAGTACAACGAGTATGGTTTTAGCAACAATTATGCACATAGGTCTTTCAAAGCAATCATATAGAACTTTACCGTTTGAGTTCCCCCTCACCCCCAAAACCTCAAGAACTCTTAGAGCACCTTGACACTTATTCACAAGTAAGACAGTGCTGCTCTTCCTGCATAGGAGTAGTCCTCCAGCAAGAGCAACAACAAAACCCATACTGCAAGCTCTACCTAGACTAAAACTAACTCTGTGACTGAGAAACCTGTGAATCAAGCAAACCACAGTCAGGCTAGATGAAGAGAGCTCATTAAACCCTCCAAAGGACAATGTTTGACACAGGAGCATCCCACCCCATTTTCTTATTTTTCTTGAGAGCTTGGTCACTCCAATACCACTTTAAACTGGGAGAAGTCTTATCTGTATATAAAAATGAATTTAGAACATCAGACATTTTACAGAATATTTCTTTTGGCACTGCTTAGCACAACAGTCCAGATAGAGAAAACTACTCCCAACAAACAGATTTCTAGAGTTCCGAGCTGCGTTTTCATCCACACTCATTATTCATCCTGACTTAACTGCTACAGGTAATAAAATTGTTTGTTACATACGGTGTTGCTGAGATGGTTATCAGGGAAGTTTTCTGTCAGCTGCCCATGCTGAAACTGGGGCAAATGCGCAGACAGTTCTGTCATTGGGGCTATCCTCTGGAAATCGCGTATTTCTACCCAAAATGGATCTTTCCTCTGGAGATGCTGAAAGGAAAAAGATGTGTAAAAAGCTTTTGTTCCTATGCGACCAAGTTCTCCATCCCCTCCTCGCCCCAATTTTTAGAGTTCACATAAACCAAAGATAAACATTTTCTATCTACACCATGATACCAAACTGTATCGCATCTTTACTAAGAGGTCATAATAGGGATTTTCCAGCATAAAAATACGAGCGTCTAGGCATTATCAAATTAGTTCATCAGCCACAGAAGTAAGCCAGCAACAAACTAATCATTCAAAACAGTTCTCCACCCCTTCTTGTGCAATAAATGAGAAGCACTGCGTGCTTGCTCAGAACACAACTTGTATGTTTCTATCTCAGCAGAGTACAATTGCTCCCAGTTGTTTGGTTTGGGATTCCTGATAAGCTTAAGGGGAATCTTCAAGCAAGGATGCTTGAGTTACACTTGATCATTTAAAATCTAGATACATCTTTAATACTGTAAAGCCCTAAGGGCAACCTAGAGCTATACAAAACCATATTTCAGCTGAGCCTCGAGAACTAACCACACGCATTCATTTCCCCTAGGGGCAGGTTTTATGTATCAGCTAAATGTACATAAACATGCCACATGCTTCTAACAGCTTTATACATTCTTCCATAAAAATGCCACATGCTAACATTTTCCTATGCAAACATGAACAAACCACGTGCTCTATAACAAAGGAGAATAAAGCAACATAGGAGAAAGAGGAAGAAGGGTGATGTCACTACATAAGTTTAAGAACGAACGTAATTTGAAGAAACAATGCGTAGGTCTAGATAAATCACTGGCTTGGTTATTATACAAAGCATAGGGAAGTGAATAAACCACTGCCTGAAGGGTGGAGTGCCTGTCTCCACTTCCATCCCAAGAGGTCCCTACTCCTACCTAGTGCCAACTCCAGCACTCATCAGTCCTCTTTACAGTAGGTTTCACTCACTAAAACAGAAGAAAACAAATCCATAAAAAGAAAAGAACAATATTTTTCTTCTGTTTTAGTATACTCAACTAACGTATGGAGGGATCTTGAAAACCTTGTACAAGGGAGGACATCAGAAAGCAAGGCCTCTCGCTTCTGGCAACAGCAAGCCACAAGCGCTGCAAGACAGCACCTTACTTAAAGAGGGAGCTAAGCCTGTTTTCATACATACTAAGATGAAGAAGCTGTCATTCTACTTACAAATAAATACGTATCTTCAATACTAGCGCATAATGCTTACTAACTTCAGCGAGGATGCAGCTTACACTAAAGAGCCATTCGGAAGCAACATCAATTTAACAAGCCTAGTAGGAGCATGCAAACTATTTGGAAAAAGAAAGACAATGTAGCATTCAGTAGAACTGCTCTCTTCCACTTCTGTAGTTAAAAATAAAAGACATCCGATTTCAAATATAATGAAATGTAAGATTAGATGAAAATAAATAGACATTACGTTGCTTTCACTGTTCTGTGGTTGGGCTACAGAATATAAACAAAGTTGTTTTAAGACTGCTATTGGTAAAAATTCTCAGTGACAGGGCCACCACGGAGGAAAAAGTTGAATGTTTTTATCCAAATGTGGAGTATCAGAACGAGACTTTTCACACAGCAGCATGTCAAAATTCTAATTAAATTACAGGAGGAAAAAAACTCCCACAAAATACCATCCCACATAGTTCTATTTAAAGACTGGTAAAAAAAACCACCAAAAACTCACCAAACAAAACAACAGCTACTGAGGAGCAGAGAGAAACTGAAGACGGGGAGGAGTAACTGACAGAAGAGATGCACCAAAGCTCGAACGACAGTGTTGAACAGGCATCAAATCTCATGGTTTGTTAAAAAAATATTCCTTTTGAAAACTCAAGAGATCAGAAAATGGATTCAGGACATCTTCCCAAAAAACTTGATTTACTATTTTTCAATAAATGAATGCTCCCAAGTCTGAAATTTAAATACGAATGACTGAAATCTAGAAACGAACTGTGCCTAAACAGATGCAAATTAATTTTGTACTTGTTTTACCTGAAAAGGGACTCATCAAATATTTTTTGTAATGCAGCTGCTATAGCCCGCCTAAAAAAGTTCTCCCTCGCTTCCTTTGGGTTTCCTTAGTACGAACAACAGGAGTCACAACTGCAGTTTTCACACATTTACATTTAGATGAACAAGCAGAGGTAACGTACGAGTAAGCTTTATAACGTTTCCTCAAGAGAGAAATAAAAGCGAGTGTCCCTCAGCCACAGCAAATGCGGTGCGGCCCGGTTAACCCCTGCTTTCTCTCTCAAATAAGCAACAAGCAGCAGCCGCTGCCTTCCCGGGGCAACACCGAACGCCCCGCGGAGCTCGCCCTCAGCCCTGCCCCGGACCCGAGCAGCCCTGCCACGGCCGGGGTCCCCGCTCTCCTTCGGCCGGGCCGGCACAGGGTCCCAGGCGAGGCGAGCGGCTTCGCCGCCGGCTCCCAGAACGGCCGCGAGGGCGTGGAGGCCCTCGCGGCGCTGGGGGCGACGGTCGGGCCCCCGCCAGGCCTCACCAGGTGCCCGGGCCCAGGGACCGCAGCCCGACTCCTCCCTACCCCGCCCAGCCCCGGCCAGGGGAGCGGCCAAAGACCCCACCCCGCCCCGGCCCGCGGCCGTGTGGCGCAGGGCTCGCACAGACACCGGACCCGGCCGGCTCCTCCCGGCCCCGCTGCCCG
>VZSC01014178.1:76519-88868 GCA_013398225.1 Steatornis caripensis | reverse complement strand
CAGCCCGGCCCCCCTCGCTTCCGGCCGCGGGCCCCGCCCTCCGCCGCGACCTCACTTCCGAGGGTGGCAGCCGAGAGCCGCCGAGGAGCGGCCCCGCCAGCGCGGGGAAGGCGGGCGAGGGGCGCTGAAGGAGCTGCGGGGCCCCTCCGCGCCTGAGCAGAGGCGGGGCGGCGTCCGCAGAGGAAACGGGCCCCACAGCAAACCTCCGCAACGGCGGCGTGGGGGCCCCGCGGCCAGCAGAGTCTCCCAGCGACACGCAGGAGCGTTTCTGAAAGGAGGAGCTGAAAGCTTGCCCTAGACGAAAGCATGGAATCGAGACAAGTGCACGGCAACTGAAAAAAAGCCACAGCGTGGGAGCAGGCTGCCTGGAGAGTAGGGAGGAAGCACGCTTTGGAACTTCAGCCAGGAGTATCCTTGCAAGGGCAGGGGAGCTTGGCCAGCTTGACACGAAGGAGATGGCACCAAGTCGAGAGAGGGGCGCTATGAGAAAACACACTGTGGGGTGGTTTTGTGTTGAATTCAAGTTATATGTAAGTTAGTAACCTTGTTTTAAAATGGTCCCACAAAAAAAAAAAAAAGCATTATGAAAATAACTCCAGGGGCTCTTTGCATTTCAAAATAAACCCAAAACCTAACCTAAAGTCACTGTGGCATCTTTTCAAGAAGCCTTGTGACTCATTTGTGGAAGACAGGCAGGCCATTTCAAACTTCAAACTTACACTGATACCTATGATAGTTGAAGAGTAACCCACAATTCTTTTTAAAAAATGCACAACCTAATTGGGTTACTAACATATCGGAAATGCTATGATACATGTAATCATTCTAAATATATAAAAAAATGTAAAATCTACCAAGACATCATGCAATTCTGCATGTTTAAAACGGATGATGTATTCCACTATTCATCTACGGTACAGGAAGATCTATGGGGAAAATGAAGTGGCACAAAAGTATTGCACGTAAGTTAGGTTTTACATGAGCATTTTGACACAAATACTAAGTTTCAGTAGGTCGTATGCATATGAAGTGCGCTTAAAAGAAGCCCTTTTTAGACAGAAAGTGATGCCTAGCCATTAAGGAAATAAAACTATTTGTTATTGTAAGAAAAAAACCCCAAACATGGACATACAGCTGTACCAAACTATTTATATTACTGATACCAGTTTGATGTAGGATGAAACGCCTGTTAACAACACTTTACAGTGCTCACACTGCATGGGTGTGTACTAATTTGTCATTCCGCATGTGCGACATCCTATGTTCCAACATAAGAAAATGTATAAAATAAGAAAAAGTGTGACCCTATTTAACGGAAAAGCTAACATCTTTGCATTTTAAGTGTATCCCCTTTCTAAAATACTACTCCCACAAGTAGCTATCTAGCAACTCTATTCAGTAAAAGCACGAGAGGTCTAATGCTTCCCTTTCAGTAACAGGAAAGCATCAGTAGCAAGAAAGAGGAATTCAGTAAGTAACTAACTTACTGTTTGGGGCCTTCCCCCTGTCCACATTTAGAGCCACAATCACCTAGCCAGATGGTTATTTTTAGTGCAGGCTCCTGTTTAAAGAGAAGGGAGGAAGGCAACACCCAAAACTAGAGAGACCAAATCTGTATGTGAACAGGTTAAATATTCTATGACCAAAAAAGGTCTCTTATCAAATCAACAGTAATATAAAAATATATCATTCTTGGTGATGGATCTTACTTGTTCATGGTTTCCCATTACTTTTCAGTGCATACTAATGAAAACAATGATACTTTTTATTTTGTACTCACATATTCCAAACGACACTGAACAGCAGTTACGCAGAACGATTATCAGGAGACTAAGGACGTGTGTTCGGTTAAGGTGTAAAGCCTCGTTCCACAGTAAAGTCCAGATCAATGACTAGTATATCCAGTTCTGTTGTATAAATATCGGTATCTTTTCCCCCTCTGTGCACTATGTGTACCTTGCAAAGTACATTTCCATCACAGAATGGATGATACTATGGCACACTGCACTGAATAGCCAGTGGCAACACACCTACTTTGCTAATGGATCTCATTCTCGGGATAATCTCAATCTGTGCATTCAATAACATAGCGCACACAGTGTGTATTCAGACAGGAAAATGTTGTAATGTTGGCAAGAAAGGCTTTTTCTACCCCAAATTTTCCAAGTCTATCTTGAAATAATTCTGTGTTGAAAGAAAAGCAGTTAACAAAGTTCCTTTTTATATATTAAGAACCTCTCAGCAGTATGTAATTTGTCTTCTACCCCCCAGCATCACAGACACACAATAATTGTTATCACTGAGAAGTAGTAACACTAATTTCAGTAAGAGGTAAACACTAAAATGGACTTTATACAGCAACATTTTGCATTGTGAAAGAAGAAAATTTGTTTACGTACTTACATAAGTCAAGCCAGAGATGCTATACTGAACATTCCTTCCTCCTTCCACTACTGAAGAAAACCTCAACTTCCACAAAATTAATTTTTTTAATATGTCACAACTGCTTCTAAAGACTTATTTGCCTGGATATTTAACACTCCAGCTCAAGTTTTAGATGTATTCCTCACCTAGATGCCTTCAGACTCCTTACAAAAGGAAGAGTACAAGCTTATGTCCAATGCGTAAACAATAGAATAGCTGAATGTTCAGCTTTAGTTTAGGGCACAAGAAAATAAGCTGAAGTTTCACAACTTGAGATTTCACTGAAGAATCTCAACAAGGGCGTTAGGCTGTCTGTCACACAGTGGCATTGCAACACATTTGTTGCATTTGGCTCATTCAACAAGACAGGAACAATGCCACGTTAGCAGGACAAAAAGCACTCATGAAGTTCACTCTCCCCCTTCTCTGTATTTTACTACAAACAGAGCAAGCTTTGAATTTATTTAGAATTTGGAGAAGTTTTGATAAATCTTGATGGCAAAACTGTATGGGGAGAATGAGGAAGTAATTCCTTAGGGTAACATCAAGTTGCAGAAATTAAAAGAGGAAGGTTGCAGCATGTAAGTATGTAAAACAAAACATTCTCATGCAAACTTAAGCACAACATAAAAGTAACATCTGAGCATTACACTTCAAGTTAAAAAAGAACATTTTGTGGTGTGTAGTATTACAGGGACAAGAAAGAACATACTGGAATCAGATCTGCATTTGCAGGCTTCTAGGCACCTGACAAAGCAGGAGGTAGTTTTAAAAAAACCCACCCCAAATTTGTGAACACTTGTTGATTCAAAAAGCAGTGTTAAATATAATTGCATGCTGCACAAGACTCCAAAAGAATGTCAGCCCTTAAATCAAATATATACATTTTTAATATCTGAAATATTTACATGGTGGAACCTTTACACGATCCCATTTGTTAAGAACAGTGTTTTCAAGTGTCCTCTCCAGATACAAAGAACTAGTAACTCAAGGTCACAGCTATGTGTTCTGAACAGGTCAACCTGTATCCTTCAGTTAAATACAATACAGAGATACTGCAACACCTTTCCTTAATTTGTTTGCTATTAAAGAATTGTGTCAAAAAACTAAAAATGTTTTTGAGACAGTTTGCTCCCTGTAACACAGTCCTCCTGCAATCAAAACAGCTCATAGCACATTATCAATTTGTCTTCTTACCCAGGTATGAGATAAAAAATGCAGTTTACAGTACATCTCATCATTTATACCATATCAGTCTATTTATAAAAACCCATACAAACAAGGGAGGAAAATAACACCCTCTTTTCGTGGACAATAGACTGCTTACAGTAGAAAACAAAAGTCGGGGCTAGTTTAACAGTACAGATAAAAACAAGACCAGCTTTGTTTGAAAACTTATAGTTTAGTTTTTGTCAACCACTGTGGTGGGTTACGTATTTTTTTTTTCTAAATACTAAAAAAGTGTTTTAAAAAATAAATTCTTTAAAAAAAATCTGATTATTTTGGAGACAGAAGGGATGATAGGAAAGGGCTAAAATTAAATGGAGCAGAAGATATCCTAGGTTTAAAAAAGAAAAATCATTAAGTAGCACTTACTGAATTGAGGTCCTCTCTTGTTTTAACTGAGCAAAGAATAAAAAACTTCCTGCAATTTGCACTTTCTAGGAAAGAAGCAGAGCATCTGCAAGAGATTAAGTTCCCAGTTTCATTAGTAATTCTAAATGGGCAACAAAGTACCAAGACTACTCCTGGTTCACATCAGAATGAAGTCTGAGGGAACTCCTTTTCCAGAGACAGATGAGGGAACCAGATGAACGTGATAAGCTGATCTGTGAAAGCAGCTCAAGCCACTTACTTTTAAATTGTATTCTGATCATTCCTTAAATAAAAAGAGGCAGAGTACAGAAAATAAAAAGCAGATAAATTTGCAGTAAAATCATTTGTCTTCATCTGTAACTGACATAGTTCCACATTAAGTGCAAATGTTTTGCAAACAGGGGCTTTTTTTTCCCTTACTATTTACAAGAATCAGAGTAACATAACAAAATTACCAGAGAGTGTGTACAGTAGCTGCAGCTTATAAAACATACCGGTAATTGTACCTTGTGAATTACAGAGAGAGCCAACGCAGGATTCAGATAACTAATTGAGAAGGGTAAAGGGGGCCTCAGAGCAGAGGACAAAAAAATTCACATTTTCTACATAAAAAAATACAGGTCTCAAGTCTCTGAGAACAGAGAAAATTCAAAGTCTTTGAATGACGGGGAACAAAAAAAGCCTAAAATTGAAATGGAACCCTAGAAGCAAGGAGAGTGCTTTATTTCACTAGGCCAATCTTCTTTGCTTCTGTCTCGTATATCAGCAGCCTCCACATTTTGACTATGAAAACTTCAGCTTCTTCATCTAGTACCTGTAGGAAATACACATTTTATAGATTATTTTTTAGGTTAGGCATTCCAGTTACAAAGACTAATACCAGACACATCAGAACTACAAAGTGAAGGTAGTGTTGCTAAGCCTTTGATGGAGGCACTGGTAAAACTTCAGTGAATTTGTCTGTCCTGCATTTATCATCTAACTTGACTAGGCTCTGAATTACATACTTGTATAATGCAGCTGTTGAGCACTAAAAGCATCAGTATCCTAGCCTCCAAAAATAGCTTGGGAAAAGGCAGAGAAATGGCAGGCTTGGGAAGAATGTAAGAAAAGGACATACACATGTGGTATTTTCTCTTAATTCTCTCCTAGTCGCTGCTGGTTTTCAGCTTGGAACCTCCTTGGATATTTAAGTAATCCCTCGATGGACTTCTCTTCCTTGAACTTATTATCTAGGCTTTTCTTGAATCCATGCAAACTTTCACATGCACAACATCTCTCAGTAAGTTGCCCAGGACACCTAACTAGTCACACCAAGAACAACCTAGTAACTTCTGCTATGAAGCTGGCTCCTACCAACTTTGCCTCCAAGTTTCCTTACTGAAAGAGAGTGAACAATCATTCACCTTTCAGTGTATGAAAACATGGTGAAACAGTAGCATTATTTAGTAAAGTTTCTCTCTCCCAACACCAGGCAAAAAAGAGCTTTTAGTCTTCTACAGAAAAGTCACCTTTTCCTCATTAAACAGGAATAGACCCACTAAGCCACTAATTATAAAAATCTAGTTACAAGAATGAGAAAGAAAAAAGTTTGTATTTCTGACACAGTTCTATTGTTGTTCATTACCTCTGCTATTAGGAACAGAATCTTTGTTCCACGTTTCTGAATACTGAGAAATTCTGAAAAGGGATCAGTAATTTCTACCTTGGTGCTGTAACTGCAAAATCATGCCTGTGCTAGCATGCTCTGTTTAATCAAAACAGCCTTCATATCTAATGCATGTTTTCTATGCATGTTCTATGAAAGCCAAAGGATTTCTGTTATGGACTCCTACTATTTTGCAGAATTGACTATTAGCTTCAGTATAACGTAGAAGGTGTATCTGTTACATAATTTCTGCTTACCATGGCGACATCATCCAGTATGCTCTGTGGTGAGCTGTGTGCCATAACCTGAAAGAAACGAGTATTTTTAGACAGAAAACTCGCAGTAAACCATGTAAACATGTTAAGAAAAAAACCCCAGTTACTTATCAAGGATTTTGAATGCTTTGCACATGCAAAATGTATTTGCAGTTCATTAGTTCCCAGTATGCAAATTAGTATTCAACTACATCGAACTCCATCACAGTGAGTGCTAGTTTATGGCTAGTTACTGAGGAACAAGTTCCAGGAAGCTCCAGAGATTCAACAAGTCCTATATTTGCTGGCTATTCTTGCATCTCCAATTAAGCTCTCTAATGTAAGGAATAAGCTCCTCTTCCTTCAACAATGAATTCCTAATGGAAGACAAAGGCAAAATTCTTCCTGTATCACTCTTCATAACTTAATTTTCCATCTGCCTCTTAAGTATTTAATTTTTATTTTTTTCAGAACCAAATAAGTTATCTGTCAATACCAGAAAATGTTTGGGGTTTTTTTTTAACATATATAATTTAAGCTTGGCAAATATTCAGCTTCTGCCTTTCACTTTCTAGTAACCGCCTGTGCCACAAAGTGGTCACTTGCTTTGCCTCTCATACAGTAGTCCTAAAAATAAACTCAGACAAGCCATTAAGAAAGTATCATGAAAACTCAAAAAAAGAATTTTTGAAATTCCCTATTGATGAAAAGCCATAGAGTACTCATGACCAATTTAAAAAGGCAAGTTATTAGAATTTAGCTTGTAATTTGATGGAAGAAGCTACCCAGACTTTAGTTTAAACAAGTCATGCAATGCTAAAAGGTATAGCAGAATGACTTCTCATGCTAACTCTAAAACCTTAGTAGTAAGCAACAACAGCACCTGAAAAGCTTTTTAGGCAGTTAATCTAGTTAATAAAAGAATCTATGTAAAATCAAGGTACTGGCTTTTTTCCTCCCTAGGAATTCACACAAATCCTATTTTTAAGTTAAAAATGTAAATGTCCAATGAGGTATGAACTCTGAAATCTAATGATAAAACTATCAGTTAAAAAAGCTGCTTGTCAACTCTTGTTTTGTCATTTCTTTATCCAGTTCAGTATGTTTATCTAGTGGGTAACAGAGAGCATTTGGCACATACATATTGTGCATAAGCATTAAAGGAGGTCACTTGTAAAACATTAGGGTACATATTGATTCTAAGTACACCATCTGTCTCTGCTGACCAGTAGCATAGATTACAGAGAAGCTAAGAACAGACTGCCTTCAAATACAGATACTGCAGTCATTGCTACAGCTTAAATAGGAAGCAAACCCCAGACTTCACAAAGGAGTGGAAGATATTAACCTTAGAACAAACAAAGTCAACTAGCGTGGCTTCTTCTTCACCAATATATTCTATTATTTTCTTGTTGATCCACGGTCTAATTCGACGTTCCATTAGTGTCTGGAAAAAGAGAAAAGAAACAACCAACCGTAATTTCCATAAACTTTACCATCTTGAAACAATACTGCCAGATAGGCAGCTAGAAGACCCAAACAACCATTTCGCAGAGATACGTTTTTGCTATCAATGAGAACCCTTAGCGATTTGGCATCTGCAAGTATTTCTGACAGCCATTCAAACATGTTTTTACAGGAGCATTTTTCCTCCTTCCATAAAACTGCTACACAATTTGTAGCAACAATTCAGGAGAGATCAAACAAAAATAAGCATTCATACTTCAGAATAAGTATTACATATGGACAAGAAATACAGTACTCAAGTTTGACTCCATTAGATGATGGTGCTTCTGGGGTCTCAGGAACATTGTTTTTCCATTCAATTCCAAGGTTTGTTTGGAAAAAATATGCTTTTTTTTGAATGGTTGAAAGAAATCAACTTACTGAATCCACAATTGACCAGTCAAGAGGATAAGCAAAGAGCTCTGGTTTTGCTGTGGGAATCTTCTCAATGAGACTCTTAATATGTTTGCGTTTTTCTTCTGTATTGACGCTGCCTTTGATATTGCTTTTATCTTCTTCTCCATAATCCAGGGGGACAAGTTTCCGTTTCCGGGGCACATCATCACTGTCTTCATCATCAAATTTATTGAAAACACTATCTACAGCGAGCTTCTTCCTTTTTACAGCATTGGGCTGATTAGGACTATTGCAGGCACCTACAGCCGAAAAGACAGAGTAACATATTCATAAATTGCCACTGAAGTTAGTTTGCTCTTAACACGTTTCTTGAGTATCAGTTTGTATGTTACATAAATGTCTGTAAATGCTTAACATCAGCATTTTAACCTCTCAAACTCTGTTATAAAAACAGCAAAAGAGGTAAAGATCTCAAATGGTGTTTGTTCTAGATTTTTGAAAAATTTTCTCTGCCCTGAAACCAATGAGCATCGACTGAGGGAGGACTATAGCACAAGTTCGAACCGTAGCAGAGGCAGAGCACAGAAGCGAAAGGTTGCAATGAATTTAGCTGTAGGAAAAGCATTAATCAGTTAGCCTAATACCATACAGTCACTCTTCATTCAAGACCTAACACAGCGTGGGCTCAAACAGCAGCCCCAGTAGAATTTAATCAAAATAATTAATAAATGCACAAACCTTCTGGAATACAAATAGCCTTAGTTCTGCTGCTCAGAAGGTAATTTTTTAAAAAACATTTAAAAATTGCTAAAGTCATAAGGAACTCTACACACACGTTCCATTTGCAATTGTTATCAACTCATTGTGCTAAAAGGGTCTTTGTGAATAAACATAAGAAGTATCAAGGGCTTAAATTTAACATTTACTTACATCAATGAAAAGTAGCAATGAGTTTAAAGAGATATTTAGAGATCTATTAAGGTGAAAAAGCATATGGAAATAACTAATCCCAGCTCACAGCATTCCTTAAAAAAAGTAAGTCTTGAGGATGCCAAAACTTCCCTGCCTTTTTCCTCTCCAGATTTTGGAAGAAAACATATCTATAAAGGGTATCTTCTGGATAGGGGAAATCAAGCTCTGCACCTGGATAACAACAACTTGATATAAGTATGTCAAAACATACAATATATTTGGAAAACTGCATGGCTACTCAGATTGGCATTTTTTTCATTATGATCCCATATGGAACATTAAAATAAAATGTAAACTTGCCCAATTTGAGGCTAAGTCCTATTTTGGGCCGATGCTCCTCTGGCTGCTGTTGATCAGGTGAATTTTCATGAGGGATAATAATGCCACAGGGCGATTCATCACCCGGTGTGTTAGGGGTTGCATTTCCACTAGCAGAAGAAACAGATGGGGCAGAACTGATGGGTCGTAAAGTTGGTTTAAGGCAGGGCTTTTGTTCAGGCTCCTCCTCCTCTTCCTCTGGTTCTTCTCTTTTTTCCTCTTTTTCTGCCTTTTCTTCTTCCTCCTCCTCAGACTCTGGCTCTTGTTTTATTTGTGGCTGCCTACGCCGCTCAGCCTCCTGCTCCATCTATAATGAACAGACAATTAGCAAAAAAAAGAAGCTTTCTCAAAAATGGCACTGTTTTCTTGTCAGTCAAGAACAATACATGCAACTATGCCATTATCATCAGAAATACTGATTAATCCAAATTTGTTTTCTAATTCCATCCAAACATAGATCTGGAAAGTTATTTTTTGTTTCCAGTGTTCTTACTGCTAATCTGGACTTCTTTTCTAGAAAAAGCGAATAGAGCAAATACTAACTATCAGATCTCTTACACAATTTTACTCAATACCACCAGAATACCAAGGGGTCTTTTTTTCCTGTCAGACCAACAGCTACTTACCCTCTGGAGTTCTGCATCTGGATCTGGGTGTCCTTCTGCCAGAAGGCGCTGCCTGATTTCTTCTAACTCTTCCTTTTCCCTTTTCCTATCCCGTTCATCTGCTTCCATCTCTTTCTCCCTGTCTCGTAGCCTCTTCTGAAGAGCACTACCCCTACAAAAGATACGGATTTTGTATTTCAAAGAACATTCCAATGAGAACTTTGTACCACAATACAAGAAACAGCTGATACAGATGTATCTTCCACTAAATGAAAGTAAGATTCACGCAAGCATCTGGTGTCCTCTATTTTTGTAACAGAAGAATCTAAGATACCAGTTCCCAACATTACTATAAAGAATTTATCCCATCATATTAAACAGATGTAAAGCATGTGACTGCCAATGTTCTTAGAAAAAGAATAAAATTATTTTACAGGTTTTACTTGACAAAAAATAGTTCTGCTAAATTAGTTTGACACAAATTTTAGTTAGTCCCACGCTGAAGGATCTTCCTCAACCTCTAAACAGTTAACAAGCTTGTTCTTTGTAAATTCACAGCTTCCTTGTAGTGAATTTTTTAGAGGCATGCATGACCCCTTCTCCCTGCCCCATCACCTTATTTTGGCATTACACTGACCTCTGCTCTGCCTCACTCACAAGTGATACGAAGGAGCAGTTACGCCCAAGCATTAACAAGTAGCAGTAAGGAGTTTCCCTTTTTCCCTCTGGAACTTACGAAGTGATACTGAAATAATTTAGGTAATTATATCACCCTTACCTCAGTCAAATATAAACTCCATAAGCCTCTCCCAACAAACCCCACAACCGTGTTAAACAAACAACAAAGATTTTATTGTTAGGCATCAACATAAAGACATACCTGTAGTATTTTGGATCATCTCTGTCATCATCATAATCTTCTAAAAATTCTTTTAACCGTTTGGCTTCTTTTGCCTGCAAGAAATGGAAACATAAGGTATGTAGTAAAACGACTTCTGGTTTTCTTTCTAAGAGTTTAAAATTTAGTAACATTATTAGTAAGTTAATTTAATACCTGCTATGCTTCAAACTAAAAATACAGAGTTCTCCAGACAGAAAACTGAGAGGTTCTGGAATTGCATCATCTTCCAGGAATCTGTCAACTTGCTATCATATGTTCAATAGCAGATAGCACATCCATTGGGTCCACTGGGATCATGTCTCTGATTTGGAGACTACTGTTCTGTTATTTCAAAGCATTCTTAAATATAGCCCCCTCCCCCATTTTTTTTTTAACATCACAATAGAAGCAGATCAAAACTCCTGTTCTTCAAATCCGTAAGCCTGGTGTTAGGTATTTTAACATGGCAGCTTAAGTGTATTTTATCAATACTGTTTTGCTTTCAGAGCTGTGCTTTTTTAAAAAAAGATTTAGTTATGCACAGAAACAAATCTAATGGATACTTCTAGGATAAGCACTCTCCTGTGTTACTAATCCAAACTATGTGGCACAGTATTAATGCACAGGCCTAAAACTGAAGGGGTTAAGGGGAACAGAGGGGAGTTGTTTGTTTTCCCCTCTGATAAAATGAAAAAGAAAAAATAAAGCAGTTCTTCAAGGAGAATTTAAGTTAGGACATTCTAACCTGTATCTAAGCAATATCTTTAAACCAACAGTAAGATATTTCTGTGCTAATGACTGAGAAAATAATATGATTATGGTTGTAAATTCAGCACAAAATTTAACACTGCTCTCTACAACTGCCATCCATTGCCAGGATCCAGGAGGATCATTAATAGAAAAAAAAATCCTTAAGTTAAACATTTATTTCAAGCACTTAGGTGGAAAAAATAGATTTCATGTAAACCAATATATTTACTATTTTTCCTTTTTTTTTTCTTCCCTGTGTGTCTGCATATTTTGCTTTGAAGCAATTCCAAATCCATCTCCCACTTAAAACTCTCATATCTTCCCTCCTTCTCCGGGAGAATCATGAAGTGAGTAACACCACCATAATTTAAAATAACTTCTTTATGCTTTAGCACAAACCTTTGAGATTACAAAAGTATCCATCTTCCACAGGTGTCTTTTCAGACAAAGCTTTCAAGCATTGCATTGATAAATGTGATAATTTCACAACTAATAAAGTGAAGACAGAAATTTACAAAGTGTTTAGATATATTACATGATATGTTCCAGAAGGTTCAGGCACATGAGCAGGTTGGAAGTAAAAAGACTGGTCTAGTTCCACCTGCATGACGTAGAACATACAGTAGGTTTTGCTACAAATCAGACACAAATGTAGGTTACAGATGTAATAGCGCGTGATGATCCAATTTACAGTATTTTGCAGCAGCCTACTTCTCATAGAATCATAGAATGGTAGGGGTTGGAAGGGACCTCTAGAGATCCCCCAGTCCACCCCCCCTGCTAAAGCAGGTGCCCCCAGAGCAGGGGGCACAGGAACACATCCACACAGGGTTGAATCTCTCCAAAGAAGGAGACTCCACAGCCTCTCTGGGCAGCCTGGGCCAGTGCTCTGGCACCCTTACAGTAAAGAAGTTCCTCCTCATGTTCAGGTGGAACTGCCTGTGTTCCAGTTTGTGCCCATTGCCCTTTGTCCTGTCACTGGGCACCACTGAGAAGAGTCTGACCCTGTCCTCTTGACATCCACCCTTTAGATATTTGT